>VWPU01011966.1:0-203812 GCA_013398955.1 Callaeas wilsoni | reverse complement strand
GAAAAATGCTCTCACAGTTCATGAGCAAACTTGCATTTGTGTGATTAATTTGCCCTACTTCAGCAGAATCATGTTTTTGTTGCAGTTTCCCCTCTTTGACAGTCACAGTGTTTGACTAGGCTGCTGCATCTTCTCAGCACACCTGGTTTTGTGCTGTCTTTCAGTTTCTGCCTTTACTTTTGTACTTCCCAGGAATGAAGGGTGTGGTTGTGGATTGAGCAGCGGCAGAGTGGGCAACGGCAGAGTGGGCAGTGGCAGAGCGGGCGGTGCAGAGCGGACAGCATCAGAGCAGGCAGCGGCAGAGCGGGCAGCTGCTCCACCTGGGCAGGGGAGCCAGGAGACATGAGGCCACGGACAGGGTGGGGAGGTGGGCGAGACCCTTACCCTCCAGTGGGTCCGGGTGGTCACGGAGGGCAGACACGGCCCTGGAGGGCAGGGCAGGGCCGTGGGGATGGAGACAGGCAGAGGCCAGCCTGGGGTATTTGCCTACAGGTGGAGGAGGTCGGGGTGGCCTGGCGCAGCATGGCTGACCACAGCTCAGGCCAGCGCTGAGGCCCAGCGTTCGGCCCGAGCTCCCAGGCTGCCGGCAGGGCCAAGGGGGAAGCCCCACTTCTCTCAGCCCTTTTCCCACACAGCTCATTTCACACCGCTCTGGGAGCACAGCTGCACCCGGAGCTGGCCCTGTGCCCGGTGAGCAGACCCGGGGCTCCCCTGGGATGGGATGGGGCAGCGAGCCTGAGGCGGAGGCAGCCAGCAGGTCCTGGTGCAGCCCAGCTGGCTGCGGGGAGGCTGGGAAGCTGGAAAAGCAGATGTGTAAGTTTAAAATTTGTGGCAATTTTAGGGAAATCAGCATGTTTTAGGAGGGCCAGAACAGAATTTAAAAATTGACCAGAGCATTCTATATAAATTGAAAGGGCAGCATCATTTGGTATATCTCTCCAGGAACAGGGGGACTTTTTGTCACGAAAACCCCCTGATTTCCAATATAAATTTACTAACAAGTTCTATTTTTATTTTAGAAGTGTGAGATCAGAAGAACATTTAGATCATATCAGTTACCAAGGATGCAAGCTTACTGGGATATTTCAGGCGTCCTATTTATTTGTAAATGATCTCGACCTTTATTTTGAAGTAGCTTTCTGAAGTTAGCAAGTAAAGATCATTCAGATAAATAGGGCTTGGCTTATTTTTGGCAGGTCCTAGCTGCAGATCCTACCCACACCTCTTCTCGCCATTGGAGAATAGAGCCAAATAATAAGTTCTTTATTCCAATTATACTTTTCCTTTATAGTTCGCCAGACTTTTAAAGGTTCTTTGCTGACCAAAATTACTTCAATATATAATCAGGCTGTATAAAGAAAAGGAATGCTGGACAAAGTGAAATATTTTGAGTACAGCACATTTGTTTTGTTCTGCAATTGTGCTTTTTGGGGGTTTTGGTGATTTTTTTGTCATCTTTTAGTTTGTGTCATTACAGAACAACTAACTGCCTCAGGCCTAAGCCTTGTCACAAAGCGCAGCTCTGAGCTCATGAGTTTTTACATCTGATGAAACTCCAGAAGCTTGTGTACCTGCCATCAGTGCCTAAGCAGGGTGGCTGCCCTTGCGTCCATCATCTGGAGGCTGCAGCTCCTGGCTCAACACAGAGCTGACCCCCTTGGTGCACACCCCGGCCTCCTGTGGAAACACAGGCTTGCAAACAAACCTATTGTTCATCAGAGATAAAAAGAAGGAAAAAAGGCATCTGTACAAATGGTCAGTCGTCTGCCTGTACCACATGGGTCTCCATTGTCAGGTCCTGCCCATGCTTGCTGTGCCTTGCAGCTATGGGGAGCAGAATCGTTTTCCAAGGTAGGGATGGGAAACTAGGAAAGCTTCACAGGCTTTCCCTGTCGCACTCATGTGTGTCTTGCTCTGAGTGAAATGTTGGGTCCTGCTGCTCCGTCTGTGCAGTCTCTGGGCATGCTACATATGGATGAGGAAAGGCATTCCCACATTCAAGCTGCAGCCTCACTGACCCCATGTAATTGATGTTCAGACACCTGGTCTGAGGCTTGCAGCATCCTGAACACATGTACCGAGACCCCAGGGTGCAATTCCGGGAGGAGAGTGGAGCTGCTTACGAGAGCTGCCGGAGTGTCCTGGGCTGAGCCTCGGCAAAGGGAGTGGGCAGAAAGGAATGCCGCTCCCGCGCAGGGCTGGGAATAGCCGCTGGGGCCACGGAGCATGGGAAGCCTGCATATCTCCCCAAGCCGGCAGCCAGAGAAACAGTCTGCTGGAAACAGCCCAGACGTCTCTACATGAAACTTAGAAAATCTTAAGTGACACTGGCTGGAAGAAGGAAGTGGATGGGGAAATGTAAGCATTTTCTTCACACTGTGGAGCTGAGGCTAGGTTTCTGCCAGGTGCTTTGCAGGTTTGTGGTAAGAATAGGTGTGAAGAAGTCTGTGTGAAGTTGTCCAAATCTTCTGTCCTCTGTACGTGCCCACGAGGTAGCCAGCACATCTGTTATCTCTTAACTCGCTAAGGCATACAGGCTGCTTCCTCTCTGGCTGTGTCCCTTACAGTAAACCGCAGAGTCCCGGGTGTATTCTCTGCCTGTGGTCAGTTGGCACAGTCTGTCCACGTCCATAACATTAATAGCCTCCTCCGTTTCCACAACAGGGTGGCCCCTCAGAGGCTGCCTGTGTTCCTTACATTATGCTGACTCCTGCATCATGGCCAAAACTGTCTTTGCAAGCAAAGCAAGTGAAAGCTTCCTAGCTCAAGCTGCAGGCATTCATGAGACCATTCTGACAGCTAAATGGTACAGATAGTCAGGCTGTGGGGCACAGGGCTCCTTAATACATTAATATAGACATGGAGCATGTATGCCTCAGACTGTGACATTGGCTGGAAATCAGGGCCCACTCTCATTTCTCACATGCATCATTGTGTTGGGGAGTTTTACCTGAGTGAGGATGGAATAAAAGAACTGAGCAGCACCAACACCCATTTGAATAGGAAATTTGTGCCAAGGAAGATCCAAACCCCTCCTGATAGTTTTGGTTTAAGCTTTATGTGATGATTCATGGCATTATCATGCCCTGTTGATATCTACTTCATATAAGCAAAATAAAGGACAAAAATAAGCGTATAAGAACGTGTGAATGGCAAAAGGTCACAAGTTGAATTGCAAAGTAGAGGCACCAAAAAACTATTTACTCATCCTCTTTGTCATGCCCAAGTGTTAGGAAAAGTAGTTCTTCCCAAGGAAAGGACAGTGACTAGAATATGTAGCGGTTGGCTACATATTTGTTTTCTGGTGGCTTATGTTGAACATCCCAACTGCACCTTAATCTGTTCTGGAGGGTGTCAACATTGCAGTGCATCTTCTTCAACTGCCCCACTCTACAGAGAGATTTTCCATGGAATGATTAGGTGAAGGGCATGGCAAAAATGTGCTCTTCTATCTTGCGGTTTTAGAATGCAGTCAAGGACAGGTGAGTAGTAGAAGGTTTAAATTGTTCTCATTTGATGTGAATTGGGGTTTGCCAGTTGTCAGTCACACAATGCTGGCTTCCAGTCTGGATTTCTTTCTTACTTTTCTATTCCACTCCTTTCCTATGGCAAGAGGTTTTTATTTCTTCATGAATCACAGCCTTACTGCCTTAGCTATTAAGCTATTAATACTGCCTTTAAAAAAAAAGTCTACTATAAGATCATTTGTTTAGCTTTTGCCTCTGTCCTAGAGAATGAGAGAACTTTGTGGGACTCCATTCCTTCAGTGACCCAGGGACTAAAAGGATTGGTACCCCTTTCTTTTGAGTAAACAGACTTAATTAGACTCAAAAAGAGTGAAATATGGTATTGTTTCTACACATCGAACCATCTATACCTGAATCCCTTTAAAGAAATTATTATTTAAATAAACTTATATAGTTGTTTGACTGGGAAAAATCCAGGAAAAATTATTTTTCTCATTAATATTTATTTCCTTTTATGAATTTATGCCAAATTGAGATCCAAACATACCATCCATCCAATGCATGATCTGCCCAACACTGATCTGATTATGTTTCTGTGTAAGAGGGAAACTAAACTCTCCTTGTTGTTAACGTGCTCATAATAATTGGTTTTGTGTCTTCAAGGGGATAATATAGTAGCCATTCTTCAAGAAAATGTTACCTCTGCTTTTACAACTCTAATCTCTTGCTTGAGGTTTGTATTGTCCCTTAGGGACACAGTATCACACAGAGTCACAAGTGAGTAGGTGGGTGATTAGTAGGGTAGCTTGAGGCTGTATCATAAATCACTTTGAAGATTTGGACTGTAGTCTTGAATTTGTCTGAGTAAGGAATCCTGCGAGCCCTACAGCAACATGCTTGCATGATCCTGCACTGCTTCATGCTTTGAATCATCTGGTCTGTTCTTTTTTCTCCAAGGAAAAACATACAGCAGTTACTGTGACCAAATCAGAGGCAGCCAGAAACGTCGTACTGGCATGTTGGGACCTCTTTGTGTATAGAATCCAGTTTCCATGAGATGGACCATGAGGCTTGTCAGCTGCAGTGGAACTATACCATCTCAAATTAGGGATGATGTAATTTTTACCACTTCTCCAAGGTATTTAATTTTCATTCAGCGTGATTTCCATGTTAGTCATGTGTCATCCACTGTCTTCAAGAAAGCTAGTAACATGTGTAAACAAGGAGATAGGAACTGAAGTACAGTCATCATGCGTTATGAATGAGGGGGAGACCGAGATCCGCCCCGGACACGTGTTCTTAGACTTGAGGCTACTCATCTTTCATTAGGTTCTAAAAAGAATGTTCCATTAAGACAAGGACACGTAACTTCATAGAATAGCATAATTAGTTTCAGGAGATTAAAGCTCATCCTCCTGAGGAAAAAAAGGGATATGAAAATGTACTTGCCAAGTAGTTGCACTGCTTACCCTGCAGACACAGTCTGTAGAGAGATGACAGTGCTGCATGCAGGTAATGGGCAATCCCATTCGCCTGCGCAGAAACTCCACCAACCCATTTATGTACATACAGAAAAAACAGGATTATTTTTATTTAACAGAGGGACAGGGACCATCCTAAAATTATTCAACTGTCATCTAAAGATCCCTCAACATTTGCAGCATTTCTGTAAATATAAATTTAGTCTTTTCATTGAGGAAAGTGCTATGCCTCAGTAGCTGAGAAGCTAGGCATCAGACCATTCTTTGTCTTTTTGTGGTCAGATTGACCTGAAGTTGTTTCAGCTGCAGAAATCTTGCTGTTTAATCTCAGAAATCCTACTTTATCTTCCTACTTCCAAGTTTGTCTGCTGTCAAAAGTGAGTAGTTTTCCTATGAAAGGACATGGGAAAAATGGTGAATTATAAGAAAAGTACAAGGTTGTTGCGTGCTTTTTTTTTTCCTCTTTGGTAAAAGACCAATTCAGTTTTGCCATAGCTTCAAGAAATTTCCTTTTTTTCTGGCACTTCAGGTCCAAACATAATTTTAGATAGTCTGGTTAGCCTTTGCAGAGAGTCTGCTTAGTAATGTCAGCTGTCCCAGCATCTTTCAAATGAGCACATGAGCAACAACGACTGTGCTCCAGAGCACAAGCAGGAAAGACTTCTGACCTTTTGATCTGATGATCTGTTCCCAAAATCTCTGCATGTCCAAAAGCAGCAAGACAAATACCAGAAGACTTGGAAAGTTGAGGAAAGGGGAAGCTCCAGCATTTCACAAACAGAAGAAGAGAGCAGCTCCCTGAGGAGTCCAGCTGCAGCACAGAGCTCACAACCGAGGCTGTGAGAGACCTGGAAATGGGGGTTGCTGTGAACTCCTGTAGCTCTCCTCCAAGCTCTCCTCAGACTGTCCATCAGCCTCCACAACAGCAGAGCTGCACAGACTCTCTTACAAAAAATATTATAGATTAGATATTAGGAAGAAATCCTTTACTGTGGAGGTGAGGAGGCACTTGAATAGGTTGACCAGAGCAGTTTTTGATGCGCCATCCCTGGAAGTCAACAAGACCAGGTTGAATGGGGCTTTGAGAAACCTGCTCCAGTGGAAGGTTTCTCTGACATAGCAGGGGTTTGGAACTAGGTGATCTTTAGGGTCCCTTACAACCCAAGCCATTCTATGAAAACATAACCCCAAAGGTGAGATGCATGGTTGACTAGCTAGGGAGCATGAGCAAGCCAGGACTTGCTGTGTGTACCTCCCTGTGGTATTGGTCTTACTGCAGTCATGGTGCAGGTTAGTCACAGAATCACAGAATCAATGAGGTTGGAAAAGGCCTCTGAGATCGAGTCCAACCTATGACTAAACACCACCTTGTCAACTAGACCATGGCACTCAGTGCCTCATCTGGTCTTTCCTTAAACACCTCTAGGGACAGTGACCCCACCACCTCCCTGGGCAGCCCATTCCAATGTATCATCAGCCTTTCTGTGAAGAGCATCTTTCTAATGTCCAACCTAATCCTCCCCTGGCACAGTGTAAGACTCTGTCTTCTTGTCCTGTCACGGGTGGCCTGGGAGAAAAGGTCGACCCCCACTTGGCTACAGCTTCCTTTCAGGTGGTTGTAGAGAGTGAAAATGTCCCTGCTGAGCCTTCCCTGCTCCAGGGTAAACAACCCTGTGGCTCCATCAGCTGCTCCTCATACATAGGACATGTACTCCAGCCCCTTCACCAGCTCTGTTGCCCTTCTCTGGACCCACTCCAGCACCTCAATGTCCTTCCTGAATTGAGGAGATCAGAGCTGAACACAGGACCTGAGGTGTGACCTCACCAGGGGTACAATCACTGCCCTAGTCCTGCTTACTACACTATTGCTGATACAGGCCAGGATGCCATTAGCCCTCTTGGCCACCTGGGCACACCCTGGCTTGTGTTCAGCCACTGTCACCAGCACCTCGAGGTCCTTTTCCACTGGGCCGCTTTCCAATGGCTCTGCCCCCAGTCTGGAGCTCTGTCTGGGGTTGTTGTGACCAAAGTGCAGGACCCAGCCCTTGTTCTTGTTGACCCTCATGCTGTTGGTCTCAGCCCATTGATATAGCACGTCCAGGTCCCTCTGCGGAACCTTCCTACCTTCCAGCAGATCGACACTCCCACCCAACTTGGTGTCATCCTCACATCTGCTAATTTGTGAGTCATGCTCCAGTCTGCATGATGCAGAAGGTGTGTGTTGCCTGGCCCAGCGTACAGGAGAGAGGGAACTCATTCTCCCTGTTGGTGTATAAGCAGGTTAACCATTTTCTCCTCCTTAGCATTCAGTACACACATCCCTGCCGCAGTTGCATTATATTAACTGTAACATCTCTAGCTTTGAAAATAACCAGGAAAGAAATGTATCAGAGTGGCATTGCCACTACTACAGGTTACTGAGCTGGCTACATCGGTAATATGAAAGTTACTTTCAGGAAGCTGTGTGCAGCTGTTCTTTCTGCAGCAAGAACTTTCCTAATGAAGTCCTCTAGCAGATTTTGCAAATGCACTGTGACTTACGCTATTCAGGCCAGATACAGTACCAAAGGTGGCTCACCTGAAACTCGTTTTCTAAGTCTCTGTGCTGTATTAAACATGCCCCAAAAGGTCACATGTTTCCAAACAGTATATTCAGCATGATTTGTAAAGAATTAGTGGTGTGGGATCTCAGTATATTGTTGCATGGATTCTGTCTAATTATTAAAGACATGTGACCAATTGCTTTAAGTCTGAATAATTAAATCTGAAAAGCACAATACTTCCCCGGCTCCACTGTTTTTTAATAATTAACTACCGTGTTATGAGAGTCATTTCGTGCCACCAGCTTTTAAGCAGAACAGCATGATGTCTTCAACAGAAAATCCTGATTTAAGTGTGTGCTATCAAATGGTCTAATGTTTTCAGTCAGGTTTTAAAGTGATTGCAACGTTTGAGAAACCCCCTTTAAATCAATGGGTTGAAGCATACTTTGGGTCAGGCTCTAAGCATTTGACCTTTTCTGTTAGTTGCTGTGAGATGCAACAGAACACAATAGGATTGACTGGATTTAGTTTTCAGGGTAACAATTAATAGAAATTCTTCCAGTGTGTGCTGACAGTGAGGTTTCATGTTAATCGTTACTGAAGTTCTGCTTTTTCAAGCCTCCACCAGGTAATAATGAGTGACTTAACATCGGGTACACCTTTTGGCTTTCCTTGTTTTGTAGCTGTATGTCCTATGTGTATCCCATCTCTCTGTCTGTGCTGATAAACATTTTCACTTCTTTAGAAGGTTCAGGTTTTAATTTCTAAGAACCAGGAGTTTAAAATAGAGTCCCGGAAGAGTGAGTCAGAATATGTCCCCAGACTGGTCACCTACATTTATTATCAACCAGTGAAGTTATGTCTGGGGTTTGTCTTAACAAACATGCAAGCAGAGTGTCCTATGACACCTCCCAGCATTACACTTGGGTGAGACCTACAGCACCAACTGTAAGTCTTCCATCTCTCGTCTGCAGTCCTTGCCTATCATCAGCTGAAAGTACAGGCTCAGTTTGATAAAGAACACTTGATTCATGTGGCATATTGGTGTAAAGAAAAACATGGACTATATAAAGCAAGACTGATTTTTTTTTTAAGTAGGCTGTGAGAATTTCCTGAGTTTAATTCGTGTTTGAATTACAGTGCCAGTTTTGGAGAAACATCTCATCTATATTTTTTGTTTTCTCAGTGCCAAAGAGCCTACCACAGCCCCTACTAAATTCTTCCAGTAGTTGATTGCTCTTAGAATAAATACAGATTGGTTTGACCACATTGATCCAGCTTTAAAATCAGTCTCTGGGCTTTTGTTTTACCTTTGCAAGGTAGATGAAAGAGCTCAATGTTACAAGTTCAGTAGTTTCAATATGTCATTATATAGGTACTTTATATGTATAAATTCACATAATTTTTAAATCACAGCGAATTAAGGAAAAATAATATTTCCTTTCTCATTTCTTGCATACCTTCCATAAAACCCATACCAGGTTATCCTGTCACTGAAGCTGTACAGTTCCCCTAGGGATGGTTATTGGATTTTGCAGATGGAACTGAAAGGCAAGTGTGGCCCTTTATGTATGTTGGCAGGCAAAGAGTATCAGAAGCATTTTTGCCTTCAGGATAATTGCAAAATTGTTTCCTTTTTTTTTGTCATCCACCCATGATGCCATCTAATTTGATGTTCCTTGGCTGCTAGCTGTTAGCCTCATTAACCTTACTTGATAGAGTGTTCCAACATTTATGATTCTCATGTGAAAAATGCTTCCTGACGGCTGGAATTTGTTTTTCTTTAATTTCTACCTTTGCCCTCTTGTCCTATTATGCATACTAGGCTGAAAATAGTAACTTGAGATTGGTGTGCCTACTTCTTACAGTTTAATGAATTCCAGTTAATGCTCTTGCCTTTTCTTTCTCTCAAGATAGTCATGGTGATTTTAATGATTTAACTAACAATCCTACTTACTTTCTCTTAGTTCTCTTGTGTTTTTACATTTAGTAATAATTCTTCTGTGAAAGGAAAGGAGGAAATTCAGATGTGTATCATTTGTCACTTGGCCTATTTTCACAAATGTAATATTATCCTGATGTTGTTAACTTTATTGTCTTACTTGGCATGTGGAGTAGGGCCAATGCAACGTTCCTGTGGGCAGCAGAACTTGACATTTGTAAGGTTAAAATTTCATCAGCCAATGTGATTTCACTCTAAAAGTGGCAAAATCCCAATTCTTAAATCTAAATCCATTTCATCTAGCTGCGATGATCGTCAAATTTGCAGTGGTGGGAAGTGGGAATTTAATCCCTGTTCACAAATAAAAGGGTTTTTTGCCCTTTTTGGGGTCCTACAGAGCCTCTTGTTTACTCTACACTGGTAGCAACAGATCTTCCCATCCAGCACAGATTGACATTAAAAGTACCATCACAAAGGCAGTTTATTTTTATTGTATTTTCTTTAAAATTTTGTCATTATTAAAAGGTTAAATGTAGGTCTTTTAAGGGCCACTAATAGAAATTAGGATTGGTCCATAATGCAGCATCTTTTTTTTTTATATGGATATGGATTAATTTGAAATTTTAGGCAGTTTTGGGACAGAGTGCATTGTATTCTGGGAAGCTTGTAATATTGTATAAGACTAATCAGAAAGGCTCGCACACTGTTTCAATTAACTTAGAGATTATGTTAAGTCCTTTAAGTTCAGCTAGTCTAGAGCTTGATGGCTTTTCTCTTTCCTTTCTATTGTTTACTTTGTTGTTTCCGAATACAGGCTTCACAGGGTGAAGAGAGAAACTCAAACTGTGACGCTTGATACCTAGGAAAAAAGGTCATTCCACAGACAAGAGAATTGTTTACAATTGTTTACAAACAATTCTCCCCAGTCAGACTTTTTAATTAAGTTTATAAAGGATGAATAGAAAAAGGAGATTGTATCTTACCTAAATGGAGTGTTCGGGAAGAAATAATGCAAAGGAACACTCATAGTATGCTTAGAAAGTGCAGCTGTTCTTGGCCTGAAAGGATGAAATTGTGGTTACTGTTCACTGGCAACTATTATGTTGTAAACTTCATCTCTCTGTGTACAATTGCTTTTAGGGCTGTTTCCTCTTTTGAGTTTACAGTTTTCCAAACCAAGAGTTTGTTTCATGGTCTCTGTCTCATAAGAAATAAGAATATCAGGCAACCTAGTATTTTCATCTTTGAAAATGTTTATTTCAGCATATATTGAAACATACACCTCTTTGTCTGAACTCATGAAGATGCACAAAGAAAAGGCAGTTTTGGCTTTACTGGCTATTAAAAACCTCTTCAAAAGTGTCCATCTTTTGGCTGAGATCCTATTTTCTGTATAGAGAAACATTTTCTCTGTATAGAGAAATATTTTCTGAAACGTTATCTTGTCTTGGACAGAGTTGGTGGATTAATCAAACTGGAAGTTTGGCCTATCTGTACAATCTTGTATAATGTATGTCATTCATCCTACATAGAAAAAGAATCCCTTCTGTGAATTTCTTTAATTATGTTCTAAAGACTCACAAAATTTACTATCTTTCAAAGTCTCCTTTTAGGGAAAGTAATTGAGGTTCTTTCAGCTAAGTAAAAAATACTGTGCAGATAGATAATTCCAAATGTCTTCTTTTGCAAAAATAACCAGAGGTCACACTTTTTCTGGAAAGAAGGTTATACTACCGAAGTTAAGCATTTACTCAGTCAAGCATTCCAGTGCCAGGTTCTTCTGGGAGGTATCCTAAGAAACAGAAGCCTTCCCTGAAGTACTATAAATTCAGTGATGATGAAATAATAATAGGATCTTCTGGAAACTCCATTTTAGAAATTTATTTCACACTTACGACAGTAAAATGCATCTTCTCAAGTGAATTGAGACTTTATCAGGCATGCATTTCTACGTCCTTGCGTTTCTTTTCCTGCTTTTGGATGCATGCGACACATCCATCACTCCTTTTGCTAGCTGCTGATCCAAGAATTTCTCCACACTCTCAGGAAAAAGTGAACTCTATACTTGAAAATCTTGTTGCCTACTTGCTGATATGTTGAGTTGATAAACTCATTAATACAAGCTTTTCCCCTTCATAATGGTCCAAGTATTGAGGAGAGTAAATGTGCAATGTGAGATGCTTCAGATAAGTCAGGTTTCAGAAGGGCTTGGCTTCCCTTCACCCTGCATTAGCTGCACGGGCTCCGCAGTAGGTCTGGGCTGGCTGAGGGTGAGGAGGTGCCTGCCAGACACAGCTGAGCCTGTTGCATGGTGGATGGGTGTCTAGACAGGCACAGCAGGACCTGGTTGTCCTCTGGAGATGTCTCTGTCTCTTCCCTGGTTATGCAGTCAGCTATAAGTGTCAAACAGACCCTTCTGAGATGTTTCAGCAGCACGCCTCATCTTCCAGGTATCCATAGCCTCTTGTCATTTAGAAAACACTGCTGGCTTGTGCATGGCCACATGGGCTCAAGTCTTTGCCTCTGAGCATGTTAAATCCCCAGGCACTTATTTATGGCTCTGAGGCTTTTGTTTGTCATGACTGCAGGGCACAGCTTAGCTGTGTTTCATTGCAACCACATGCCCGTAACAAGAAGCATCTTCTGCCTTCTCAAATCCATCTTCAAGGCGAGCCCACCGAGGAAGGCTGCTGCTAGCAGCGATCAGCGTCTGCCACAGCCTCTCCTGAGGAAGCTTTGCCTGATGCCAGGGGACAGGGGATAGGGGTTCCCTAAAAGATAGGATGTCCCTGCTCCGCACTCCACAGTGAGCCAGGGTCAAGTGTAGGAGGGAGCATGCTTGCTGAAGAGAAGTGCACGGCATGTTTGCTACCTGGCTCAGCACCCCAGTCAGCAGGGAAGCAGGGAAGTGCCTCTGTACAAAGGGACACTTGGGAGGATAAGTACAGTGTGGTTCTTTTAATAATTTTTAAGCCTGAGTGCATCTCAACGTGGTGGTTTTTTGGTAAAGAAGGATCAGGAGACAGGAAGATGAAAGAAATCTAGTAAAAAACACCCAGTGAGAAAATGAATTATAAAAAAGCAGCAACAGAAGGAATAATAGTGCTTTGTTTATTCTTTCCCTTTGAGCTTTGTGGGCATATAATAGATTTCCACTTCTTGCTCCTACTTTCTATTTTCTCTACCACCCACAGTGTCCTTTCATTGCCTCTCCAAAGAGGCCCAAGAGTGCAGCCACCCTGCACAGACTAACCTGGACTCAAAGGGCAGCGTGATGTTGTAGCCTGAAGCCAGTTCTATTTGTATAGCAACATGACATTGCAGGAAAAAAGTTCAGTCATGCTCAATTTTTCTTGTGGAATTGCAAATGCAGCACATCAGTGATGGAGTTGTGCAGAGTGGATGGAACTAATTATATTAAATTGTACCATTAGAACTTTTAAGGGTGTTGCATGCAGAAGAGCAGGCTTTTTTGACAAGAGGCTGTTTTGTATGAGGCTTCGTGGAGCATTTATTTTTTATCCTTATGAGTTCAGGTCACCTTCTTCCATGAGAAAAACAAGACAATGAAATCTTTACCAAATTTCCTGTAGAATTTCCTCCCCCTTTCTTCAGGCATTTTCCTTTCTCAGCCTGGAAGAAACCAGCTGCACAGGCAGCATGAAATGTGCAGAGAACCCAATTTCATCTTCCTCCCTGGCTGACTGTGTCCCCTGTGGCTATCTTTAGTAGTTTATTTAAGAAAAATCTTAGAATTGTTAAGGTTGAAAAAGACCTTTTAAGATCATCAAGTCCTACTACCAACCTAGCACTATCACCATGTTCACCATTAAACCATGTCCTCCTCTGTAGGATGAAAGCTTTTCATCTTAAAGGTCCAAGGACTCCAGCCTTTCACTCTTATTTTCCAGTTGGATGAGATGCAATTTCTTTTCCCAGATACTGTATTTTCCAGATACACAGCAAGTGCTCCTAAAATCTGATATTGTAGACAGCTGGATAACTTATCAAGGCTTTTTATAATTTGAAGGTATATGACGGAATACTCATGTTTCACAGAATTTGGTTCAACTTGTTTTTCTCAGTCTTAGGTTTTACCAAGACCACCAAAACACTGCTGGTCAGGGCAGAGAGTTATCTTTTTTTCATCACTAACGATGACAACTGGGTTCCTAGTGTCACAACACTGTTATTTATTTTCCCTGATGAGGCTTCATCGTGCTTTTAATGAACATTAGTTAAGAACAACTGCTAGACAAATTCCTCTGGAAAATTCCAATTACAACAAGTATAGAGATAAGAGATAAGTTTAAAGCTAGTTCGCATACTTGTGCTTTAGAAGAAGCAGCAGCACAGAAGTTAGTTTATGTGACTTTTTTGAGTGCAGTCAGAAGATTCAGAGTAGCTGTCAAATGATTTTGTTTTAATGTGCTCCTTGAGATTTTAGGTTTACTAATTCTGTTTTCTGCAAGTCTACACATTTTTTTCTCCAACTTAGTCTTGCTGTTACAACTACCTCATCTTTATGATGGTTATAGCAATTGAATATTTTAAATTATCTGCTTTATTGTTATGGTCTTCCCATACACAGGTCTGACGAGTAACACTGATGAATCTTTTTCTTCATAGGCTGACACAAGTGACAGAACTCCAGATGTGTAATACCAAAGCTCAGTCTACAGACAGGCTACTCTGGCCTCTAGTTCCCGACGTGGGCTGCATGAAGGAGCCAGATGTTTGTAACTGTTGTTTTTCAGTCCATTTTCTTTTTACTACAGTTTCTCGTGTGATTCCAAGACTATATTTTATGAAACAGCCATATAGGCACACTGCTTGAAAGTAGTACATGTGTAGCAGCCAGAGACAGTGGCTTCCAGCTCAGCTCACTTGAGTCTCCCTCAGCACGGAGGCAAAATCAGAAGCACCCATTTCTGTTGCTGCCTGCTAGCATGGGTGCAGCTGCAGAGAAGCCTGTAGGATACCTGCAGCTCTGACTAAGGAGGCTGGAGCGAGGGTGTTAGGGGAGCGAGTGTATATAACAGGAAGATGAAAGAAGTGATTGCACGGCTTTGAATTCATGAATTCAAGCTAATTTGTACATTCAAAGACTAGATACACCCATTTGTAATGGCAAGACTTGTTGCCATCATCAGGTAAGTCTGAGAACACCCCTGTGTAATATTAATTCAACACTGAAGTTCAGTTTCTTTCAGTTCAATAGCTCCTCTTTTTATTTTTTTTAACTTGGATGTAACTCAACTCCCTGTTTCTTAAATCTCTTTCCATCTACTCGCCAAGTTAGAGACGCAAAAAAACAGGAAGAGTGGAAGGAACCATTCTTCCCATTATTAAATTAGAAAACCAAGTCCCAGAAATCTTTCTCCAATCTTTTTTTTTCTAATTTTTGAATACACTGCACTTATAGAGAAGACTTTTAGCTTTTCTATTTTTGAGATATGGAAGAAAATGATGTTATGTCCCTACATACCCCTTGTGTTTACATTTATCAAATAAAGAATGAGAAATATGCTAACTCATTTTGTTTAACAAGATAAGTGGTAATGGTGCTGTTCTTTAGTCCAGGCAACCCACAATTATTTGATATTCAGCCACTCTGGAAAGTTCATTTTGCTGCCGGCTGTTCACCAAGGCTCAGTCACAGAGATAACAGAGGCTCGTGAGTTCTCAGGAATATTCTCTCTTGTGCAAATGAGTGAGCAAGTGAAGAATGTTTTTCTTTTCTGCATTACTAGTCAAGAACTTTCTCCACATGCTTGTGGGACCTTCTGTTTTCCTCATGCAGTAGGTATTGCCATGTCCCAAAGAAAGAGAGACATTTAATGCCAGGAGAAAAACTTTCAGTGCAGGAAAGCATTTTAATGAAACAAGACACAAGTCCTCCACAGAAAGTCTGTAACCCTGACGAGATCAGATAGCAAAGTGCTACCAAAACTGCTTTTGATATTCCATTGATGCTCCTCCACTTCTGAGTATCGATCAAGTCTGTAGGACAAGGCTGTGTTACAGCAGTAATGTTTGCAGGCTCCAGCCGTGCTTGGGAAACAGCTGGAACAGCCTTGCTGGTCTTCATTGCCTGCAGTCTTGTCGGTGCAACCTGCAGCCTTATCAGATTTCCCCAGCAAAGTGGAGCTGGGCAACCTCCTCGAGGCAGAGAAGTCTCAGCCCAGGCGCCTTGAGTCTGTAGGGAAGCATGGATAAGAAAGTTGCCTGACCTTTCTATCACTACTGTTTTCCTGAAGGTGTGGGCAACTTCTAATCTAAAAGAAAGGAAGCCACATTTCAAAGATATTTAATAAATTTAATGGAAAATTATCTGAAAAATAAATTTTTCCTACTCAGAATGAAGAGATTAATAACTCAAGTGATCTATCATTTTGATCATGAAGATTTCCACACTTCATATTTACATAGAAAGTATGTTGCATTCATATAAATTTTTCTGATTGTATAGAGTTAAAATGTAGTCAAAGCTGGGAAAAACCCACGTTTACATTTTCGTTTGTGTACAAAAAAAAAATCAAAAATTAACATCAGGCTAAATAAACTTTCCCAGCTTTGCTTAAATTTTTGCTATTTTTGAGTCTGAGGATTACAAAAATACAGTAGCAGAAAGCATATAAATGTACTTACAGGCACTATATTGAACTTTCAGTATACAAATTACTGGAAGAAATGTAATGAACTATTAAAAACCAGCAAAATAGAAGTGTTTGGTAGTACTGATCTTGATCAGTTCCTCAGTTTGCAGCAAGGGATCTTTAGATAGGATGGACATCTGCCCTGCAGCGAGCAACTACAAAGGATACGTCCTGAGCTTTGGGTCTGAATCATGCCACAAAACACATGCTACAGGTACTGTGCTGTGGAAACAGAGCCTTTTTAGAATGAAACAAAGTGACTGACATACTAACACAGTTTCAACACTGCAAATTAGCAGTGATTAATGCTTTTGGAGCTGCTGTAGAAATATGGGCATGGAGGATGCTTTTATCAAGGCTGGATCCAGGCTGCAGGCAAGGGGTGAGGTGCACTGGGATGGTGGGGGTCATTAACAGTTTGGCTCATGGTCTCTTCAACTCCTGTGGCCAAGTCAGGCAGTCTTTGCCCAGTTTATTGAAAGCTGTCCAAGCAGCATCCTTACTTTAGCCAGATCTGCAGTCCAGCCATCAGTGGATTACATAGATGCATTTTGCCGACAAAAGCCTCTATTATACACAAAGCTAGAAAGGCAAAGCCTGTGCTGTTCCGGATTTGTACTTCTTGCACAAAGGCACTCCACTGGCAGCAGTGTGATCTGACAGTGTGATTGCAATAGCAATCCTGGCTGAGCTATCCAGGTGATAAATAACACTTCAACACATCCATTAGGTACTAGATAGCTGTGCTTCTACATTTGATACCTGCTTGTATGCATTGGTTCTTTAGAGGTCTGTATTGTCTTTGAGCTGAGATCATTCAGGTAAACTGATGTCTAACCCAACGGGGAATTCAATGTGAGGGAAACCTCGCTGGCAAGAAGCAGTATAGGTCAGAATCAGTTTTAGCTTTGCTTACCAAAGAAAAACAACCCATCCTGCAGAACCAAACAAACTGCACCAGTTTGAGCCTCCACCCAGAAATCTGGCAATCTAAATTACGCTCTCTTATTGAGCAGTACTTCCCTCCGCAGGAACAATGAATCAAACAAAATAAATAAATCTTTACACTTCCCTGTTCTTTCTACCTCCCAATTAACCATACGTCATTTTGGAAAACCTAAGTAATCCACAGCAGGAGGCAGAACTGCCATCACAGAGCGTGTTTGCAGCGTCACATTGACCTCCGGGAGCGGGGGGTGGGGGCTGCGGTGGCTTCCCGTTTCCAGCCCGTCTCCAGCCCGGAGGAGCGGGGTGCCCGAGCCTCGCAGGGTGAGGGCCGGAGCTGCTCTGCCCCAGCTCCCCGCGGGTGTCCGGCCGTGCTGAGCTCCGCCGCGGCCTTTGCCGCGGTCGCTGGGTGCTGCTGCGGGAGCGGGGCGTGCTGCGCCGGCCGCCGGCTTTCCTGCCTGCTCCCTCGCGGGGCTCTGCAGCTCCGGCGCGGCCGTGCCCGCCCTGCGTCTGCGGCTTTACAGAAAGTGCAGCGGCGCGGGCATCCGCGCAGAGCCCCAGCCACGCAGAACGGACTTACCCAATTCCGTCTTTTTTCTTTCTTAAGGGAAAAAAAAGAAGAAATCTCCTAGGAATCTTTTTTCCCACATAGACACGTTTTTCCACTCTTGGAGCTGGAGCAATTTATCAAGACCGCTGTTTAACCCAGGATAGTTACCCAATTTTTTGCAAATGTGTTTTTGCATACCATTTTCTACAGTCTTTAACTTAATGGGTTTTAACACAAAGGTCCAAAATGCTAGAATTAAATTTTCAATTAAACCTGATGAGCCTTATCCATTATTCCCTTCCCTCACCAGCAGATGCCAAGAGATGATGATTCTTTTCTAGGCTGTGGAGAAGACTTGTCCACAGAAGTTCTTGGGAAAGGGCTGCTTTTCAGACCATCTGCTTTCACTGGAGAAAGTGACTGATTTTGTCCAAGCTCCTGTTGTTGCATGAAGAGTTTTGAGTTCTGACATGTCTGGTTAGCATTTCCATGATAGGAATTTCTAAAGTTACTGGGTTTTGAGTTCTTATGCTATGCTCTCAGCATTACACAAGGTCCAGAGGTGAGGAATTACCACCAAACAGATCAAGTTTCTAGCCTGTAAGCGAGTTGTGAAATTACTGCAGATGGCCTGTTGCTATGGGATATCTGGTACTGTTTCACAGAGCATCAAATAGTCCCAATAAGTTTCAGATAAGTACTCTGCATTTTGGACGCTTCTCTTTAGCTCCAGATCTTTTGAAATTTGCCCCTGATGCATTTCAAGTCTGTGTCCTTTAAATAGATCTTCTTCTAAATGAAATAATTAAAATTTCTTTGTGTCCTCTCAGAGAACCCATGTGTTCGTTTATAGTCCCAAGGGAAGACTAAGTTAACCCCACTGTCATTTCTTGAAGTATTACCAAATGACATTATTTATACTAGATTTAGCTGTAAATTCCCTACTTTCAGGGGCAATGTGTCCTAGAATAGTGCAAAAAGGATGTTTTTCTTTCCTTTCTATCTTTGAGGCATGAATAATAACATTAGAGAGATACATCTTTCCTTTAAGATCTCAGAGGATAAGAAGTTTACAGGCTGAAATAAAGTAAAGATATTTATTTAAATGTATTTTCAGAAGGGTAAAGGATAGCAGATCAAAAATACTTTTGCCACGCATTCTGGTTCCCACCACCACCAACCATCCCACCCTGCTTCTGTTCCCTCCAGTGCTCTGAAACATAGACATCTCTCTTCTCTATGATTTCCTTCCTTCACATTCTCCCTTCACATTTTAGTGGTGTAAAACAGCCAAGATAAGAAATAGCTGTCTCTTCCCAGGAGGAGGCTGACGGATGTGCAACTCAGAAGAACAATTCCGTTTTTCCTACTGTGTTCCTAGGATGGGGGGTGGTGGGGAGTCGGGGGAAGTGAGAAGTTAACCTCACTTTTGCTGGCTATGCCAGCTACTGCCAGCAAAATAGACACAGCAAAGCACATCAGCATTGTACTGCTCTCCTCCTGAAAGAATAGAATAGTTAAAAAAATATAAGATGTGGAACAGAGGTGGCTAATAACTTGTATGTTTGGTCAAAATGCAAAACCAAATAATTGCTTGTGTAATGTATCCTATTGCTCTTTAAGCATCTGGCATAAACTTTTGTCTTCAGTCATGTAAGCCATGTTTCATCTAGGTCCCTTGTTGCTAGAAAGAGATGACTGGAGAGTTAGACTGTTACCACCGTGGGATAATAGTTACATTTGTTGTGGGTTTTTTACAAAGAAAAGCATACTGAAGTTTGGGACTGTAAGAGTTAAAGAAGTATATTTGTACGGAGGATGAGGGGTTTGATATTGTGAGATTTTAAGAGTAGCTTTTTACATTATTTTTATATTATTGATGTGGCTGAATGAGGAAAACACAAGAAATAATGTTTTCTTACTTATCTAAATATAATAAAAACAGCAGAAGCAGAAAAAACTTACTTGCCTTGGGATCGTAACTCACAGTGTAACAGGAATTCACAGGCAAGCACATCACATTTTATGATGGTAAGGAAGTTCTCCAGTAAAGAGCAAGAGGCTGGGTTTCCATGATTAAGGGATACGGTTGGATTTAGTGGGACAACTGAGTTCAGGCCAACTGGCTACTTGCAATGGGAGATTTTTTGGGTATGAATAGGAAAAAGCAGGGCATTGAAGTGTCACAAGAATTTCTGAGAAGTGTGTTACTATAGATGCCCTTTATCTTTCTCAGTAGATAGGAGAGGAGAAATCCATGAAGGGTCTTAATTATTACCATATTAAGATCTTCAAAGATTCTTTTTGTCATGCCCGTATTTTTAGTATCTTGCCTTGCTGCATCAGTGGTGACCTAGACTCAAAATCTGGCTTTTGTGTAATAAAGAAGCACAGGAACACCAACAGGATCAAGCACTCTCCTAAATACTAAAGATAGAGACTGAGATACTAAAGCAGTGTTCTGTGTAGCAGTGGGCAGCAGGAATCACTAATGCCACAAAATGAGGCTTAACATTAGTGTGACTGTAATCTACTTTAATGATCTGGTGACATAAGTGTTGTACAGAGAGAAGGAAAGAATGTGTATGCATGAGGAAGGTAATGGGCAGCAGTCACAAAAGTCCAGGGAAACTGAAATATTATGCTTGAATTATCAGAATGGCAGAATAAATGTTATTAGTGGACACTGTGTGAACAGTGTAGCACCGTGAAAACTGAGAACTGTAGAGAAATGATCCAACTGTGCTAAAAGATTGTACTTGAGAAGCATCACTAAAATTGAAACCAAGTTAGCAGCTTGTCTGGGATCTCCTGCTACTAAGAAGCCTTTGCTTGAGCGGAACCAAATTCATCAGGAAAAACAGAAAAGTAAAGACAAGAAACACGAAGAAAAGCTATTATATTTCACAGCCGGAAAATTAATTACACTCATGTGTGTGTAAGTACACACTAAGGAAATAAAGTGGATGAGGTTTGGAGTAAATGCCTCCAAGACTTGTTTTACCAGCTTTCCAATTCAGTAAAACAGATCCCAGGATCTGACGGTTAGGGAAACTCTCTTCATACCTTTCAGGATACGAAAGGGAAGAGACTACAAATTAAGCAATAGGAACAGAGAGTGAGAATTTTCTGGGGACTATTGCTCAGCTTGTTAGATGGAGAAATGAAGTTCTAGTTATGCAGCTTGCAGGCACTGAACAGAACTTAGCCCCTCAAATGCATGCTTGGTGAGATCCTTCTCTGTGAACAGATGTTGCTGGCAAAGTGTGACCGGACTCAAAACCTCATTACTGATTCAGCATGTGTCAGTACTGTTGCCTTTTCGTGAAAAAGACCTGCCTTTCAAAAATCAACTGGAATAATTTCTTAGACGATGGAAAAGTAGAACACAGAAGGAAGGATCTAGTGATGAGGTAGCAATGAAACTATTTTACCAGGCTTTCAGCAGGTGAGGCGTTGAGTTTCTTTATAAAACTAAATGGTGAGAGATTGATTCTTCCAGGAGGGGATATGTAATAGAGTCCATCCAGAAACTTAATGCATTTGAGATCTGTCCTGCTCTCAAAATACAGTGTAGATATTGACTTTTCCATAATCAGAGAAAGAAAGACAAGACAAATACGTGATTTTTCTGTTACCTCCTGATGCTGAAAAGGAAGCTGTGGCTTTGTGTGGTAGAGCAAAGGGTCCCTGGAGAAGAATCTTTATGGTGGTTGAGCCTTATGTATAATAATGATTCACTAGGGGCTTGATTCCTCAATCTGCATGGGGAGAACTGTTTTCCTCTACTTGCTTTGGATTTTAGCAGAGTCTTGCATCTTATGTAAGAGAAAAGCCACTAGGTTTTTGTGTTTCAGATATTAGGAGGGCCAGACCTACCACCATAATAAGGTGGTACCTACTCAAGAGACCAACAGTCTCATTACTGGTCTCTGCTCTGAAGATCTGTTCTGAACAGAGGCATGAGATAAAATCTGTGAGGTTTCAGGGAGGCAAGCAAGAAGATAGAGCTTGGATTTATTGTTGTTGTTGTTGTTGCTGTTGTTGTTTTGTTGAACATAAACATTGTGGCCCCAGGTTATTTCCACACCATTGCTGATAAAATATTTCTAAGATCTGTTCTTGGGCTTTGGGCATTCTTTCTCTTATGTTGAGCTGGCATCACCTATGAGGAGTTTCATAGAAAGCTGCTTATAGCAAAGCTGAATACGTACATCCAGTCTTCTGGTTGCCTCTGATGGATTTCAAATTCAGGGCTATTCTTCCTGAAGTAGGTGGGGTGTACAGCCCATACAGAAATATCTTCTGAATAAAGCATCAGTTACCAGTTTCTAAGACCTTTGAGCTTGACGAGCACTCTGGGGTTCTAAGAGTCAAGCTCATATCATGAGTCAAGCTCATATCATTTCTAATACAGTGAGCTATAGATGTGTTACTTACTTTTTCCTTGTCTATTTTCTACTCCTTACTGCCAAGACATGAGCATTTCTGAATTTTTTAGATCTGTTTGCAAAATGACAAGCATGTAATGAAAAAGGATGTGAAAGAGAAGCCAAATGACATCCCTTTAGTCAGTTTAAAGCTTGATATTTGGTTGTTTATAATCTCAGTATGTTAGTTGTTTGTACTATGATAAGAGCATTTTTGGTGTGGAGACTGAGCGACAAGACTTATTGCAGCAATGCAGACAGTGTTTGTCTGTTGGTTAGGGAAGTGGACCGGAAGGCAGGAAGATCTGGGTCCTAGACCAAGCTGAACCAGTGACTCATCAAACTCTGGGAAAGTGCGTTTAACCCAGTTCTGCAGCATTGCAGAAATCAGCTCAGCTGCCAAACTGAACCAGAGCAGGTTTTAAGTCACAAGTCAGTGGTAATGCGGGAAAGATGAACCCTGTTTTTTTATTCTGAGTAAATAAATGTAATTTCCATATCACCATCTTCTGAGCCAATGTTTCACAGTATGGCTGTGGTAATGTTCTTGTATAGTCAAGGGGATATTTTGAAGGAAGTGAAACCTACCCTGTTGCCCCCTTCCCAAAAAAACCCCAAAAACAACAAACAAACAAACTTTCCCACTCTTCCCATTAAAATTATGTGGAAACAGATATGCAGGATGAAGAAATATCCAAAGAATAAACTGTCATTTATTTTTTAGGATGCAAGATAACAATTCAGCCATTCCAGGTTTCAGATTTTGTAATCTACAGATACAAATACATTATACTGAGCTATAGATTTTGACCCCCAATTAGGTAAGTAATTTAAAGAGCTTTTTGGTAAAAGAAAGAATTGAAAGATATCATGTGAGTTTTATGAGCAGGAATTATAACACTTCTGTTTGAAGTTTTTGGGTGGTTTATACGTGCATTGGGACATGCAAAAAAAAGAAAAAGCTTTTGCAGGTCCTTTCTTTTCTCATATGAGAAAATATTTAAGACATTTTGCTAATCAGAAGTATATAGATGACAAAAGAGATTATCAGTGATAGTTGACTACCAGTTTTTATATCCACAAGAAATACATTGATCTTTTTTTCCCAAATACGTTCTTCTGTATGTAAGATTGCCTTCCTTAAGCCCATTACAAATAGCAAAACTTTCACAGATTTCTGCATAGGGTCCTGATGTGTCAGATCCTCTACTGGACCTTCTTTATTTGCTAAACGTGTACCCAAGGCTTTCGCCAGTGGCAACACTAATCGACTTGGAGCAGAGACCATAAGGCTGAGGAAGGAGGTTAAGTTTTGAAATCAAAAGTGGAAAGTGAAATGGGTCAGTAAGAAAGCTAATTCTCATGGGCTTTTTATTGACTGAAATAGAAAGGAAATGGTGGGTGAAGCATCTGACCAAGCAGTTAGCAGTAAACACTTCCATCATCAAATGTAGCTCTTTTTCCAGTTTGCAAGTCTCTTACCCATTCTTCTTACTTTTAAGGAAATACCAGTCCAGTCCCAAGAAGTAGTTCTGAAAAATTGCATAGCAAATTTCCACATTTAATATTTCCACTGCAGTCATTTGTCTAACAGCCAACTCTGAAAATTGAGCCAAGGCTGTAAACATTATACTGGACTGGACTTATCCATCAGCATGTATGATAAAAGCAGTGTCAGCCAATCTGTGCCATCACTGATAAACCTGTGCAAATCCATTCCTTCCAAATCATGCTGTCAGGGATAGTTCCATACTTCCAGTTCTTGGTAGATATTTCTAATTGAAATTTATATAATTCTGCAGGAAGAACTTAAATTCAGCTTTCTTGCTTTCTTTATTATATCTGATTCTGCAGGCACAACAAGATTTAAAAGGGCCATTGAAAACTGTCACCAACCTCATCCCTCCCAAGGGAAAAAGGAACTCCCATCATCTCTTAAGTATTCACTTCAGAACCAGATCAGCATGTCTGAACCATGTCTGAACCATGACTGTAAACAGAACAATGTCTGTAAACAGAGGAAAACAAACCTAACTAATTCGGTTGATAAAAGCAGTTCATACACAAGCAAACGTTTTTGAGTAATTACAGAAAACATAAAACAGGAATAAAATCTCGGTGGTTATGCTCACATTTTGGGAAACCCTGGCACAACTGCACTGCACTGAAGAAAATACAGATGCTGCCACCATGCAAACAGCTGTACAGCTGGTTTCTGTCAGGCCCCTCCCCACGAGCAGAGCTAGTGCAATTGCACTGCTGCCGGTTCTAAAGTAAAAAAATCTTTCCTACACTGACAGGTTGGTTTGTTCTAAGTGTAATAGGCACAGATGAGTTTTCAGAAATACTGGTTGCCTATTTGAAGTATCATTAGCAGCTTTTAAGGTTTACCAGTAACAAAGAATAATATGTTCTTAAATTTCCTGAGTCTGCCAATTTACGTAGGTGAGTAAACTAGACAGGTCAAATAACTGGCGTGGTTTATAAATAGACTTAAAAAAAAATCTCCATATATAGACTAGTATCCAGACTTTCTATTGTTTCAAGCAAATGATATCATTTTTTGGATGTCTTTCCAAAACTGAAAATGACTAGACTTCGGAAACCAGAGGTAGTTAAATATAGAAATCGCTACTTTAATGAGTGAATGCTGTGTTTCATTATTATGCTACTAGTATGTGAACAAATGTCTTTCTGTTCTTTGGGATGGGAAAGGAGGTTTTATTCCAGTAATATAAGATATTGCACAAAAGCCAAATTCAGATTAAGAGTTGATAGTGCCTTTGACTTCATTCCTTTATGGAAAATATTCCAGTATAACTGCACATATCAAGTGATAACACTGTCTCCTAACTTGCACCTTGCATAAGCCTTGGGCAGATCAAATACAAAATGCACAGTGGTTTACATGAATAAAATATTAGAATAAAAATTTGAAGAGAAACAATCTGTGCTTTTCAATGTCACAGTTTCCCTAACAAGTGATTACATCTTTGGCAAGTCACAAAAAACTCACAGAATTAAGTCAAAGGACTTTTTTCACTGCTGATAACTAGAAAACACTTCTTCTGCCTCTCGTAAAACTGTTTTTGAAACCACCTAAGTAGCTTCTGTTTCATTTCTAGGGATGAGGTGTTGAGAATAAGGACTCATGTTAAGATGTCCCAACACTCTTAGTCTAAAGATCACCATCCTTTTAGAAGAGGAACGCCATGTTGAATGTTAGATGAGAGTCTGTTGTCTCATAAGAAAAGATAATAGTGAAATAATATGCATCTCTAAAAGTATGCATTTACAAAGATGGGATCAAGTTTAACGGGATATCAAATTTTAACTTACCAAGACAGTTTTTACTTTAGCTACTGCAGCTTTCTTTTCCTTTCTCTCAGCTTTAGCTAAAAAATCCCATTTGAACAAAGAACCAAGTGACCTTGCCTTAACTGATAGTAATAATTAATGTAGGTATCTTTTCTTACCTTTATTAATACATTTACAGCTTCAGAGTCTTACTAGGCTTATACCTGTGGGGTGTTTTTTCTGCAAGCAAACCCAATTCTGGCCTTGGTAAAACAGAGCAACACTTTTCTTCTCTTTTTGTATTCATTGCAGTAGGTACCGTAGGTACCAGTAGGTACCAGTTCATGGCTGTGTAATATTTGCCCCTTTGTAAGATGTAAGAGACGTTTTTAACCATGGTTGCACACCCTTCAAAGAGCTTCGTTTTCCTGCAGCAATATCTGTCTCCTGCTACCATATAGTCAAGCCTTAGCTGATGACTAAGACAGAATTTGTCATTTCTTTAGACAGGTAAGTTACCTGTCTCAAACAGACAAGTGCCAGATGATGTTTTTCTCCCTTTTCTGGATGCAGTTTTGTTACAGAAAAAGCCTTCTGCATCTTAAGCCTCCTTCATTAGATCCTGAAAACTGGTGCACTTTCATACAGAGACCTGGGGCAGCCTTTTAGGATTCCCTTTCCCGTGGCATTACAGATTCTTCAAAAATAAGCAGGAGTACTATATTTTTCTATAGAGGTGACTTTTTTTTATTGTTTGACATTTTAAAGTGTTTTAACTGGGTTTTCCTGTCTTACATTCTAGTCTCTTTTGTAGCATAACATATAATAATCTCCGTGATGGAAAGGAAAATATGGGTGAATCCAACTTCATTACCTGTAAAATATGAGACTTCCATTCCCTGACTTCTTGACAGAAAACTGTGTCACAACATACACTGCTTGCTTCAAAATGGGCTGTTTGCAAACAAACTCATATTGGACAAGTAGGCAAGACCCCTGGACAGTTATTCAAATATCTGTGCTTTATGTGTAGGCAGCTTTTAGGCATTACTCTTTGCCTGGCCTCTTAAAGACCTTGTTTTTTTTTTTAATGCCTACTATACCACAGCTGCACTTTCTGGATTCCACCTGGTTTTCTGGGTAAATATGTGTTTGGATGAAAGCCACAAAATTAGAAATGGTTTTGTGAAAATGTGAAGGATAAGTTCACACTGTATCATATCTGTCTTCTGCCATTGTTCCAAGGCAGTGTCTCCAGACTGCAACAAGAGAACTTTTTAATTTGAAGAGAGGCAGTAAATAGTACCTCAAATAAAGTGAACATGTGGTGCTGTGAAATTTCACTTTGAAATGAAACTATGCAGCCTTCAAATCAAGGCTGCATGCCAGAAGGTTCATATAATCAAGAGTCACAAGCAAGTCCATAAGAGGAAAGTCTTTTATAGCTTCGTTTCTGAGAGATACAGAATTCATGTTTCCCATCTCTTGCTCCAACATACTTGCTGAGACACACTTGAGAAGACAAGTTTCTGTCTGTTGGGGTCTTCTCAGCATTGGAGACTTTACATTCTTGCCCTTCCTTTCCTCACCCCAGACACCAAACAAAGGCATCCCAGTCCATGAGAGCAGTAGTGCCTTTGGATACTTCTCCTTTGTTGACATTCCCGTGCCCATCAGGACTCAGAGCTTCAGCAAGCCACTGGCTTTCTTGGCATCCTGCTTCCCAGTTTTCTCAATACTCTACATAAGAGGGAGATGGCACATGAAACTTCACGCCAGTTTATAATACATAATAGATTGCCACAAGTGTAGCTCTTCTCATTGCATTGGAAAGACTCCATTAGGCAGTGGTTAGGAGACCAGCTCTCTTCATACAGCTGGTGGTAAGTATCTTTGTGTTCTTCCTGGGATCAGTTTCCTCCTCCAGATTTTTTTCATTGAAGGATATGTAAATACATGGCTCCCCCTACTTTTGGTGGAAGTGTAAACATTCATAAGATTTTGAGGTCACGCACTAAATTATTCCAGTTGCCATGCATCCCGTCTGGAAAAGGTTCTGGCTCCCATTCAAATATGAAAGAAAGAAATAGTTCTTAGCGAAATAATTCTCAGAACAGTTGGAGAGAGGATCCACACCCACATCTTTTCCTTCCTCTCTGACTGTGCCAATTATCTCTCCCTTTCCCTGGACAATTAAGGTCTTCACAGTGGTCTTACTATCCCGTGCACTAGTAGCTACTGGACTGTGAGCAGGTGGTTTCAGATGGCTGGTTCCATCTTTGACATTGTAGCTCTGGGAAGAGACCAAGCCTATTCCTGGGCAATTCAGGCCTTCTCCGCTGACAGCATTCTCAGTACTGGTTTTGAGTGGTTATTTATACATGTTTCTAGAGAAGTAAGTTTGGCAACATGCAACAAATGTTTTCTACTCTTAAAGGAGTAAAATGTTGGGTTTGAGCAAAGACACTGTGCTGTCACTTTTGAATCCCACGAAGTTCTTCTCTGTCTGGTGATGATCAGCAGCAGGAGTACTCTGTCATACTCCTACTTTATTTTTTCTTCTTTCTTTTGAAAGATGCAAAAAATTAATGTTTCTAAGTCGGGGCTGTATAAACCGAATTTGAAATTAATGTCTGTATCAACAGCTGAAGGTCAAATGTGAAAGCAGAGGTTCATACTGGAGGTGTGGCTTGGTCTGGTCTCCCTGGCACTGACACAGAGGGCTGACTCTCAGGCATGCCAGGAATTCTCCCGGGACTTCCAGGCTGAAGCCTCACTTTAAGCATCGGACTGTGCTGCTCGAATGTGCTGTTCATTGCCCCACTGCAGAGGCATGCAGTATGTCAGCACCTCCAGTCGTAGTTCAGTTTTTCAGCAAGCTCCGAAAACCTTCTAAAACGCCCCTTGGTGAAACTTAGGTGAACAGAAGGTAATGCACAACTACAACCTACAAAATGTTATCAAAGAAGATGTCGGTGTATGGAGTCTTTGATTCCAAGTTGCAATATTTTCATTATAATTTCCGTAATTATTTTTTGAGCTGTATGTAAGGAAATGGCTTATATTTCCTGGTCTTTCTGTGCTCATAGAACTGTACTTTGAGGTCTGTCTCTGGTTGCCTTTGTTCTTTGTTAGAATACCAGCGCTTGAAGTGAAGGTACTTGAATGGGCACGCAGAAATGACAACTACTCAAATGTGGCCAAGATTAGCAAAAAAAGAAATCATTAACGTGTGGAAAAGTTTAAAGAAAACTCCATATATGTTGCTGGGTTTTTTAAGAGTTTGACTGAGGGAAACTGCATTTAAGTTGTCTAGTTTTGGCTGAAGTTGTATAAGTACAGAAATAATACTGTGTGGAGACAAAAAAGATGATGAGAAAGCAAGAGGACAGAAAAGGTTTTGTATTGGGACACCCACATTTTGTGCTTGCTACACATAAAAATGAGAAGTATTTACACTAGGCAAATATGCAAGCTTTACAAACATAGGTGGACTTACTTAACATGTTTTCTCTTGCTTGTGTCTAAGTAGTGTTCGTGTTCCTTGAACATGATGAATATATTCATCCCAGCACAGTGGCTGGGTAAGCCAGCTCTGGAGATGCCTGGCTTTGAACAGTGTGGACCTGAGCAGTGTTAGGTGTAACTCAAGATTTACTGATTAAAGAAAACACCTCTAAGAATCTAGTATTCCTTTATTTGGCAAAGTAACTGTTGTTATTAGTAATAATTCACAACTGCATCACTGCAAGAAACATTGAATTACGATTCTATATCTTGTTGTACAAAATCACCCTAAGAAATCTGATAAATTATACAAAAGGGCTATTAAGTTGCAGTTCTACTGCCTTTGCTCCTGCAGTTGGTATTCAGAAGTAAGCCCATCCTTCCTTACAAGCTTATCCCTTCTTACCCCACCTTCCCACAGAGATATGCCCAGTCAAGAGACCTGTGGTCTCTCCCTATGGAGACTCCCAATGGGCTTGTGCTCATAAGTCAGCATCACTGCTGCCTGCAGGTGTCCGTGCTCTTGCTCTTAGTATATCCTCACTAACTTCATTATTCACCTAATTTGGTGCCCTCTTCATCTTTGTTTTATTTTCCAAGTTTTTACCACCCTTTCACCTCTGTTTCCCTGCCTATAGTCCTCCCAAATAAACAACCTACTCTTAGTTTCTTTTTCCTCGTTGATCCCATTTTTTTACACTCAAAAGTTGGTGTTTCTGACACTATTACCTATGCAATATTTTCTCTAATACAGTATTACCATTATAGTAGGCTGAATGAGACAGCCTTGCCTCCAAGGGCTGGCTTTTGACCCTGTGGGTCTCATTGGGAACATTAATGTTACACATCTCTGGACAGAATTACCATACTTTACTCTTGATTTTCCAACCTAATTCTAATTAAGCAACACCTCACCTTATGCACAGAAAACTTGCACATCGGTGCAATGGTATAGCTTCTTTTGTGTTTGCATCATATGTCTGCTCTTAAATAGTGTTCTTCACACTCTGTGTTCCCATCAAAGGGTGTAGCTACCTGTGAGGGTGAGACTTGGACACTTAGCACAGGATTCATCTCGTGTGAAGCTGGACATCTGCTCTGTAGACACGTCTCAACCAGTTATCCTATGCTACCTTTCTCATCCCCTTACCCTTGCATGATAAGATTTAGCTCTGGTATCTGAAATATATCTGGTGATATTCTCTGGGTGATCTAAAATAGCAGCCGGATGTTGTGCCCATATTGCATAAATCTTAAATTAGATTTTGTAAACCCCATTTCTAGACTCTGCCTACACTCTGAACTTCTTAGAGATTAGTGGAATTACACATCCTCCAAAACATGAGAAAGACTTGGAAAGTCGTCTCAGCAGACACCTTCATAATTGAGAGCCAGTTCTTCCAGCTCGATTACACACGTCCTCGAATATCATTCTGGTGCAGGCACACTTTTCTTTGTTTAACTGCACAGTGAGCAAATCAGGAGATTCATCTCCCCATCCTTACACTTCTGTAGAAGGTGGATCTCTCTGTGTAAGCTAATCACCTCCACTCATCTTCATGGTTGAGAGAAAGCAGTAGGAGCTTTCTGGGGGAGATACAGTTGATCAATTTAAATGCCTGTATAAGGATGGGATGAATTATGTCCTAGCTCTGACTGTTCTCGCCAGTGACCAAAAAGGCTCCTGCTCAGATCAAAACAACTACATTGGGTTGTCACCATTAGTGTTATGTCCCCAGAAATATCTTTTCCTCAGGAAATAAATAGCTGAGCACTTCAAAGTACATTGTCCGTTGCTAAAACTTGAAACTTTAAGGCTTTTTGCATTCTAATTATTGACTGATATACATCCATTTGATCTCCTTTCATCTCAATTGTGTGCCCGTGGGTATAATTGTTTTTAACAAAGTTCTACAAGAATCCTTAGCAGACTTATTTTTGAATGTTAGCAAGCTTGCAAACCATAATGTTTTAGACTGTAATCCCCAATAACGTAAGATCAAACAACAGTGCAATGATCTTCAAGAAATTATAACTATTCTAGATAGTGGAAGATAGTAGAAAATGCTACATGTGACTAAAAGCTCCCAGAGTCGTTCCACTAGCAGTGGAAAAGTGAAGAAGTGGAGATTAGGTAATAAGGAAAGCCCAAGTATAATCAAGGAGAGCTATATTACTGCTGGTCTCAAATGCTTTCCCATTATGTTCCCTACCTCAGGAGAATCTTGCAGATTTTTCTTTTCATTATCTGCAGAATCTGTGTGCATAAATGGATACAAAATGAGAAAATAATGAAAAAAAAAAAAAGCTTCCTAAAATTGTAGAAGAAAACAATTGTGTCCCCATATTAGCTGCTGGTATTGTTACAGCATGCAAATTAAAATATTGGATGGTGGATAGTACACAAACAATAGACCTTGAACTTCCATTTGAAATAAGCATTAGCAGCCTCCTCCATTTTTTTCTTACAAGTGCACAAATATCTTGCAATAGTTCTGATTCATTTTCTATTTTCTCCTTGACAACAGTTTACCAAATTTAGAGTCACTCTTCTAATTAAAGAAATAAACTTATTGTTCTCATTATTTTTTCTCAGTAGGCGAAACTGAAAACTCACACGATCAAATTACTGTATCTGTCTGTTACTCTTAGACTGGGATATGCTGTTGTTTACACCAACAAAAACAGATTCTAAAAGTTCAAAATTGATTGTTACCAATGGCAGCACTACTTAGCACACTGCTCATTGATGGATACCTTCATCCTCCAGAGGAGTATGATCACACGGGCCATGCATCTGCATGGCATCCATAAAAATTAATAGAACTATTCTCAATTTCAGAAAAGGAACTGTGGGGGGAAACTCTGTAAAATGAAGGATACTGAGAAAAATATGTACATTTCATCTGCAAATAGGTTAATAAGAATAAAGCCCATGGAAATAGTGAGTTTGGGATGATCCAGGTATTTAACTAAAAAATGGACCAACCTGAGCAAACTGCTGGAGTTTATAAAATTGTCTTGATTTAATAGTTCCTCTAAGCAATAGCTTAAACATAAAGCAGAATTCATAAGATGACATAGAACTCTGCTATATCCATGAAATAATTTCCTGAATAAAACACCTAACCTATAAATAGGTCAGGGCATGGTTTCAGTTTGGTGGACCACTTTTATCATTATGAAAACCGTACCTCTTCAATTAAACATGAGAATTAAATATAAACTCAAAATAAAAGTGTTTTAATATATGAAAGTACTTAAGATACAGACATGAAGCTTCTCATGACAAGCGTAAAAACTTGTTTGGGGAACTTTATATTGCTGTGTGTCGTAAGATTAAAAGCCTGCTGTATAAATATGACCAAAGCAGGACTTAGGCAATGCTTGGTGCGTGCTCCTTACCTTTTATTCATTTGACTGCCAGGGAGGTATCCAAATCCCAGAGCTGTGTTTTCAGGTGGTGTAAAGGCAGAAATGGATACCTGAGAAATGTGACCAAAAAACCTCAGGTGTTGAGTAGAGGATTGCTTAGAGCCACATTACAAATTCTAAGTGTGGCAGCTTTGGTTTTAGCTCCTGAAGTCAGCACTAGAGGCAGGAATGGCAGCGCCACTGTCTATTTATAAAACAGCGTAGCAGTTCAGAGCACCCATCCTGTTTTGGAGGCTTGTTTATTCCCCTTTCAGCTCCCTTTCAAGAGATGATGGGTTCAAGCTGTAAAGGAGGCAGAAAAGTGAAGGCACCATTTGCTTCAGCCAAGAGGGGAGCAAGTGACATGGAGCCTGACTCTGTACCCTACAGCTGAGTTGCCTTGAGGTTTTATCTAAGGAGCAGTGCTTGTGAAATGCCCTGAATGAGGGGCTCTGGTTTCCTGCAGCCACTAGAATTAGTCCTTCTCTCTTTTTCTTCTGACTCTATTAATTATTCACTGTGGGCCAAGCCAGGTTCAGAAATAGTGATGAGAAATCCCTTCCTCCTTTCCCAGATTACTTACTAGGCTGGTGGGTCATTTTCAGGGGTTCAAAACCCTCGGATTAGGTGGGCTGCAGGCTGGTCTTCACAATATTCCTGATCCTTAAGTTACATTTATAAAAGTCACACCACAGCATGCACAGCATTTCTGCTGTTCAGGTTTCTGAACAAGACTGACTGTGGCTGCTGCATTCTGTGCAGGCACTTGCATGGAATATAATCTGAGTTTGCCTGCCTGTTGAAGTTCGTCCAAGGATTTGTGTGGAGCGGTGCATATTTTGTGATCCATATATTTGTGGCTCAGGCCAACGTGGTTCTGATCAGGCAGGAGAGATGTAACTGAAGACATTTCCTTAAGCTGAGAGTGACTCCTAAATCACAGTGGTTGACTGCTAGCAAATTTTTTGTTCCTCTAGAACAGGCAACCATAGAAGAGGAGAAAGCAGGAGTTTGGCTCATGATTTTGAACATGATACCTACATCTTCCTTTATGTCCACCAATAAATATTTCAAAATACAGCAACCATTTGGAGCATGCATAGAAGGATGTGCTGCATTGTGACCTAGGACTTAGTCCATGTCCCTAAAGAATCCAGGCAGCTGCACTTCTGTGATACGATATCTATTGCATGTGTCAAAAAGATATGTGAGATACTGCTCAGCATCAAGCTACAGTGTTTTGAAAATGTGGAGGGAAATAAATGAAGTAACATTATATTTCTTGATGCTGATCTCCAAGATGAGCAGCCACTCATGGCTGCTTCTAAGCATATATTAAAGAGGTTTCAAATAGATCAGATCCTAGATCTGATCTTGGTCTTTGCTTTAGCAGTTCCCAGCGAGTCTGCTAATCAAAGCTGATTGTGCTATTTCAGATGCTTTAGCTGATACCTTTCAACTTTTGTGTTATGTGTGTTCTGGTTTGCAGGGTGGAAAGAAATACACAGGACCATGTGGAGGCAGAGACTGCAGTGGAGGATGTCAGTGTTTCCCTGAAAAAGGAAGCCGTGTAAGTAACGTTTTTTTCCTGTAAATTGTTCTTGATGGTACAAGTTCAATGCTATAAAATTTGCTATAGGTGAACTTGCACTAGACTGCTAAGAGTGTTAAAACAATTATTCTTTTTCAGGAAAAAGTTGTTGCTTCATCTTACTTTCTCACAAGCTCGTAGATGTGAAGAAATACTTTGTTGTGAATACCTTGTTATGATATGTAGCAGGCACTTATCTCAAAGGTGAGGGCCAAGGGACCTGATAGCCATGACAAGCTGATCAGATTAGAGTGATGAAAAGATACCACATACATGCATGGGATACACACATTTGATGATTTTAAAGGTCTTTTCCAACCTACATGATTCAATAATTCTGTGGTTCTATGTGATTTTCACTAAAGCTTGAGGGAACTACCCCTGTAAAACCTGAAATCCCTGCCAAAAGGGAACTGTTTAGAACTTTTGGCATTATGTTGTGGCTGATAATCTGTTTTTTGTTTTTGGGACTAGTGGGGAATGAGGCAGAGGAAAGGAGATGGGGTGGAGGGGATTAACAACCTGCCACAAAGAGCACTTGAGAAATAGGGCAGTTCCTGTCCTGTATGGCTTGGAGCCCTGGCTGGCAGGCTCCTTCTGTACAGCTTGGTCCTCTGCAGCTGAGACAGTGACTCAGCCTTTTCCATCCACCCATCTCTAAGAATAGGTCAGGCAAGAGATGTGGCAGGTCATGTGCTTGTTCTGCTATCACAAACCTAAGATTTTTCAGTTCTCTGCCTTCCCTCCACACAGCCGGCCATCAGTTCCCATTCCCATTGCATTCCTCAAGCTTGACTCCACGTCTGAGTGGAGGGAGAGGTGGTAGGAAAGTCACAGTGTAGGTGGGAGGCAAGGAGCACTTGTTTACAGCAGAAGTCCTGATGTCTCCGTGGAAGTCAGATGATCCTGGGGTTACCATGCCATGGGGACTGTAATGGTTATACTCCCATGGCCGGACCATGAGCTGCTCATGATCTGCTTTCCATTACAATAACTCAATGGCAACCTGATGAAGCTGAGGACAACAAGCCTTCCCCTGAGACACAGCTTCCCATGGGGCTCCCTCCAGCTGTTACTGCCTAACCCTCATCATCCAGCACATGAAGTTTGGCAAGTGCATCCTGCCACTTCCCACTTTTGACTGAAAATCAAAAACTGATGCTGTAAGATGCTCACTAGAGTTCATGAAAATATCTGTTGCAAAACTACCAACTTCTGTGACTGAGACATTTTTCATGCTCCTTACTGACTGAATGACCTTGCATTTCAAGTTGCCAAATGTGAAAGAAAAAAGAAATAGTTAAACAAAACTAACTGCATGGGTTAGAAAAGCTGAAAATGTGAAAATACCACAGTAGAGAAGCCATCAGATGCCACTGACAAGAAGCTCCCTCTGAGTTGCTTCCTATCTAGATTGGGAAGTGAGGGCAGATTTTATGTACTCGCTCACCACTCTCAGTTTTACCTCAGGGAAGTAAGTAACCCCACTTACTAATGAGGTTGGCCTCCCTTTAAATAGATACTCAAAAAGAGAAAAAGGATATGCTACAAAACATAAATTATATTTTACTGCTTGTGGTTAATTGTGCAAGATGTGAAGAACTACTGGAAAAAGGGATTTACAGAATTCTACACTTCAAAAATCATATTTTATCTCTCTGTATTTTACCTCTCTGAAATGATACACCTCATTCTGTTATAGCATACACTGCCTGTATTTTGTGTCTGCTGAGCGCTTCAGATGTCACAACCCCTGTTAAACATCTGGTTTAAGGAACAAGATTGGCCTTTAGAGTCTAGTCAAATTTGGCATAGCTTCTGGTCTCATGCTAATCCTCAATGGGAATATTTATTTTCACAAAACCTCTGTATAATCTGGCACGGCACACGTTTTCTGTTTGAGGTGACTCATTGCATGCACAATAGACGTATTGCGTGTTTGCACTCGTAAGAGTGCCTGAAGCAGTCTGTCACAGCCTGCTTCTGCAGTGACTCTCCATCCCAGGTACCACAGAGCTGTCACTTGCAGAGCACCTGGAACTCAGGTAGGAGCAGCGCTGCAAGGGTCTGCAGCCAGCTGTCAGCCCTGCCATCCTCTGGAAGTTCACCCTCTGTTTGTGACAGGTCTAAAAACCAGGCAAATAAAAGCTGGATTTCTTTGGATCGCTGCTACTGAATGCACATCAGCGGCTGTTGAATGAAGTGAATTCATTGAAGTGGTAAACACAATTGCAAATTGTGAAAGGACTAAAGGTCTGAAGAAATGCCTACTCTTCATTTATATGTGTTTCTACTTCATTTGTTGTCATTGCTTCAGTTGTAGTCTTAAGATACAGGATTTAAGGAAGGATGCTTATCTTTATTTGTTGCCTTAATCCAATAACTTTTGTTTTTAAAAAAGGGCTTTTTGCAAAATATGCCCACTGGTATCTCCTGGGACTCTGTGCTAGAGGCAGAGAGGCACTGTCAAAATGTGTGGAGATTCATCCAGGCTTTGGTGATTTGTGCCAGCTGTCCAGGTGCAGGAGAGCTGGAAGCCCTGTGCTTCTGTCTACATGGCTTTTGGTTCAGGACTGGTAAGGATAGGCACAAAGGCACAGGAAGGTTGAATCCTGTTTTACATGGGCAGTTTCTAGGGGCAAAAGGCAACCTAGCACAAATCAATGTGCCCAGCTAGCAGGCCTGCTGGAAAGAGGTATGTGGTTTTAGGTTTTCTTCCAGTCAGTTTTGCCTAGGCTCAACCCTGCAACTTTCACTGGACTCAGACACAGCTAAAATCCAGTGGAGACAGAAAAATTGAACAGCAGAAGCATCATCTGCCCACTGTAGTGGTGGGGGAGCTGCTGCAGCTAAGCAAAGGCAGCATCTAGCCTGCAAGCCTCCTGCCTCTCATCTGAGCTGCTCCCAGGGCTGTGAGGACACCTGCAAATGGCACTTTCTTCTTCATTCCCAGAAGGAATGCTAGTCAAATCCAAATGTTCAGAGAATCAGGACATTGCTGATAACTATGTTTGCAATTCACAGCAAATGCTAAGTTGTTTCTTGGAGAAGTTTCTCTAAAGGAATTTTTTTCAGGCCATACACAATCCCCTTGAAGTTCCCACCTCCAGTCCTGCTTTGTGTTCACAGCTTCACAGAAAAAAGAGTAAAGGGAATCCCTTCTGTAAGCTGGTTTTGTTTTTCCCAGTCTTTAATGACACTCTAGTCTTTGTTCTTTTTCACTGCAGCCTACTGATCTTCCAGTTGTATTTACTGTTAGCTGGTTACAAATACCCAGTTTATCTAACCATACCTTGCATCTAGGTAGATGGTTGGAGCTGGGGCTGCAGGAGCCAAGCTCGGGGACCAGCCTCAGCCTCATCTCCCCTCCTCGCAGCTCAGTGGAGTTGCAGTGCAAATCGAAGCTCCTGAAGGAGTGTTCAAATCCACATGACAAGAAACGACAGTATGAGCCTAAGTGGAGGACACAGAATGAGAAAGCAGAGGAAAGACAACAGGCTTATTTTCTCCCTGAGACAGACTCATCTTCTCATTTTCCTCTAAGGCAACTTCTCCTAAAATTTTTCTCCTACGACAACAGACTCACCCTTTCCCTAAGATACATTTGGAGAACATAATGTAGGGAGTACACAGATGCCTGGGTAAGAGGGAAAAGCATAAAGGGAAATGCTGATATGGTATTGAAATTCTGTTTTGAATGAAATGGAAAGCCTGGATTAAAGGAAAAAAACAACAACAACAACCAAAAATATTAAAAACATCTGGTTTTCTTTTACCTCTAGATTTTTATTGCAACTGCTAAAATCTTGAGATTTATAGTTCTTTGCAAACCATAAATTGCTCAGAGAACAATATATGTGCTGTAAAATTTGTTAAACATTAATGCACTTATGTAGGAAATGATAACTCCATTCAGTACAATGGCCAACTGTTCGACCTATTGAAGTTCATAATCAGCCTCACTTCATAACCAGCCTAGAAGGCTTTATAGAAAGTGGAAGTGAGTAGAAATCTTTTTGATCTTTCTATAGAGTGAGAAATCGCACTCTTTTGTACTTTCCAAGTCAAGCATCTAACAGTGCTCAAGCCATTTAGCCATTGTTTTTGCAAGGGGCTGGAATGATGGAAACTGAAATTAAAAGACAGCTTTGTGTTCCCCCATAAAGGCCACTTTTTGGGAATGCCCAAACATTCCTTTTTAACCGAGACTAACATGAGTGTTCACTAGAACTCCTTTACAGATATCTGTTATATTGCTTTCACTACTGCAGTGGCCAAGGGTAAGCTATTACCAGTACACCTATAATTACTTCTGTCTGCTTTTGGATGCTGTGCAGCTGGGAAATCTAGTGTGTGATATTTACTTGCAAGCATTTTCCATACAAGTTTAAGTCTTAACACATGGGCTAGATCTAGATGTGTTTCTTCATAATTAAAAACAAACAACAACAAAATAGAAAACATAAATACTCTAAAGTCAACTCCATTATTATATCATAGGGAAATGTTTAAATCCAATAAAATAATTAGTGTAGGTCTTGTATATCACAATTAACTGGCTTCCAAGCTGGTACAATGGCAGTAGCTCCTTGTAACTCTGTTGATATAAACGGATATATCTGATGAAATCTGACATTTACTTTTTTATTTCTTTTTTTTTCCTTCCATAAAATAATAACATTAGAAGCATCTTCTTAGTTACTCATCTAGCTCACTATTCTGTTCCCAAGAGTGGTAGCAAGAGGTGCTATTTACAGGGAGCACAGAGTTCTGGGAATTTTCTGCACTCCATTGACTTGTACCCAAGATAACCCAATTCATATGTTCCTTCAGTTTCATCCTGAATTTGTCTAATCCTTTTTTGAAGCCACTGTAACTGTGTGTCTTCACAACCTCCAGTGGCACTACTCAAATGATACCAGTTGTATAAATCACTGTCTGACCTGTTCTAAGCAAAGCTCCCACTGGTTTCATCAAACACACCCTATTTCTAGTACTGTGAGATTTCGAGTAGCTCTGCATTTAGGTTACTCACTGCTTCCCTAATTTTGTAAATCTCAGTTATATTCCCTCTCAGCTTTCCCTTGTCCAAAAGGGTGAGTCACAGCCTTTTTAGGTTCTCTTTTGAAGGTGGCACTCTAGCCCTTAGTCGCTTTAGTCTCTCTTCTGTGAGAGACCAGAATTGTCCCATTGGGTTTGGTGGGGTCCTTGATCTCCCAGCATGGGAGATCACCAGATCTCCCCATTCCTTATCACCAGCATAACATTTAACAACCTAAGAGAGATTTGTATCATCTATAGACTCAGATGTTTCAGAGTTCAGTCCCTTCTGTAGATCACTGTTCAAATCTTTGCAAAAACCAGTTACAGCATGCATCTAAGAGGACCCACTTGTGTTATGTCTTCATTTTGAAATGTGACCATCAGGTACTATTCTTTTCTTCCTATCCTTTAACAACCTTCAGTCCATAAGAGCACCTCTCTCACAACTCCAAGAGAATTTATTTTAAAAGCTTCAGTGAAGCATTTTATAAAAATAGTTTTGAAAATCCAAACATATTATTATAGTCATTAAGACTTGCTTTGCCATGTTTATCCTTGTGCTCAGTTATTGTGTTCTTTAAGGTGGACTACTGTCTTGCCAAGCAGGAAAGTCAAATAAACTGGCCCACAGTTCTCAAAGTCTCCTCTTGAGCCCCTTTTCCACATGGAAGCTTGGCTGGCACCAGTGCACTGGTGCAGTGGCAGTTTGTAATGTTGGGTTACACACTTTGGCCAGCAGTTCTGCAGTTTCACACTTGAGTTCCTTCAGAAGTCATGGGTGAATGTCCCCACTCGTGTTCACTTAGTAACACCTGCCTTACCTGTTTTATCTACTACTTCCTTCATATTTCTCTGAAATTATTCTGTCTCAAGAAATAGCTTAGACCTGAGACCTTCTGAAATACCTTCAGCAGTAAAGACCTCTGCAGAGAAATCACTAAGTTTCTCTGCTATGGCCTTATTATCCCCTTGTGCCCCTTATGAGCCCTTGGCATCATGTGGTACTGCTATTTCCCTCGATGGCTTCTTGTTTTCCTTTAAACAACTTTTTACTATCAGCTTGGTTATCTTCTGCAAAGTTTTCTCATTCATTTTTAACCATCCTAGTTGCCATTTGTTCTTGATCTGTTTTTTATGGGCTCTCCTGTTCATTTCAGCAATTTTTTAAATGCCAACCCTTTTGCCTACAATAGCCTCCTTAGCTTTTTTTATGAGCTATGCAAGGCTTTTATTGAACCGTTTTACTTTCTTTTTGATATGTGACACACAGTTTACTGGGACTTTTAATACAGTGTTTTTGAAAAGCTTCCAGGTTGCTTTAGGCTTCTTGCCTTTTTGACTGCTTTTTCAGGCTTTTACTATTTTTGTGATTTTTATGTATTTCCCCTTCTTGAAATTGGATATTTGTGTGATGTATTTGTTTGGCTTACTTCATCCCACTACACTACAACATTAAGTTCAGTTATATTTTGAAGCTCTTGCAGAGCAGTTCTCCCAATAGTACCTCTTGAAGCAGGTCCTGTGCAGCACTTGAGACTAAACCCAGAGCAGCATTATTTCTTAAGGGTCTCAGTGTTTACCGTGCTAAGAAAAAGTCAGTTGGTGGATCCAAACCTTTTATTTCCTTATCACATCTGGATAAGGCATTGTGCCTGAGAGTGTGTGGATAGTTGGAATTGGCCAGTATTGCTACCTGACCTAGTTGTTCAGCTTCTCTAATTTCACTGAGTATTTAATGATTGGTGTCTTAAACAGAGGAATCCTAAATACAAACCAAGTCCTACCTTTCTGTTATTTCCACCCCCAAGGACTCCCTAATGCCCCCTTCCTCCCTGAGTATTTTTTTCTGTAACACTATGTTGTAGCCTTCACATACTGTGCCACTGCCCTGGCTGTATCTCATTTTCTGTCGTTCCTGTAAAGTAGATGGACTAGTCTATGTATGCCACAGATTATCCTTCTTTCACCAGCATGAGACGCCTTTTATATCAGCATTGTCATTTATTGCCAGGTAGTATAATTCCATAATCCTATTTTGTAGATTTCTGGCATTGCTGTAGAAGCATTTTACAACTTTTGACCATCCTCTGTTGCAAGTGCCAGTCAAGTGGAATTGTGAATGGTATTATTTACCTTACCTATTCCACGGAGTTTGCAAGGACCTCAGTCTTCTACTCAGCTGCCTTGAGTTAACCCGCTTGGACACTCCTGTTCTACCTTCCCTCACCAGGGGTATAATATAGAATTGTGACCACCGGTCACACTGGTCACCACTTCCTTCTACCAGAATAAATACCTATCTGGACATCTCATGGGCTCTGCTCCCCTTGCACTTAGCAGATCTTTCAGTCTTCTCACCTATTCCAAATCCAGCTCTCTGTGTCAACTCATCAAACCTCCCGCTCCTGGAAGATTCACTCTGTCCCAGGAGCATCCTCACACCAAGCAGACATTATAATCAACTAGAGCTTAGAGTTTATCAGAGATTCGATCCCTTGTTCCAGGCTGATTATCCACCTTCCCTCTGACTGTGACAACCCTTAAATATTTGTTAGATCAGCATCAAGGTTTTGTGGGATTGTTTTGATGGTCAGCAAGACAGAAATGGTTTGGAAAATGTCCTATTTGCTCTCCAGTGTCTGCCATATACAAAGCTTTGGGAGGGAACTTGATCCCATATCTTCTGAAGTATTGACAGATTCTGCAGCTGAATGGATGTAAGTACCAAAAATCAGTGCTTCAAAATGTCACATTGCTTCATAGACCAAGGTTAAGTCTCTGGAAATTTCCCAGAGGAAGAGCTGCCCTCTGAGAATAGGTATTTATTTGGAGAAGGTGTTTGTAATGGCAACAGATTTAAAAGTAAAGTGCCTATAGTATTAATGAGCACTATACATGGGACAGGATGACACTTTTCATTATTTCAGTGCTGTACTCAAGACTGGTATGGTACTTCAAGATTTAATTTTCTTTTTTTCTCTACTCAAGGTAATAGAGGAGAGCAGCTCCATTGGCAAAAGGCAGGAAAAGAATTACCCTAAAATCTGTTTAGCAGTGTGCAGCTAAATTCTGCTTTCAGATACATGAAAACAGTTTTCTCTTGCACATGTGTTTGAGGGTGGTTTCAAATGCTTTTTTTTAAGTTTATACTTTTAAAACTGAGCCTTACAAAGTCTTACCAGCATACACAAATACCTGAAGTCTTGATGTTGTTCCATAGGCACCTAGATTTTGAGTATAAGCCTTAATTGCATGAGCTGTTAGCAGCAAATAGGCCCAAAATCTTTAGTTCTCTAGCAAAGGTGTACAGGTTTTCTTGACAGAACTTGAACTTGTGTCAGTCTGAAACTTGATACCTAGTTTATAACCTAATGTTTTATTTAGTGAACATTGCTTAACCTGAACTACGTTGACAATTAATCAACCATGTAGTGGGATAGTTATGTTGGTTGCTAATTGCTGTCCTTTGGTACATTTGTCTTGACATTTTTTTGAGTGAAATATGCATGTTTCTTTTTTTTAAAAAAACTCTGTTTATACATGTTTAATCAACATCAGAGATCTTTTTGAACTGGTGGAGGGAGATTAGATAACTTTCCCATGAGCAAGAATCTCCACTTCCCATATATGCATTCTACACAAAGTCTGAGATTTGGGAAGCAGTGAAAGGTCTTCCTCAGAATCTGTTTCAAATAAAAAATTGCAAGACATACTAAAAAGCAAAGCAGGGCGTTTTGTTTCAGCACATGCGGGAGTGCAATTAAATGTTCACACAGAAATCACATTTTCATTAGTAAATGTTCAGAACATTGTAAAGAATGCATAAAAGATAAAATAAACTCAAATGGAGACTTTCTTTCAAATCAAACACAATACGCATATTGACCAAAAATTATTTTTTCACTTGTTACCCTTCTGCTCTTTTGCAGAACATTTCTATTTCAACCAGATATGAAACATTGTTTGATTCTATAAGTAACGTATAGAAATTGTATTTATTTGTAATCCAAAGGAATAGAAGTTTTGTTAAGCCCATCCCATGCTAACAATTTGCACTCCCTGCCTTTTGCTCCAGCCCTGAAAGCAAAATTCCTTCAAAGCCTTTTCAAATCAACCATACAGAACTGTACAGAAGAAAAGAAGAATGATACTTTAATGAAAGGTAGTCAAAAGGACACATTCACCTTTTTATTTCCATTTTCAGTTTAATAATTTTAAACTTCCCTGGACTGACATATGTTATCTCCAGCAAAATAAGTGCAAGGTATGTAGCATTCATGCAGATACTGCACCTTCCTCCTAAAGCCCAAGGTTAGATCTCTGCAGATACTTTTCCTATGACCTTGCATCAGAAACCTTTGCAATCTCAGCTGATGTGATGAGAAAACAATTCAACAGCATTGGACAAAGCTCAAGAATTAGTGTCATCAATCAAAATGAATACCAAGGTTGCAGTTTAAACAAACTTATGACCGAAGTCAATATGCTGGATTAACTATTTGCATTGTAGATTTCAGCTCTTCCATTTGAAATGACACCATCTGATGCCTTTTGCATTACCTATGTGATCTGTTGATTTATGGGCTTGTTACACTCATTGAAAAAACAAATCTTATGGCAGTTTGCTAATAAATTGAGAAGGTATTTCACTGATATTTCAGTAATTTATTTTGAGGGCAGCATTTTTAAGAGTCTACTTGAATATCTGCATATCACAAATTTGAATAAGAGATGAAAAAATGCAAGAGAAATCATGGTAAGGAATCAAGAACCATTTTATTTCAGAAAATAAAACAAGACTTAAAATGTAACTCTAGTGAAGAAATAATAGGAAACTTGCTGGAGATGAATAGTGCAAAGTTAACTTTAGTCATAATAGGCAGTGCTGGGAGAAGAACCCTTTGGATGCAATTCACAACCATTTAAAAATATTGCCATACCTTTTTTCTTGAATGGCTTTTTTTAATCCTTCGTGTCTTCCTGTGAAATCCTGCAAGTATATTTTACCTTATTTAGAAAGTAAGTACCCAAAGTTAGGGAATTCCGTGATGGTCTACTCATGTGTGACCTTTCTGCTCATTGTGGTCAATAGTGTCTGCACAGCACAGCACATCTCCTGTGTGTCTGACGTCAGCTCGGCTGGGTAGAGATGGGTGCTCGTAGTGCCGAGGGTTTGATCCCTGTACGGGCAATTCACTTAAGAGTTGGACTGGATGATCCTTCTGCATCCCTTCCAACTCAGAATATTGTGTGATTCCATATCATTGATCTTTTTGTTTGGTTTTCACATATGAATTACACTTCATCAAGGAAATGAAATGCGCTGTCAGGATTTTCGGAAAAATGTGTTGTCCATTTGGTTAGACCTCCAGGCTTTGACTTCTAGCAGTCAGACAGTACAACTACTGCACAAAAATATTATTTGTGCTTTCAGCCAAGTTTTGCAATTTCTGCTTACTGTGAGAAGGAGTTTAAAGATAGAGCAGCGGGTGGATGATGGTTTTACTCTGTGACTGGGTAGCTCACACAGGCATCCAAGAGGGATAATCCAGGTCATCCTTTAGCACTTAAATTATACTCCAGAGATTGTAAACGTTTCTCATGACATATGTCTGAGGCTTTACAAATTTCTCAAATGGTGCTTGTTTCTATTTTCTGTATTTTTGTCACATGGGAACAAGTAACATTGACCCATTTTCCTTTTGTCTGCTTTGCTAAGTACCAAACTATTAGTGGAATCCTTTGAGTCTGACCTGGAGAGACCAGGAATGTGGGAATGGGCAGGCTGTCATCTCAAACAGTATCTGCCGAGGCAGACTGAGCCTGTTCTCAGCATTTTCTTACTGACACAAGAAAATAATGTTCTTTATTAACCTCAATTTGTACATAAGGTTTCCAAATCATCTTCAGTGTCTTTGCATAATGAACCAGACAGTTGAAGTATACCTAAGTGTTTTCACTAAATTTATCTGGAAAAGGATGACAAATGTTAAAATATCTTATATTGACCATTAGATATGAACTTTGCAAGCATGCAGAAGGAAGATCTTGAAGGACAGAAGTCTGTGTTTTAGGCACAGAGAACAGCTCTAGACAATGAATAAAGCTGCAAGCCCAAACAAATAGAGCATCCGTGCAGCATTTTTTCTCCCACAGGCTAAAACTATTTTTCTGTGAAAAGACTGTATTAGTCTGTCAAATTCCTTTCTATCTACTGCTGTCATAGATGCTCAGCAAAGAAAAGCACTTCGGGGTTTTTTGTGGCTTTGGTTTGGGGTTTGTTTTTTTCAGTATGGCTTTTGGTTGTTCAAAGAAATTCTGTGTCTAACTGTTACCTTACTACTTAGCAAAACTAATTTTTGTAAATACATTATCACTGGTTAAAGATATGTTACTAGCCCTAATAAACTTGTTTAAAGCAGGTTTATTTGTCCCCAAGATTGTTGGCAAAGTCTAGCGTAGGTGTAAGAGCAAAAAAGAAAGTCGTACTTGCTATCCTTCCTGTACACAGTTTCACTCCATTCAGAGTATAGCAACATGTACAGTCTTTCTGTCCAGTCAAATAAAGGCTTGGATATGTCTGTATTATTTCTTCTGATCCAAATACTCCTTTTTCTCTATAAATCACCTTTGGGCTGTTTTTCAGTTTCTAGATCCCCTACTTCTCTCTTTTTTTCACTAACTTTCTGTTATCCGCTCCAAAGCATGCAACATCTTCTCCTTTTCCATTTCACCACCGTTTATCTGTTAAAGGCTTCCTACAAGGGACTTCCTTTCTTGATAGCCTGGAAGATGAATGAGGGAAGCTGGTTCTGAGATGAGGTCTCCCTCCTGTAATGCAGGATGCCATGGTCTTCACAGCTGTCTGGGCTTGTTTGTGTTAGGATATGAGCTCCTTGGGCAGGAGCTGTTTGCATGTGGCTCTGTATGGTGCCAAAAGCATTGCTAACACTTCCAGGTTTGTGGCAAAGGCAGCAGAGAGGCACAGTGGCAGCTTCTTTCCAGTGGACAGGGACTCCAGCAGCAAAGGGCTCAAAGGCACTACACAACACTGTGCATCTTGGACCCATATATATTCATTATTCCAGTATTTAATGAGGGCATGCATTGGCATGCAGATTTATGGATAAAATGTTTTTTCCACAGGAAAGTCTTCAGTTCAAATATGATGGTGCTGCTACTGCAGAGTATCCCTTACCACTGTGAGAGTAACCCCCTTTCCATTACAGAGCACACCCCTCCATGTGCTTGGTGCAGATATGTAGTATAACACTGTCTTGAACCCTTTTTAATAGCTTTTATTTTACTTGATTTGTATTTGCTAGCAACTTCACACCGTGGGGCTGTTCCCCCACCATCAGTGTGGCCTGTAGACAGGACAAGCTAGGTTGCATGAGTCCAATCTAGTCCTTCAACCCCTCCTCTCAGAGCAAGGCTGCAGGATAGAGGAGAGGTGGGCTCCCTGTGTGAGAAGGATGCTGTGTTGCTGTCCCCTACAGCTCCTCATCCTTAGCCCCTGCCATTGGAACAGAGGCAGAGGTGAATGTGCAGGCTGAGGACAGATCCATTTGTTTTTCTTGTTGTTAAAAGACCTCACAAACCAAACTGCAGGGTTTGTGCTCTGCTGCCTCATACCTGGTGCTGCCAGCAAGGTCTCGAGTGCTCTGTGCGGCCGCAGGCGTGTAAAACTGCTCAGGATTGCCTGAGCCACAGCTCCCCAAGCAGGTCCTCCCTCTCCTCAGCTGGCTTCTCTCCTTCAAACAGTTGCAGAGTTGGTTTTGCTAAATGACATAAGGTTATAATAAATCAAGTGAGAAGATTTGTGTTGTGCTTCCTACTGTATAGGAGAGGTCCATATGTTTAATTACTTCCTCTGTATGTCAAATATATGTGTATAAAATCTCCGAAGTCGTGTGTAACTGCCAAGATCCTATGGTGTGGTTTGAAACATCCGTGCTGTGAACTCTCAAATGCTGCAGATGTGCTATGAAATATAAATGTAAAATGGAAAAAGTCAGATTATCCATTTAAACAACAGCATTAAAATTAGAGAAGTTGATGGAGAGATCCAGAATTCAGCACAAGAGAGGGGGGGAAAAAGACCAGAAAACTTTCTTGAGGCAGAATAGAGTTCTATCATCAAAGAAGATGGGAGAAAAATATTACAGCCCCACCCAGGAAAATAGCAGAGCAGGCTGAGGAGTGAAACCATATCAAAGACAGCCGCTTAGTGAACTGTAAAGCCATCTGAAAAGTGTCATCACAAAATATATCTGCTGATTCAGCTTTGGCCACTATAGAAAATTCTGCTTTAAAAATGAGCTGTTCCCATGCCTTCAGGCAAAAATGCATAGGAGGGTAAGTAGGCCATGTAGACCTGTAGACCCAAAATCATGGATGGGTCTATGCACAGAGCCACAGTCAGTGTCTCAGCAGGGAGCTGCTCACCCCTGCATCTCTAGAGCTGTTTTCTCAGGGCCTGTCAGGCATGTGGAGGCATATTTTCAATCTGGCACAATGGCTCAAGCATCTCTTGAGAAGGGAATGGTATGTGTCGGAGTGATGTTGTTAAAGGTGCAGGGCAACTCCATGGGATCAAGCATCTCCGGGGCCTGATCTGCAGTGACAACCTCAGTCAAGTGAGTTAGAGAACAGGCTTGCTTCTGCCCAAAATCAACATCCTTCTGCGTCATGCCTCTAAAGATGCCTGAGCTATCCAGATACGTGGGAAGTGGAGAACAGGTCTGTTGGGGCTAGTCTGGATCCGTGACTACCACCTAGGCCAAGGGAGATGGGATCACTTCATGAGGAAGCACCCATGAGAAGAAACAGGGTCTCCTTAGGCTACCCCTGCAAGTGACCCTGACACTGCTCCAAGGTGCCAACACAGGCAGCTCAGCAGGATACTTCAGCCCACACCCCACTGTGGTGTATGGTGTGCAGAACAAGAAACATGGGGGGTGGGGGTGCTCTCCCTCAGGGGATGGAGACGCTCCTGCCCCCCGCGTCTCCCTCCTCAGCATGTCCAGTTCTTGCTGGAGGGACACGACTCTGTTACCACAGGAGTGCTACCCTCTCCAGTAAAGTACTTTTATAGCTGTCAAAGATGGCTATACATTGCTGCCACAGTAATAGTTTTAATAAGTAATAAGTAATAATTAATAAGTAATAGTTTCTGCTAGACAATGCTCATTGTGTCAGTCATGTGTACATTTAATCAGCAAAAATCCTCTATATAATTTCAGAGTCTTCTGCCCAAGCATGACAGTTTGGCCCCTCATGTTTACCAAACTAAATATGCACTAAATACCATTCTCAGTAAGCATACTTTTTTAAAAAAAGCCCCAACACTCTGCTATAAATAAATATACACATCATATTGTCAGCCGAGTCTGTGGCTTGGTGCATTTACACAGCTGCAGTTTGGGCTGTTGTTTACTCTTTCCCTCACAGACATTGTGTTCTGCTTTTTCCGTCTAAGGATTTTCCTTCTCTACCTATTCTTAGTCCTAGACAGAGAACTGTCCTGATTTATGTACGTTGTGTAACTTAAGTGACTTCAAAGATGTTTTGTATGGTGTAAATCAGAACACCAACTGGCTAAATAAACCGTCCTTGCAATGAGGCATAATTGTAAAGCTAAATGTGTTCCTGCCTCTGTGTACTAAATCAACAGGAGTCCTTTTCATTTTTGTGGGATAAACATACTTCTCTGTCATGTGTTTACAGTTGCTGGAACACTCTTGCAGCCACTTGTGAATCCTTTGGTTCAAGAAGAGATCTTTCATGCTGTAATTTTAATTTTTTTTTTATATACCAAATTCTCTAAACCAAATTTTGTTGAAGATCTCAGGAAGTGTCTGCAGTTAGAGGCTGCATAGTTGTTATCCCTACCCAGTGGAGTACTATTTCATTTTCAGTTCAGAGCATTCCCATAATGAAATTCAATGCCTAATATCAGTTTATAATTGTTCATCTATTCCTGCAGTTTGTTTATTCATACATATACCACAGTTTTCAGAAAAAAAAGATTGTTCAGCTCATATTGTCTCAAGTATTATAATCTATTCTTGTCATGAAGTGAAATACAGGTCAAACTTTAACTTACCCCTTAACTGACCATTTAGTTCAAGGAAAAACTTCCTCAAAATTTCCTCTTTACAAAAGCTAGTAATTCCTAGGGTCTTGTAACCTCTATCAGTTAACCTGTGTCTTTAAGCAAGTACATGATCCCTTTTATGCACATTACAAATTAATCCCTTTAGCTGCAGGTCCATGTATAAGTTGTTGGATATATCCCACCCCAGCCGTGTGCTTGCCAAATACACTGCAGCTATTGCCACCAAACACAATTTGGTTGAAGTCCTGCAAAATGGACTGTTCTTGTTTGATCACATATTCTGGCTGCTGGTCTGATTAGCTTTGAGAACTGAAATTTGTCGAGAAGTAAGCTTTGGCTTTTTAAGAGCTAACTAAGCATCCAAGAATTCATGAGAGGCTCAAGTGTGTTTTGTAAGAAAGCAGAAGCGTCACAGGCAAATTACACTGTGTTTGACCGGGAAAGACCCAGGTGTTTTAAATCAAAACTGCAGCAGTAACGAAGACGTTCCAGAGGGTCCAGGAGGGAAATGCTTAAGCTTCCAGCTTAGTCTTCTATGAGAATGTTTCAGTTTCTTGTAATGGAAGTATGAAATAGCCATCTTTGCTTAAATTTGACTGTCAGGGGAGAATTGAGATAAAACCATCTGGAGATATGAATCTACTACTATCCAAAGCAAAATATTGTCAAGATTTCCTTCCTTGAAGTGCCTCCTTCCCTGGGCACAAAGCTTTTGGTGTAATCACAGAACAAGCAGAAGTTTCCTTGAGTTGGTTAGGATGGGCTGGAAGGAGGAGCGGATGGTAGTCAGAGAGAAAAATTGTAGGAGTGTACATAGCGATATGTAAACCAAACAAAAGGCAAGTCTTTCAAACAAAACACTAATATTTAGATACAGAAGTGTCATGAGGTAAGCAGAGACAAAGCAAAGAAAACCTCAGCAAGAAACTGCTGTTAAGAACTAGTAACTGAAGAAAAAGCATTTCATACTTGTAACAAGTATTTCTTTCCCTCGGAGAGGAAATGTTGCACAACCCATAAACACTCCAGGATGCAGGAGCATCAGCTAGCTGATGACTGATGAAATTCACTTACTTCCTATCTGATTTCTGAATATTCAGGCAGATGAAATTGCTAAGAATAAATTCTGGTGGGGGCTGTGGAACAATCCCCTGCTTTGTTTATCACCCTGAAACTGTGGCCAGTTTAGTCTATGTCCAGAGCCTGTGCCTTTCTATGATGCCATGGTGCTTGTAATGCTCTGTTGGCTCTTACCAGCTTTTAGCCTGACACTTGTGCTCCTCCAGATTCTCTTACAGCTAGAGTCAGATGTTTCCCTGAAGTGATGTAATCTCCTCTGTTGCTGTCAGTGTGAGATATATTTTTACTGCTTTGTTGCTGGTGAATATGGAGCTCGAGTAATATGAACTGCACATTTGCTTTCTGTTATGTGCAACTGAGTGTGTTGCTGTAAGCACTTCAGAATGCTGTTACTTTTATCCCTATATTGCAAGACCATTTTCTGTGCTCTGCCCCTCTCTCTTTGGTCAGGGTATTATGTGTCTCAGTGTCTCAGCTAGGTGAGATACTAGGGATAGCCCCCTTGCACTTTTTCCTCCAAGGTTTTAACCCAAATCTTTAGGATATGAAATCAATGTCTCTTGATATTCAAAATCATTGAGCTATAGGTTACCTGAGCCTTTCATAGGGCTCTTTTAATGGAGAACTCTAAACAAAATTCCTTTCTTGGTTGAAAGCTAAACAGATATAGAAATTAGAAATTTGAACAGAGCATTTGGGAAAGCTTCTCAAAGAGAATTTACCTCATCTTACTCCTCTGATTTGACTTACTGAGTATCTTTCGACTAAAGTTGCAGTCACCACTTATTCTTCACCTGCTCTCCGCATTTTTCTCAGAAGAGGCAGCAGTCAGCAGCACCCTGGTACTGCTGACTTGCTCGTGGATAGAAGCAGAAATTCACTTACAAAATCCTGACCTGCTTGTCCAGTCATTAATCCTGTGTAATCCATCTCTTATGTAATCCAGAATCAGATATAAAAAGATGTTTAAAATTACAACTATTTCAACTGGTTTTCCCTTTATGCATTATTCTGTACTGGAGCTGTAACTATCTACATCCATTTGATCCTGAAGTCCCTCTTCTACCCGTTGCACATCTTTGTTCATTTATTTTCAAAAACACAGCCCCATCTTTTGTTGGTACATCATCCTGGGCCACCAGGGCCCATCTTTCCTCTCTGACTGTCATTCCCAATCATTTTCTAGTAATGAAAAGAAGCCTTGCTTCTGGTTTCTTAGACACCTCCAGCTGGGGGCTTCCACCAACCTCTTCATCCAGCCTGGTGTGTCCCTGCGTATGCTGCATGCTGCCTGAATGCTTGTTGAGGAGGGACAGGGAACCTGCTCTCAGTTTCCATATCTATCCCAGATTGGTTTGGAAGGAAAGCTGCAGAAATGATTCCCCTCAAGTTCCTCAGCTTTGGGGAGTGGGTTCCCACACAGGTGTCTGTGAGGCTGATGCAGCTGATGCAAGTGGTCGTCACAGACACACACACACGGGATACTCTATGTTCCCAGAGTCTGGTCCTGAAAAGGAGCTGTAAGGGTTTGGGCACACTCTGAAGGAAATGCAGGATCTTCCCATATTTCAGCTGCTGAAAACAGAAAGTTTTGCCGAGTGTATGAAACTTCACAAAGGTTTGTATCTTGCTCAAGTGTCAGACAAAGGTCAAAAGTTGCTTCCCTGACACAAAATCCTTTTCCTTAGTGGAGTAGGGGAGGAAACAGAATCCTTCAAAGAAGGAGGTCCCCAGGAGATGCACCTATATCAAGGCAGACCTATACCATGACCCAGCGCTGACAGGCAGTGTGGGCAGTGCAGGAGGCTGGCAGAGTGCCTCAGCTCTTCAGGTTCGTATTTGTACCCGCATGTCAGAAAACTCAACAGGAGCATTTCTCATCTAAAACTGGGAAGTGATAGCATGCACCAGCTCGATGATTGCCCTGGGAAGCAATGGTATAGGGAAGAGGCACATCAAGTCAATTAACAGATAATAACAATTTATGTGTTTCAGAGTTCAAGACTATCACATATTTAATTCCATGCACTGCACCTTCTTATTCAGATACCACCATTCCAATACATTCTTTCCACTTTAGATTTGAAGTTCAAAGAGAAGAAATAGTGGGATCCATGTTCTGGATTGTACACTGCAGTTTTGTACATTTGTTTCTGTGGAAAGAAGGGGTGTGAATCGTATGCATTGGGAACAAATGAGCAATCCAAACAGGTGCTGCAGTTAGAAACTGTATGTGAAGGAAAAAAAAACCCAAACAAAACTCACTTCTCTTCAGTGCTTTTTTTCCTTTTACATTTTAGCCAGATGTCGTGCAAGTATTTTTGTACTACTTTTGTGAACACTCGTGAAGTTTTACAGAAAGCTGACAAATAGAAAGACTAGAAATGTATGTGCCTGTCCCAGATGAACCGTGTTTGCCAACCAGTGCATAGGAACAAAGAGAGTTAAGTCAAAGCAGAGAAGTTCCTCTGAGCATTTTGATTATGAGAAGATTTGTGGGGCTTTACTTTAATAACTATAAAATACTTCAAACTGCTTTCTTAATGTCAGCATTATTTATTTTCAGAGCAAAGTTCAGAAAATCTTGAATGATTGTATATAATTTTTTTACATGTCTTGGCTCCTTCAAATACACATATGTATACTTTCTTTTTCAGAAGTGATAGATTGCCAAGTTATCAGACCTCTCAAGAGAGGAAGTTGGGAGGACAGTTTAGTAACATTTTCTTTCATTCCCAATGTGGAATAAGATCAAAAAATATGTATTTTAAATTCTGTTAATAGCCTTATCTTTTCTAAACCATAAGGTACTGGCAAAATAACAGTGCAAGTAAACATGGCTCTTGATGCACCACATTAAAAAATGGCTTTTGTTTATGAAAACTTTTTTTGTTGTAGAAACTTGTGGGAATAATGTTGTATTAATGGTAGGATGTTGACCTTTTCCAGCTATGGAAGATAGTCTCAGAACAGGATCCAGGAAAAACAAACATGGAAACTACTTAACTCCTTAGTTGTGTGCCTGAAACTTTGTGAGGAAGCATTATTTAACTTAGACTATTGTACTTACAGATTGTGTCATTACATTAAAGTGACACACACACACACAGCCATTTTCAGTAAGCACAAAGGTCTCAAGAGCTTAAGGGAACAGGTAGCTTCAGTGAGGAAGAGTATTGCTATAATTTCGTGTAATATATGTAAAAATATGTAGTTGTCTGCCATTATCTATATTTATTTATAGTCTCCCAGGTCAAAAATAGGGCATATTTTCTCCAGATTTTAGGGTACACAGTGTAGTGTGACTGAACAAGAACGTATACTAAGAAAAAGTGTGAAAAGAAAGATGTTCCATGTTACTGTGGACTTAAACTCATGCTCCTCCTTCAGGGTAAAACTGACTGCTCTGATTTCTTAAGTGAAAAGCCCCAAAACTCAGGTGAATTCTGTATAACTTGTGCATGTGACCTTTGCTATACAGTCCACCTTCACCTTTGCTGAATTCACTCCTGAACTGAGAAGCAGCCACAAAACTTAAGGCCTATTGACGTCCACTCAGGATCTTGGAATGAGGCTTGGGAGGTGTACAGGTGGCTCTTGGTAGTTTCCCTGTGGTCTGGAGAAAAACTGATGAAGGCCCATGGTGGGGAAAGAAGAGAAATACTCTCTGATCTGTTATTGCACTGTGTCTTCCTCTTTTTTGGACCAGTGGCAGTCAGATGTCCTGTAGATGGTTTCTCTGCCATTCTCATTCCTTTGCCCACACGTTTCTTCTGAAGCCTCTCTGATGACAGTAGACAGTAGTCAGATTTCCTTACCGGAAAATTGCTAACTATCAGCATCAGAGTCAAGAAGAAAATGGAACTACCCCAGTTAGTATCAGCTGGACATCTCACTTATGGTTTCCACTAGATCTCATTCACCATTCCTGTCAATCAGATTGTATTTGTCATAATGAAAAACAAACAAAACAAAACAACAACAAAAAAACAAACCAAACAAAAAAAATCCCAACAACCAAAGTTTATCAGCATCAAGTTTATTTTTTTCAATAAACTGTGTAAATCAAGAATACACAGGGTGAAAAGCAGTCATTAGTACAGTATACCAGTTCACCTTTAGAGTGATCTATGCCCGACAAACAAAATCAAAAATGTTGATTTCAAAATAGGTTTGGGTTTTTTTCCCAAAAGAGATTAGATTTCTGTATTGCCTTTAGATAACATGTAAGTACTACCTTTTACTAGAAGTGCACTTTCTACATTCTGGGGCTCTCAGGCCTGTTCAGCCTCAATGAACTTCAATACATACGTTGTTTGTCAGTAGAAAACCTCAGTATCTGCTTTGCAAAATATAGGAGTATGTGAGGAGTTACTACCGAAAAAAAACCCCAGAAGCAAAAAGTGTTTCCCTGTCCCTGCTCCTGAGGTGAATTGGCTGCCAGCTGAGGAGGCAGCAGCTGATCCCACAGCTCACAGTTCACCCAGCTGCAGTGAATGGGCACTGAGCTCAGCCAGCCCAGCTGTATGTACTTCTGAGAGTTCAGTCATTACTGCATGGGTGTCCCAGCTGTGCCCACAGCCAGTGGTAGAGCAGAAATGAGGTGCAGGAGGTGCTGCAACCTCCAGGCAAGCTCTCCTGCTTGTAGCCTTGGGCTCTCAGGAGATATTGCTTCCTTACTTGGCTTAGCCACAGGCTCATGATATGTTGGAAGGGAAGTCATGTTCGGTAAATCTCCCAAGGGCTCTGTTCTCCTTAGTAAAACAGATTTTTGAAGTGTTTGACAAGGAGTTACATCCATTGTGTGCTGTTTTTTGGTCATCGTACTTATTTACTAAATAACTAAGCGGAAGTTGAAGGCATTTAAGGGGACTTGGTGCCAGGGTTTGGTAGTGACTGTTTTTGTGAACTAGGTTCTTGTCTTTTGGATAATACCACTGTGGTTGAGGTTCTCAACCCTAGTAAAGAAAATACCAGCAATTTCCTTCTTCAGCCCTCTTGTTCCTTTGCAGTACAAGCTCTGTAAACTGTTGCTCAGTGTGCACAGAAGTGTCTCTGACACAGAGGCCTTGATCTCTTGGAGACTCTGTACATAGTGCAACTAATAAGCACTTACTACATTTGACAGGGCTTTTTTTCCGTGTTTATGTCCCAGTAAACTGTAAGGTATGCCATTTCTGCTACTCTTGCCAACACAGGTATGTCTAACCTTCTCCTAAAGACCTCCAATGATGGAGATTCCACAGTCCACCAGCAAGCTTGTCAGCATATCTGAAGTTCCTGTGCTGGTATCTGTGCTATTGTACCCCACTTGGTCTTTGCTGCCACAGTCTAGGGAGAGCTGACTCATTCATTTATTACTTGTACGTAACGTTTCTTGTATTGCTGACCATTCTTTATTGTTTTCCTCTTGACTGTTGAATGCAGTGTCCAGAACTGAACTTAGACTGTCTGACAACAAGCCTGTCAATGCTGAGGATAGGGATTATTTCATGTGTCTTATGCTTGTCTACAGTGTTCAGAATCTCAGAGGCAAGAAAGGTCATTGGAGGAGTCACTGGGGGTTGGACTAGAGGACCTTTAAAAGGTTCCTTTCAACTCAAACTTTTCTCCTATTCTTTGAGACAATTATCATTTCCTTCTTAAATTATATTGTTGCTGTAGCATCTCTTCAGATTTGAATGCAGTGTTGGATGAATGTGTATATATCTGAATATTCAGTTCAATATTTAGTGCAGCATTTATTGCCAAGTAATTCTTACTGGTGGAAGCTACACCTACAGGATATAAGTCTGAGGAGGTGGAGATTTATTCCACAGACTATGTCCGCAAAAATACTGAAGGGATTGTCAGTCTGTATGATGATTCTTTTCTTCCATCACTAGAAGGTTTCATCTGTTTCCAGTCAGAAACTCACCATCTAGGAGGCTCTGAATATTTCTAGAAGAGTGGTAGAAACTTCAGTCTCTAGTTGGTAATAGGTGGGGAGCATGAGAACAATGTGGCATTCACCAGGAGTTGTGGAAATCTGTGTATGCCCCTTTGAGTTTTAATATCATTTTTCTTATCAAAGTTTGGAAGGAATGCTTGCACAACAGTACATTTTGTTTTCATATCTGGGTAGTAAATCAGAGTGAGGAGGTACAAGTGGCAGCCTGTAATGACACAGCACTGTGTGGACACACAACAGCTTCTACGTGTACAGTACAATACCTCCTTGGCTCCCTAAGGTTCCAGAAAGTGAGAAAAGCCTGTTTAGGACTGCCTTTTCAAAGCCAGTCAAAACAAAGTAAAAATAACAGGAATCTTAATAAACCCTTGCCAATTGGCCAAAATTACTTGGTATGCTTTGCTTAGGTCAAATTTTGCTGGAACATATCAGTGAGTGAGAAGTTCATTTGCAATGTGACTATGCCAATAAATAGCCAAAACATAATGCTTGGAAAACTCAGTAGATGGACAGCACTCCCATTTGTCAGCAGCTACTTTTCCAGTGCACTGAGAACTGTGGGTGGCGTTGGGGGGGTTGTGGGAAGGTTTTGGGAGGAGGAGTTGATTGGAATAGTTTTAGTGTGATGAGGACTGTCTTATAGCTAATCAGTTGTATGAGTGGAATTTTATCTCTACTGGGAGGTGAGCTCATTCGCCTTTATCAACCTCAAATCCATGTTTAGAAAAAATTCAAAAGTAGGATGCATTCCTCTTCTTAATGGCTTATTCGTACAAAACACAACTGTTTGTTACCACCCAGTGTCTTCTGACAACGAGCTGTGTTTGATTTTGGTCTGGTTTATACTTTCTTCTGCTGAATCAAAAAAATGCAAGACCTCAGATTAGCTCTTTTTGTTTCTGGATGCTTTTATTGATGAATTTTAGAGCATCTTGCAGCCCATAAAAATTTTATCAAAGTACCCCAGACACTTTCTTCTTGTTTTCTTTCATACTCTTGTTTAAGACCTGGTTATAAAGTAGAAGTAAGGCAGTATGTTTTATTCACTCTAAGATTCGCTGAAACCCAGCTGGCCATCCACACTACCAGGCATGGAATTTCCCAAGTCTGTACATTGCTTTCCTGCCTTATTTTCACTGCCTCTTTGTTTTTCATTTTCTCCCTGGCTATTCCATGCCAACCCCACCCTTCGTTTTTATCTGGTGCTTTTCTATCCAGGAATGTTCACCTAATGAACTTGAAGATGCTCTTCTTGCCAGGTGGCTAATTGGTGAAGATACTTCAGGAGAGTGTGGGAGTGGATGGTGAAGGAGACAGAAGGAGGAAGTTTGTGGATGTGATTTGTCTAGGAACTGGCAGCAGATGGCTGGGACTAAGGCCAGAAGAGGAGGAGATGAGCGGTTGTGAGCAGGAGGGAACAGTGAGTTGTGCAGTGAAGGAAACCATTCTAAATGCAGCAGGGCTTGGGGCTGCACAAGGGGAAGGTAACTTAAAGCTGTTCTGTGTCAGTGTTAATGTGGTGGACATGATCCTCAGTAAGCTGTCATGGAGCAGGTTGTCATGTTGGTGTTTCTCTCTCTGTTTGAATAAAGTTGCTGGAAATAGAGGGAATTGGAGTATTGTCAGTGTAATGTTTTGTTTGTCTGAGGGCCAGGTTAGCCTGTGAGGTATAACAATGCCCAGCTCACTGACTGTGTGCAGCCAAAGTGCTGTTTAAACAGGTGGCTCAGTGCCATCTCAGCTACTCTCGCTGTGGGCACTGGGCATCCATCTCTCTCCCAGTAAACAAACCAAACGAATGAAGGGCCCTCGTTACTTCTGGGAAGAAGGTGGAGGAGTTGGGGCAAAAGGAGCATGAGGATTATTTAATCACATCTTGAGTTTGGCCAGTCAGCAGCAAATAGCCTTTGCTCCTTATGTACTTGGTTAAAAGAAGGTTTCTGATAGGTTAAAATTAATCTGGTTCCCGAGTCAACCTTTGGAAGATTTTCAACAAACCACTTAAAAATGCAGGGAGGACTTAGCGAAATAAATCTTATTTTAGTAAATAAACTGAATCACAATTTTCCAAAGCCGCTCTGCAAATGGATTTTGTAAGACTTCCTGAGTGACAGAAACAGTGGTGTGCACCAGGATCCAGTGCTCTCTTCCTTGGTTTTCCCAGGCTGCAGGAAGGCTGCCGGCACTAGATGGGCTGAGGATGGAAGTGCATGCTTCTGTGAGGTGGAAAAAGTGATTCATCCGTCCTCCTCCTTAGGCACTGCCTAGGAAGGACAGCACAGGCAGGGTTTCTGTGCCTGTCCTGTGCTGTAAAGACCTTTCTGTAAGAGAAGTGTGGCTGGAGGAAAAAGGAGGATGTTAGAAGAGATGGATCCTGGTCTCTGCTGCTTAAGTAGCATCTGTGTAGGCAGTGCTGAGCCCCACCGTTTGCCCTGTGGAAAGGCTGCCTATCCTACCAACTCTATGAAAGGGAGATTTGTTGCAGAAGTACTCACAAAGTTCTCCTTTCTGAGTTGATCACCTATAGCTGTCCCGGCTGTCACACTGATGGCTCTGCTCCAGGCTGATCCCGTACTTTGAGGTCAGCCATAAAAGTGATGCAGAGAAGGGTTCTTCAGGTCACTGTATATTTTATGTTGTTATATTTTGTTGGTGTTTCAGATAGAACTGATACGTACTGGAAGCACCAATAAAATGAGGAAATTCAAAACTAATGCCAGAGTCACTCTCTAGGATGCACTGTAGATTTTATTCCACTTTTTTTCGGTAGGCAATTGTCAGTATGAGGCTCAAACTTGCAATTAAGTTGTAGCTGGTAGAAAAATGTTAAACCACCTGAACTTACAGACATTAAGATAATAACCCAGTTTGTTCTAAAAGAACATGATGAAGGAATTCAGTGAATGGGAATTACATAAACTCTACCATTGGTGTTGAAGGACATGATCTATAAATTAGGAGATCGAGAGTAAACAGGAAATTCCACAGAACAATTTCAGGATAAAGAAACTATAGCAGCAGATGGAAAGATGTTTCTGTTGGGAGATTTTAGGGGTTGTTTTCGATACTATCTACCTCTTTTAAAAAGAAACAACCGCTCTATCTCCATGTTTTGGTCTTGAATTCCAGCTGTGCATTAGTGGAGCAATGCTAGTGCCAGCTAGAGCACAATGTTGCACAACTCTTTTCAATCTTGTTGTCATATACAGGTCACTCCTCTTTTTCTCTCCCCTTATGGCCACATTGGCAACTCTGTGGGCATGATATATCTGAAAAGCACCCTAAATGTGTTAGCATGCAACAAGCATATTTGAATATGTTTGGATTTTCCTTAAGGTTAGAGCAAAATAATAGATAAAGGGGAACTAGATCTTGCGATGAAAAATAGTTGAAGCCTTTATGCTTAATGTACCTTATATAATGTAAAGTAGGTGGGGGTCTATTTTCTGCTTGTTTTAATGGTTATGGATCAGGCTCCAGTATAACTCTTAGTAGCAATTAGTCACAAAGATTTACTCAGTCTTTTTATTTCACCAGCGTTTCAATCTCACAGCAAAATTCAACCTGCTTTCTACAAGGATATCCCCAGAGAAATGTTAACATTCCTACAAAATTAATACAAGGCCTTTCAGTATTAAAAATATGGACAGAAATGTTCCTGTCCGCAAGTTGTTATTATTTTCATAGCAACTATTTTGTAAAACAACAAAAAGTCCACAAAAAAAAATCCCCACCAAAAAAATTCCAAAACAGAAAAGAGAGCAATTAGCAAATAGTTTGAATGCCTGAGATAAGGAACCATAATGGCTAGTAGGAAAGAAGAAACCTCACATTTAAGATCGTTTCTCAGCAAGCTGCATAATAGTGTCCTAACATGCTTCCTTTTGGCACATGTCGATATACACAGACAAAGAAACAGGAAAGGGTTGTTTTTTTTTAGTTCCTTGTGTCAGAAGTAGACACTGATGGAGAACTCAGCCATTAACATACATTATTCTTACTAAAGAAAAAAAGACAGCCTTAGTTTTGTGTGAAGTGCTGTATTACAGTTGGAGTAATATAGCTCTGGAAAGGATGCTTTGGGGAATCAGGTTCTGGCTTTCATCTGTACACTGCCGTGTCTCAGTATTACTGATGTGCTCTGCAAATGCCAGTGGTGAATAAACCGACTCAGATGATAAAGAAACATATCCCTTTGCTATGCAGAGTGTGAATTCTCAAGGCTGCTGTGGACTTGGCAGTAGAGAGAAAAGCTGCTCAGTGCAGCCAACATTGGGTTTCTCAGTTGTTCTCAGGTCTAAATACAGAAAACTGCTCATATCACATTTCTCTCCCTGGAGGTGGACCTCCAGAGAGTGAAGCTCAGCAGGCACACAATAAGGATGATGATGATGATGAGCAAATGTGGAAGAACTGTGATTCCCCTCCTCTACAGAAGTGGATATCTGCGTGCTGGGCATGAAGAGCTTTCCATGTATGTGTGTGCCTGTTCATGTATGTGTGCGCAAGACTCAAGCTTTTACTGAACAAATCGCTCTCAGAATTAGTTATTGTGAAGAAATTTCATGCAAATAGTCCTAGTGAAGTTTTCTTTCTAATTTGAAATAATCAAAAAGATAAACATGGAATTCTTTAATGAACAGTTACGTATTAGTGCAATGGACTGAATTGCAATTATTCTACTGTCGTCATTATTCACACAGAAATTTGGTTCTAATCTGAAAAGAGGACTTTACTCACTAAAGTGATGCAAATAATGAGAAAAGATACAGTTTTGTCACTGCAGAACATGAAGAAACATGATATTGAAGAAAGGAGGTGTTACCCACTGATGCAGCTGTAAGAGCTTTGCAAGTGTTAAAGAGCAAAGGACGTGGTGGAGCTGAGAATTAAATTGCTCATGTCTGCAGAGTATTCATCCAGTATTTTAGCTATGAAATAATGGTAGTGCTCTTAATTTCTGCTTTTGGTCTGCAGGTACTTGTTTGGTTCCAGCTGTTTCATTAGAGTGGTGTCTAATTTGAAGTATACTGTAGGTCTTCTTGCAGCCAGCCCTGCAGTGCCAGTGTCCCTGCAGTGTGTATTCCTGCATTCTCAAGAGCTTTGCACTATTCCACTAGAGTATGGGGCAGAGGAAAGGGAAAAAGGAGAAATAAAGGACCTGTGTCTCATCTTGATGCACAGTAAGGAAATGGTTGGGTAAGCATCTGGATCCAGGAACTAGGCATTGTGTTGGGTCTTTCTCTCTAAATGTAGCCCAGACTGAAAAGGAGGAGCTAAATTTTGTCCTACATGTATATGTACTTTATTTCAAAGACCAACAGCAGTCGAGATCTCCTCAGCCTCCTGTGGAAATTCTGCTGCATTCAATATGAAAAAATCTGATTTCTTGCCCTGGCGAGATGTGTTTCAAATAGCCTGGCTGGCTGGCTCTGCAAGGATGCTGACGCCGCTCTAAACAAAACTACGCAAGCAGTCAGGCTGTGATGCTGCATTAATCTCAACAAGTGTATTCTTCCAGTGCAGTTGAGGATTAAACCTATCACAAGAGCTCATGTAGGAGGAGGTGGTTATGCAGTAGCAACTTTGTTTAACATTTCTTCACGTCTGTGGCTAATGGCAAGTTCTCGAGTGCACTAGACACTACTAGAAAAGGGAAGGATTTTGCAGCTCCTGGCACTGCATATTATATACCAACAGAAGAAGCAAAGATTTATTTTTGCTTGCTGAATGAGAGAGAGAATGAAGTGCTGAGAGCTCTGTAACGTTTCATACTCTCTTAGACGCAAAGAGCCAGATGAATATTGTTGGAAAGAATGTGTTTATACAAGAATCATATTTATCGCAGAAGCTGTGGTCTTAATGTTAGACGAGGCATAGGGTGAAAAAGCTGAGCATCTAGTAACTCAGCAAAATTCCTACTTCTGCCATGTATTAGAGTAAGCTTCTATTTTTGGGGGGTTACTTCAAAACAGCTTACACACAATTTGTTTGCAATAAGATTGCATTTGATTGAGAGAAAATAAAATCTATCCATTAAGAAAGCATTGTTTTCCAACTTTACTGAACATTCCCAAGGCAAACAGCCACAAATGGTACTCTGTAAATGCCTGCATTTGTAGCCTTTAAAAAAAACAATCGCCGGACTTTGGACAAAGTACCAGGCTTGGTCTCAGCCTTGCACTTCATTGCAGGTTGTTGATAGCACAATCTGGATGGATTCTTCTGGGATCTCAGACTACATTCCCATGCTCTTTGACTTCATTGATTTAGCAGTAAATGGCACATTCTTGGAATGCTTTCAGCGGAAAGATTCTATATAATATGGATAGGAATAAGCATGTGAAATAGTTTGTATTTTAAGCAGAGCAGTTATTCCCTCTTGTTATATTACTGTGCTTTCTTTCATTCCCATGTTATTCCTAAAGCTTGTTATTGTGAGAGTTTTTGAGCCTTGAGAAACTGGAGTTAAACTAGTTTTTTCTTTAAACTGCTTTCTAAGAAAAAAAGGAGAGATGCTGGAAGTGTTCCCATCACACATCTGTTAGATGTTAGACCCGAATATGTTCCCAGTTCAGCTGTTCTGGTCTAGTACTGGGGTGGTGTAACTGAACTCAGTGGAGTTAATCAGAGATGACAAGACAATAGCATTTATTGCAACACACCTACTGTTTAAATAGCAGTGATGGCATTGTACGGAAAGCTCAAATAACTGCAAATCAGGAACATCGTGTAGTGAGAGGCAGATAAATCTGTGAACTATAGCTTTTAACATAAAGAAACTGTAAATGGCCAGAAGTTGACCCAGAGGGAACTGTATTCTAGCAGACTTCCAGCATCAATCTCTCTTTGCAGTGGGAACCTTTTCTGCGTCCACTGCTGAAAGCCAGTGAATGTCCTATTCCAGCACCTCATTCAGTCTTTACTGTCTTTTGAATACTCTTTCCTTTTTCACTAAATCTTTCAGAAAGAAATATATCTAGGTCTGAGTTTTGACGTGTAGTGTGTACAGTTACATTCAGTTCACATGAAGATTAGAGGAAATAAATTACAGTAAAAGCCTGCTTTAAGATGAGTGCACAAGCTGTTGCCTCCTTTACTTTGGTTATCAAAACCATATTAGTAAGAATTTACACTGTTGGGAAGAAGATGAAAAAAAAGGAAGATTAACTTTCTGCTCAATGCCCTTTCGGTAAACTGTGGCAGAGGAAAGGGGAATTAAAGTTGCTCTGTAAAAGCAGCTGAAGCAATTCCCTCCAGCATGAGGAAATCTTAGCCTGGAATAAGGCCAGGAGAGCCAGCATGGTGACATTGACTCCATTCACAGCATAGCAGATGTAAAAAGCAGGAGACAGCAAGATCCAAACATGCTGTCCTCCAGCATAAAAGCAGGGAGACTGCTCTTGGGTAGTGTATGGCAGAATAAATGTTAACAGAGCCAGTTTTGCTGACCTGAAATATTTTCAAGACTTGTGATATTTTATTCTTAAATAAGGCAAAACTAATTTTTTTTCTTTTTTTAATGACTGAGATGAATAAACACTTTTTTAGAAAGACATACAAACATGGCAATGCAGCTGTGCTCTAGGCTTGAACCTGAGCTTGCCATGTGTCCTCTGAGGGCTGTACCCACTCACTAGCTCAAGAGTTGGCACCTTATCTCATTTTGACTAAAACCCTCATTTTGTAATTAGGCATTCTGTCCCATTTTTCCTCCCCACTATCTTTTAAATCAATCCATGCAAAGAACCTTTTCTGACATACTGCTGTTTTCCTTCAGCAAAATAATCCTACACAGCTCTGGTTTTAAAGTTGTTTTAAGTCCAGTGCTGAACTCTCTTCATACTGCCCTCAGGATGGGTGGCTTCTGTGGCTTAATGTTCCCAGCTTTGTTTAGCCCTTAGGAGCTAGAAAAACTGCAAGTATGCAGTGATCGAGCTTGTGTTTCACTTTGGTTTTCCACAGCAAGCAGAGTGATAAGCTCTTACACGGCCTGCTTGGGATCTGTAGGACTAGTAGCACTTAATTGTACAGATTTTTTGGCATTTGTGTTCAGCCTTCAAACAGTGCTTCATGACCAGGACTTATTCATTGCAGCTTATTCATTGCTTTACCATCCATGGGCATAACATTTCGTTCCGAGTAGTGCTGTGGAAAGCACACTGTATTCCTGTTAATATTACATGACAGCTTAAGATTTTTTTTTGAAACCTCCTCTCTCATGACTGTTTATCCATCTACATTGATATTTGTCTAGAGATATATTTTACAATCTGTTTACTTACTGATGTGTCAGAAATTTGTTTACCAATAAAGTTTAGATAAAAATATTGTGTGTATGTATTGGTTGCCAGTAAGTTTTTTCTATCCACAATTTTTGTAAATGATAAAAATATTTAATAATGCAAAAGTGAATACATTTCAGTGATAAAAGATACATCATTTATTGGACTATGTTAAGTTTATTCTGCTATGCTTTAATCAAAGTAAACTGACCCAAAAAAGCTCATTTTCTTCATTCAAACCAATAGAGTGCACCATTTGGACCTCATTTCCAGAATCTTTTCTCATGGGAATTTCTCGCTCATGTTGGGGATAGTCTCTGTGAGCAACAACTGAACAAGCAGGCAAAACCGCAAGGATTGTTACAGGCATCTGATTATAATTACTAGCAAAACTTCTAATCCTTGTTTCTCCAGCTATAGCTTCAATATTTAACTAATAGCACCACATGCAAACATTGTCGTAATTATTTTGATGGGTTTAGGCACTGGGCAGCAGAGACAAATTTTGGAACAAGGTCATGACAGTGACTCAACTCTTTGGTGTGACTGCAGCTTGCATGGAACAGCGATGGAAAATTATCTGAACTAATCAAACCAGCTTATCATGAATGAATAGTCTTTCTGTGGATATAATGAGGGGGGAATAGACTGGAATGGTGTAGGAGAACTTAAACAAGGAGCTCTGTATTTCATGTTTGTGATAGCATGTATCCTTGGGACATTCATTTTTCACAGTATTTATGCTCGTTTTTACTTTTGTAGTCTTCAAGCAGGGGATTAAAATTAATATCTCCAATTGTTGTGTAAATTTTACATAACTCTGTAAAGAAACACAAGTGCCGTGCATGAGCTGTTCAGTTTTTTACATTTGTAGAGCCTGTTGGAGATCAATAGCATGGAGATAGAAAGTGTTCTTTACTTGGGGAAGATGAACTCTGGCAATTGACCAGAATTGAAGGGGTACAAGTACTGGGTGCTGCCACATTCCTCTCAGTCCACGTGACGATCAATGGAAGGAAGAGCTGATAGTCCAGAGTGTCACCAAAGAGTCCCTTAGGCAAGGCAGATCAGCAGCCCCCCCAACAAGGAAGATCTCCTATGTTCACCCCTTGCCTCCACCCTGTAAAAGGAGATTCACTCAGAAGGTGGGACGGAGATGGCTGTGTCGTATGCCTTGTTTCTGCCTCCCAAGGAAAGCTGAAAAAACTTTTCTGGCAGATGCTGCGAGAAGCAGCTGACAGTTTGGGACAAGTTCATTTGAGCAGACCCATAAAACAGGCACCCCAAAAATCGCTGGTTTCATTTTTAGAGTTCAACTGTCCCATTGGATTCCTGTGGTCCTTAGGAAGGACAATGAGGAGAGCAGCCACTCTGCACAACACCCATCTCTCCCTAAAAGGAACTGATGAACTTCAGCCAAGAAATTAGCATGGGCTTAATTTAACCAGAAGTAACGCATACTTTGCATTTTTTAGGCTGAAGCAGCGGGGAGTGTAACGAGTGGCTTTGTGACTTCTAGGGCAGCAGCCCCACCAGGAATGCCCGTTGGTGGCTCCTCCATGTGCTGATGTACATCAGGAATAGTGTGGTGCAAGAGTCTCTGCAAGACAAAATTTAAGCTTTGGAGAAAAGAATATCTAAGTACAAGTTTCGGAAGTGCTTATTACCCAACTGTGTTACAAATAATTATTCAGTGTTATACCATTTAAGTCTCCTGAAGGATACATAGAAGCATTTAAAAAGAAGTACTTGAAATGGCTTCACAGATTTTCCCATGCACCTCTCACACCACTCAACCACTGCGTGCAAGAACATAAGTAGGTGCGGTTACAGGCAGCTGACCTTGAGTGAGGCTTTGACAATCATATTGTGTAATCTCATCTAATACAGTATCAAAGTTTCCTGAAAAGACAAGCATGTTTTGGGCCATGTCTTGAAGGTCATGAAATGCCCATTTATCAAGTCTCACTCATTCCATTCAGTAGCTCCTTGTGTACCCACAAACTGTCAGCTGCTGATAGTCAGCTTTGCTGTGAGGACATGCTAGAGTAATTCTCAGATTTCTTTTTCTTGTGCTCATTCAAAATGGCCTGCAAGGTGCCCTCTGATAGTTGTGTTTGCCTAGAACATTGTGCTTCAGTCTCTGCCATTTTATGTGCCTGATGTGCAACAAGGCGCATTGATTACACCTAGAATGTAGACTTTTCAATAGTGTTTTTAATTCATTTCCCAAAATTTAAGATCAATTGAGTCATCAGCATTTTTTAATCTGGAATGGATACTGGTGCATTTTTACTGAACACATACGTGCTCTATTAGATTTAGGAAAAGAAGTGATTAATAATGTAAAAGCATTTTAAATGGATTCTTGGCTACTTTCTATTTAATCCCAGACATTTAACTGATTTTTATTTCTCACTACACATCTTTGGAACAGTGCAAGAAGTTCCACTGTTGTGTGGTTCCAGTTGTTAAATTTCAGGATGTTTTTTTGATTATGAGGATGGAAGCATGCTTTAGCTAGCCTATGACTGAACAAGGCTTAAATTAGGTCACAGCCTGGCTTTTTGTGTTTACATTTTTGTCACTGCGTGTTTTATCCCAACACGTATCTTCTGCGTTTTTTCTCTGAAGTTGTTAACAGCTGCACAAAAACTGTCCTCTGAAATATTTTTCCAAGTCTCTGTTTATCTCTGTAATGAAGGATTGCTGCTGCTGAAGCAGTCTAATGATTAGCAAATATCAAACTGGTAGAAATTCACCTCAGTTCAGAAGGGCTTGTCTGAGACCTGTGGCACCCCTGAGGTGTGATAGGGACTGTGATACCCACGTGTGTTTCTGCAAAAGATGGAAGGGAGCTCACTGTGGACTTCAGAGAGCTGGGTGTGGGGAGGTGCTGGGCATTGACTGGAGGGTAGTGTTGTCATCCATGGGTGCTTCCCATCTTCAGTTTGGTGCACAGGAGTGACGCCACTTTAGTTCAGTGCAGACCAGTCTCAAGCCCTCATCAGTATCTGCACACATTTACTGAGGAATGAGAAGGCTGCAGTTTCGCGTATTTATGCTACAATCACTCTTTAATGTCAGGCAAACGTTAAGGTAAAAGTAAATCTCTTGCCCTAGTTTGTTGGTTTTTTTCCTAAAACTTCTGGTTTCGTAATACTGCTAATTTGTTCATCTATAGTGAAGCAAGTGAACCCTGCATATTGTCAGAGTAGTGTCATTAAACTTTCTAAGTTGAAAGCTGTTATCCTTAAAAATGCACCAATTAATAGATGTATCTTATATATGAAGGAAAGTCTAGGGCAGCAGTATTCTCAGTGTGATGGAGAATGTTGTGTCCTGTTGTTTAGCTGTTTTCTCAAGTCATTGCTGATTTCTGCTGTCAAGGATTAAATATTCAATTGGGTAACAAGGTCTTCAGTTCTCTAAGACACTAACTGAATGAAGTAGCATGTTGCTTAGTCAAACAGCTGAAAAGCAATCAGCCTATATTTTGCTGTGCCTTGAAATATATTTCCAGCTATTTTCCTTAATGTTTCTGCTGTACATTCAAAGTACATTCATTTCACTCTTTTTTTGGTCAGATTTGCTGAATACTAATAATTGGATTTATTGGGAAAAGTTCAGGGAGGAACTTCTGCAGAAATCTCATAACTACTTTGCATAAAATAATTTAAATTATTTGAATTTCTGTGGTAACTCAAAATCTAAGACATTCATAGCTCAATGTCTAGTGAGGCCTTTATAAATAATCAGAATTAACTGAGAAATTATATTAAACCATATTTCTCTTCAGAATAAAATCATTTTTTTGAATGCTGAGAGGTAAAAATTTTGATTTTCTTTTTTGTCCACAATCTATCATATTTAATAATTCAAATTCTTTCTCTATGATGTTTCATTAAAGTTCTTCCTGAATTGCATCATCTCCATGGGGTTACTAAACTGTATTCTCTTAGAATTAATTTCATCTTTCAAAGGTATCTAATATGTGTAGGAATTAGAAGATAAACTCATCAAGACCAAAAAGAATGTCCAAATAGGCAAATTGCTGATTTTCTTCATTGCAGTTCGGTTAGTATTTATGGAACTAATGTTGCATTACCCCAACCAGCATAATTAAAAATGAGTTTTCATTGATTCTTGTTTCAGTCCTTGTTACTGGAAACTTACCATCTGAAAATTCTGTCAGCTTTATTAAGACAAATTTAATTTTTGTTTTTGGGGTTTTTCTGTATCTGTTGAAAATCTGTTTTGGGTTTCTTGTTTGTTTGGAGATGGCAGAGGGAGTAGGAAGAGAAGTATGGCTCTAAGTCAAAAATATTCAGAGGAAGCTGAATAGGTCCATCATCTTTTTTTGCTCTGACTCTTTCTTCAAATCTCTCCTTTTAAGTGCACCCTCTTTTTCATGTCAAAGTGTAATGGAAATATCAGGCTGTGTTCATAAAAAAGTAGGTTGATTTTTATCCTTAGGAGTGCTTGCGGGTGTCTTCCTGTGGTGGAAACAATAACAGCAGAAACTTCTTCAATCTAGTTCAGAACTGCATAAATCAGTAGAGTTAGTAGAGGGATAGGTCTGGCAAGGTTTTAGTGAGCTTATTAAAGCATTGCAGAACCAGAAGGCTGTTTTTTCTTGTAAATGCCCATGTGAACTGTAAAGATATGGGAGACCTCACACATACATGTCTGCAACAAGCACACAGCTATAGTTATCCACAAGCAGATAGCTGTAAACTTGCATTTTGGCTTTTGTTAATCACGCTAACTTTACCAAACAGTTCATCGTAATTATCAATGTATTTAACAGTAAGAAAGTATTCCCCCTTATGTCAGTGACTCCCACCCCTTATCTGTTCTAAAGAAACCAGAGTGCTTTATGGCTTGTGCTAGATACACAGAGATCTGAAGACAGCAAACAAAAGAAAGAATAAATATGTACACAGACAGAAAAAGGCTACAGATATCACAGAGAGGAAAAAATCTAAGCAATAGAATGGGCAAACAGCTAAATTGCAGGGTCTTAAAGAAGTTTTTGAACATCAGTATCACCATATTTCACTGAGTCACAGAATGGCTGAGATTGGAAAGGGACTCTTAAGTTTATCTAGTCCAACCACCCATGCTCAGGCAGGGTCAGCTAGAGCAGGTAATATTTGGTTAGTCTCTTTTATTGCCCAGGTAATTTTGGGATTACCAATCTCCAGGCCACTGTGACTCATACAGCCATCCACATCATCCGTCTATACTGAGCACTGTAGCCTCCATAACACTACTGCTCAGAGTTTGTTTGCTTTCATATAGCAAATGTTCTTTATCTCTTGACAAAAAAAAAGCAATAAAAGTTACAGGCATTAACTTGGACAGGAGAGCTAGCATTGGCTCTTTTCAGTAGCTAGATAAAAGCCTTAGATTCTCCCAGAGGCAGAAACAGTAAGAAAACTAAAGTTGAAATATTTTTTCATGAAAAAAGGGAAGAGGGCCAAGAACTCAAAGGAACCACGATTTTTTACTCTCTCTGTCAAAAATACAGAATACTGATGCTCCATGTGGTAGTTGAGATCTTCTCAGGGACCTGGAGGATCCAGGATCTGTAAATCTCAGGTACAGATGTTCCAGCATTAATTAGTATTTTGGAAAAGAGGAGAAGCTTCACATTTATCTCTTGCTTCCTTTCAACATTGCCTGTAGCAGACAGGGTAAAGCAGGAGAGGCATCTTAGGAGAAGTTTGGGGTCATGGTTGACCCGTGAACTGCACCATTCTGATCTTTCTCCACCAGCAGTTCAATTTCCCTGTCGATAAATGCAGCCTCCCCCATGAGACTGATGGAAGCATCTTTGCAAGTACATTATAAGTTCACAAAGACAGCACATCATTGCACATCACTGATTCCTTTGACACAGCTAATTCTATAAGCAAACTGTGTTTTAGCCAAGAAGGCACTAATTTAACAAAGCTTAGAGACACTCTAGAATCAGAATCTGAAATACTGAGGATACTTTCCTCAAGCTGAAGCCCGAAACCAGTTCCCAGTGATGGGACCCAGATGAGTAGTTGTGCCAAATTGTTCAGCAGTCTCCCTGGTGTTTTGGTAGCACAGATAGGCTCCCTCTACTGGTTCTCCTTGTTTGGAAGGCTTCTCTTTTCCTCCACATTACCTGCATTTGCTACCAGTTAGAGAGCAACCTAAATTTTCTCCAAGACCTGTCAAATAATGGCATGTCCTTCAAGTAAAAGCATCTTGCCATTACAATTTAGCAGTGCCTTCACTCCCTCAGTATCTGCAGAATGAAAAGGAGTAAAGGATCCTTGTCTCTAAACTGGAGAGACAGGGATTTGACAGGTGCATAAGGAATTGGCTGGATGGACACACTCATAGAGTTGCAGTCAATGGCTCAATGTCTGAGTGGAGAGCAGTGGTGCGTGATGTTCCTCAGTGGTTGGTCTTGGGATCGGCACTGTTCAACATCTTTGTCAGTTGCATGGACAGTGGTTCTGAGTGCACCCTCATCAAATTTCCTGATGACACCAAGCTGTGTGGTGTGGTCAACCTGATGGAGGAGAGGGATGCCATCCAGTGTGAAAAGCTCGTGAAGTTCAGCAAAGCCAAGTACAAGGTGCTGCGTCTGGGTTGGAGTAGCCCCCAATACCAATACAGGCTGGGGGATGACCAGATTGAGAGCAGCCCTGAGAATGGCTTCAGGGTGTTGGTGGGCAAGAAGCTCAGCATGACTCAACACTGCATCCTTGCAGCCCAGAAAGCCAACACAGCCTGTGCTGGATCAAAACCAGCTGATGTGACCAACAGGTTGAGGAAGGGAATTCTCTCCCTGCATTCCGCTCTGCTTAGATCCAGACTGGAGTGCTGTGTCCAGTTCTGGGGCCCCCAAGATAAGAAGGACATGGACCTGTTGGAGCAAGTCCAGAAGAGGGCCACAAAGATGATCAGAAGGCCAGAACACTTCTCCTATAAGAACAAGCTGAGACTTGAGGCTGTTAAGCCTGGAGAAGAGGCTCCAGGGAGACCTTTTAGCAGCCTTCCAGTATCTAAAGGATGCTTACAAAAATGCTGGAGAGGGACTTTTCACAAGGGCATGTGGTATTTGCTTTAAACTGAAAGAGGGCAAGTGTGAATTAGATATTAGAAAGAAATTCTTTACTGTGAGGGCGGTGAGGCAGTGGAACAGGTTGCCCAGAGAGATGGTAGATGCCCCTTCCCTGGAATTGTTCAAGGTCAGGTTGGAGGGGCTTTGTACAGTCTGGTGTAGTAGAAGGTATTTTTGCCCTTGGTAGCAGGGTTGGAACAAGATGATTTTTAAGGTTCCTTCCTGTCCAAACCATTCTATGATTTTATGATCAAACAAGATGCTTTGCTCTAATTCTTACCCTGATCCTCTTCTGAAGAAGCTCCATAGCCCATACTGCCTACAATAAATGGTTAAAAAATTTCCAGTAGCTTTTGAAATCGACGTTTGAAATGATAAATAGGCTTTTTCCTTGAACAGCTGTGGAACTGTCTGCTGCTGATATTCTCCAGAACATCCTTTCCCATGAGTGATGAGATTTTGGACTCTGCAAAAGATGTGTGGGCACTCTTGGCCCCCATTAGTGCTACCTCAAACTGAGTATAACAGAAATGCTAGATATTTTGTAATGGATCTCTTCAAGTTTATATTCCACTGATGCTTTAGGATTTCAGCTTTTATATTTTCATATATTTGTAATCCTGCAATTCTTTAGTGTATAACTCTGAACTCCATATAGAGTGTTAGCAACTGCTTTTCCCATTTATGTCAGACACAACAATTCCTCTCTAGGCCTGAGAATCAAGGACACCTTACTGTTTCAGGCCCTGAGAAATGTAAACAAAGTGAGTTGGGGGGAGCAAACTCAGAGAATGGGACTCCCCTACCTGAAGCTGCACTTGGACAATTAACCTCTGATATGCAAATCTGATATCTGTCCGAAAAACATGTGACTGTCGTCCGTCTTGGGTGTAGTGTCTACAAGACTCCTGCACTGCCCAAGGTGCACCCTGTGAAGGCCTTTCAATAAATCCCTACCCTTTATCCTTTCACTCTGCCTAGCCTCTGTTCCAGGTCAGCCTCTACAAGGCATGACCACCCTTGACCCTCTCTAAGACTATTACCACAAGTTACACTCATTTTTTTTCAGGCAGATGATACAGAACTATTTCTTTCATGATTCAAAGGAAAATACTTTTTACTGTCCTTCTGCCTGGTTTCAAAGAAAAGAAAGAAGAAAGACTTCACAGAATCACAGAGGGTTCTCCAAGTAATTGGTTGCCGTAATACTTCCCGCAAATAATTTAGCTTCCTAGACAATCATTCGGCTTGATCTACTACTGCCAACTTGTAAAAACGTTTTGTGAATCTGTGCAGGGAACATGATTGTATAATATAAAAGACAACTGCTGATAATTTTCAGTATTTCTATTTACTACCTGAAGATGGCAAGACTTCTCATAGATTGCAGATTATTTAGACTATTTCTTGATTCTGGAGCCAAACCCAATATGAAGGAAGCCCCAGCTTAATGACTATCAAAGTGATTGCATTAGAATATTTGTGATGTTAGCAAGCCACACACACTGGAAGGCATAAGGGTTGATTTAGCTTCAGTGTAAGCTGACTCAACAGCAGGTTTCAACAGAGTTCCAGTTACTGAAATTTCTAGAGCATTTGCATTGATACATCAAGGCTGGGAAATCATGTAGAGGAAACAACTGTACAAACTCCATTCAGATGATATCACAGCACCCCACTGCTCTTGAGACACATCTGTCTAGAAGGGTTAGGAGAAAATAAAGATGTCTCTGATTCTGTATCAACAATGACACTTCATATTGCTGCACACATCTGCCTTAAAGCCCCCCGTCCTTCCTGGTGGTTCAGAGCCAATCATCTGGCCTTGTTGGGAACTCGGAGACTGTCCCAAACTGTAAATTCCCATGACTGGAGTGCGAGGGTCTGTACTGAGTCCCTTGTACATGCTGCTAGAACATGTGTTCCGGGCTCCCATGTGGAGAGGGTATCCCAGTACACAAATCACCAAAAAGTCACTGCCTCTTGAAAGAGAATTAAATTCTTTCTATAGTTAAAACAGCCAGTAGTAACTTCTATTTGCATGATCAAGTCAGTTTTGATAGCTGTTCCCACCACAAAAATAGTTATGCTTTTGTTTTAACAGAAGAAGGCAGAATGGAAAAATTGGCATACGATAAGCTGAACTCCTGCAGGGGTTTTAATTTTCACATACTCTTAAACTCATGGAGCCTAATGAGCTTAACATTTTGGCCAGTTGCACAATTTGGAAATTTCAACAGTGAATGGTCTTTGGACCAAAAAAAAAAAACATGTTCTCACAAATATGAAAAGTGAACAGATGTTACTATTGGTGCTTCCAACGCCTACTGACAGAAAACATCTGTGTTGCACTTCCTGAATGTTAGAATCTTGAGAACACTCCCACACACCACTGAAAGCCATTTGAAAGCAATTGGGCTGGCAGATTGACTCTGGTGTCTATGACTGAATGTTCTAACTCAAGCAGGTGCTGGTTGTTGTCTTGCCTTGAGAAGCCCACTTAGCCAAGCAGCAACATTACAGCTATCCAACTGACTGTGTTATTCAAGTTTTTGGCAATGTGTGAACTATGCTTTTCAAAAGTCCCAGAAAGCAGTTGATCTTAATATTATGATGGTAATAAAATGAATGGAATGAATGGAAAGAATAAAAAAAAAAATTTTTTTTTGATGCAGATACTAGCAGAATAGGAAGATTGCACTGCATTCTATGGTGGCCTGGAAATTTTTTGGCTTTTTAATCCTGTAAAAACCCATGTTAAATAAACAGAATTTTGTTCTGTAACTATACTCATTGTGCTAAAAAACATATAAGGCATTTGCTGCGCTCCAAATGCTTAATCACACATTTAATATGCACCATGACCAAAGTCTGCTCCTTTACATGAGCATGATACAGCAGATGTCACAGAGTAACTGGGAGTTCCCTGCTTCTTCCTCCTCCCTGTCCACACCCATCAGCGTGATAGTTGTCTGGTTATACGAGCATATTTGGCAAGGTGACTTTCCTCTCTGGCGAATTTTTGGTTGGCTGTCAAACTAACCTTCTCCAATTAATTACATAGTAATGAACATTTGACAAGTATATATCAATGTCATTTTAGTGTTCTGTAAAACATCATTAGCTCATTCAAGTTCATTCAAGTTCATTCAAAGTTGACATCTCCAACACTTTCTTAAAACCGGAATTTAGCTGGAAGTCAAAGAGACAGTACTTACATGTCACTAAAGTAGGATTTTTTCTGGTTTTATAGTTGTCTTACCTTCCTAGTCTCAGTTTAACCAACATAAAGTGAGTAGCTCTGTTAACTGCACTTCCACTCTCAGGCTAGCATGGAATAAATGGATATGCTTTTGAGCACACAACATTATCATCTGATTACTCTTTTACACTAAAATATTTCTAACTTCCAAGAAAATCCTATTGTTTTGTACCACCAGTAGCAACAGTTCTGCCGTATATTGCCTGCCAGGTTAAGTAAATTTATTGCATTTATATCCAGCTCCTTTTTCATGCAGCATGATTTTTGCAATCCAGTTTATTTCAGTCTTAATTCTAACTGCTAAATCCACAGTTTCAGGGCTTAATCTTTTGGGGTATTGCCTTCTTGCATAGTTTAGAAAGCAATGATGCGAGGTCAACTTCTGAGCTAGAGACCTGAGCTCCTTTTACGGACACTTAAGAAAAATGGGCACATTCAGGTGCATTCCTTCTACTTAGTTTAAATATCTGCATTAAGATAACATGCCGTGAGATATCACCTGCACCAAATGGGATCTTTGATGACTACACTGCATGTAGATGTCTACGTCTGTTCAATAAATACAATACTTCAAAAAATTCAGTGCCTTTCAAGTCATTCCAAGTCTTCTCACATAATTCAGTAGAGCATGCTTACCAGAGAGATATATTTGCTAATATATGTCTTAATTCTGATCCTAAATTTCCTAGTTTGTCTGTTTAGCCATGCTTCAGCAGAGATTCTACTTTGTACTTTCGGAGATATTCCCTTACTGAGTCTGCAAACAAAACCACCCTTTGCCTCTGCCCAGCTCTTCTTTCCCAGATCTTGTCCACCTTCTTCTGCTCCTTCCTTCTATGCAATAACCTTTTGAGGTTTAATATGGAAATCCTCGTGTGGTTTTGTCTAGACTTGCCCTTTCTGATGCTTTTCCTTGAGAGACCACTGCTGTGGTCCCAGTATTGTTCTTACTACAGAAGCACTGCAAAGCACAGAAAGCATTTCTGACATTTACTCCTGTGTATTTTGTGACATGAAGAAACTATTAACTGGTTCTTTTGAGTTCTTGACCTACATTCCAGCATATATTTACTTTTGCACATGTTTTATCTTCTTGGGTGACATAGCAGCTTTCTGGAAGATCACGACTTAGATCAAACCGTGGGAACAGAAAACAGTACAAAATTATTTCATTACTGAGTACAGAAAAGGGATGTGGCTTCTGGTAAAGAGAATACTTTCACAGTTCCTTTTTTATGAAGATTTAATGTGTATTCCTTCCTTAATGAAAAAAAAAAAAATCCACCCTTCTGCAAGCTGAATCACTGCTCTGGAATTAATGTTAATGTCATTTGGTCACCACTGTCCTGAGAGAAAATGTCATATGTCCAGACAATGTAGTTAAAAGAACAGCAGATTGTTACCATGCCACTAGGCTGAACTAACCTCATTTTTTAGTTATTTTTAACGGATTTTTAAATTTTTTGTTTACTTTTGTTATAAATAAAAAAAACTTTTTAACAAATGAGAAGGAAGGTCTTTTCTGAGAATAAGAGCTGGAATGTGAAACTCAGCTAAATAACCTCCTCTAAAGTAGCAAAGCAGGAAAAAAATGTAGAAATAACCATTAGTTATGTACTTTTTTGTTAAAGCCTGCCGACTCCTTTAGTGCTACTCTGTGTTTAAGAATTGAATATCATGCAGCTTAAGGCACAAGAGAAAGGTTTGTTTGATTTGCTTATCAATATTCTGGTTAGACAACAGAAGACCCATCTCCTCCTGGTACCATGATACACTGGTAACCATGATTTTACCAAATATCTGAAATATCAGAATAAGACTCCCATTTTGGTATCAGTGTGGTGGCAGAAGTTAATGCCAGCCCTACACTAAAAACAGAGATTCAGAAGGTAAATTTGAATTTTCAGGCCTGTGACGGTAAATGTGAACTTAGCAATACAATGAAGAAGTAAGATAATAAGTTTTTCTCATAGAGGACCAAGTTTGCCAGCTACACAAAATAAAGTTTGAATGACGGAACACCTTGACTTCAGGCAGCCATGCTGTTCAGTTGCACGATGCATTTCATCCCATTTCATTTGCAGTTCCCCAGCTATCTCACTTACAGGCGTTTTGCCAGAAACCTTCTGCTTTTGTTGCCTTAGACCTCGCTCAAGGACGGTTTGACCCTATCTGAACTCCTTATCAGATTTCCTGAAGGTTGTACCGTGGTCTGGAATCCTGCACCTGCAGTGGTGGGGGCTGCGTGCAGCAGCAATGCCTGGTGCCATCTAGTGAGGAGCTTCTGAATGCTCACTGCAAACTGTTGCAAGGCATCTGTCTTTTAGGAAGTAGTCATTACTACAGTCCTGAAGACACAGAAATAAAGTAACATGGTAATGTTTAACAACCAAGCTTGCACAAAATTAAGGATTTTTTTTCTCTCAGATGATCTTTTTCTCTGGCATCGGTTGTGTTTTTCCCTGTGTATTTGTATTTGCTACCCTTCCATGGATCATATTGATCTATTCTTCCTAGGCGGAATTACAATAGTGTTTAAATCTTGCTTAAACAAAACTCTTGAGTTGCTGAGGTGGATGGAACCAATGTACAACATAATGATGTAACGTACAGAAATGTTGCATTTTCTTCTGTGTCTTGGTAGATGTTGTACTCCTCAGTGTCTGAAGATGTCTGCAGGTCTGTCCATACTGGGCAGCCCAGTGCCGCTAGAAGCAGCTGCTGGGTCAAACCATGCCGTGGCAGCAGGTGCTCCATGTGGTCTGCTTTTCTCTGCCTCAACCCAGTGCAGTGCAACCCCATAGGTGAAGTATTTCTGACAAAGTGTGCACTTCATGGAGCTGAACCCCAAACCTTTCTCCTACATATTCTCCTCTAATACGTTTAATCCATAAACTCCTAGATAACCTCCTGGGTTTATGTTCCAGCAGAAATGCCAGGTGATACCCCCGTCCTAGTCTGACTTCATGTGCCACAGCAGGGTTCTTGAGGTTCTTCCTTGTAGTTTGTATTTCTGGGCGTGATGGGAGCACTCATATCATGCATTTTTTATTTGAGGTCAGTGATGGCTTTAGTGCCCTACATCCATTGAAACCACCTGAAAGAATCACAAGTTCCCTACATTTACACCCAGTTTTCCACATCTTGCCAGCATTACATTTAAAAACTTTTCTGTTTCTTGCTTGTGTGCCTGGGGGGATGTCTTTTCATGGGTTAGCACTTTTAATCAGCTCAAAAGTTGCTCATTTTCCTTATAAATTATTTTATTCCCTGGTGAGTTGCTTTCTGTTCCGCTTGCTGATCTCAGTGAGTAGGAGTGCACTGAGGTCCTTGCTGTCACGTCCTTTCCCCATCTGTTCTTACAGGGACCATTCCAGACTAAGAGCTCTTACAAAAAATCCCAGCTTCAGCTTGTCTGTCATGGTCAGATCACCCTTCCCGCAGGAAATGAACTTGTCCTTTCACCAATGACCTTTTTAAAATGCCAGGGAATTAACCTTCTTTCTTTTTGTCCACTGTTAAAAGAAATGATGGTCTACAAGGCTCGTTTCCATGTGGGGAATACTGAATCATCACATTCCATGTACCAGAAGCAATTGCAAAATGGCTATCTGTAATGAAACATGGAGAAATGGGCTCAATGGCTGGAAAACTCTGTAGAAACTCCGATTCTGTCTCCTCTTTATTGCAAATCAGCAGTTTTCTCCTATCTTTGTATCTCCACACTGGTAGATGGATTTCTCAGCAATTCATTATTCCTGTGTTTTAAGACCTTTGGAGCAGTAGTGTCATTTTTTTCATCTCTCTTTGTACAGCACATCAAACATTTGGTTGCTCTCAAAATTAGCACACCCTCCTCTGTCAATTTTGTTTTCACACTGTAAATTTAACAGTAAATTAGAAGGAAGAAAGTATTGCAACATGACATGTCTTTCATCTGACATCGTAAAAGAACTGGAAATTAAAGTTCAAGCTGCAAAACATGAACATAGAGTACAAATTTTAAAGTCTGATCAGGATCTTCTTACATCCACTGGTACTTAATTGCAAAATGTTATTAAATTCAGTCACAACCTTGGCAGCATTTTCTTTCAGGCATGTCACTGGACAAGTGACAATGTATATATAACATTGCAAATATTTTCTGGGGAGATTTCCTCTAGGCTTTCTAATTTCCAACCTTTGCTCCTCTCTGTAAATAGTTTTTGCACAATATCTGGGCTGGCCACAAGAATTTTGCGAGACCTCTTCCAGCCAGCTGAAGTTGCAGGAAGAGCAAAGCAAGGACTGTCTGTTTAGGTGTATATCCTGACATTTGTAATTCAACTAAACAGTTGTGGAAGTTCTGTATTAAAACAATGAAAGAACTTCTTGTTAGTCTTCAAGCTATTCCATCAGCCCACTTTTATCTTTTCTTTTTCTGCACTCTCTCAGAGATGCTGGCCATGGCATTCCACACACACTTCAGCGAGCCTCTTAGCACTGGCCTGTACGTCCCGTGGTGGGTGACATGGGGTAATGGTGCCGTGCTCCGGATCAGGGAAGAGGTCCAGTTCACCCTAGTGAAATGGGAAGGGCACTATGGGCCAGAGCATATTCAAGAGAAAGTACTTGTTTTCTAAAATATGACCTGGATGATATGTTTCCCTAGGTTTGCTTTTTTTTTTTTTTAGATCTGGAAATTTTAAGTCAGGCACAATTTTACAGCTTTGGAGAATTTTCCAGGACTTCTGACCCTCCAGGAGCACAGGCAGAGTAGTACCATGCATGGCATGTGTGACACAGGGGTATTTGGGACTAAGGATTGAGTCATGCTTTATTTGACTGAACCTTTCAAACTGATTGTCTTTGCTTAAATCTCCTCAGTGACCTTTGCCAAAGACAGAATGTTCTTAGGTCACTTGCTAATGAAAAGGGGACATACTTGTTCAACAAAAGAGCTAAGATAAAGAAAGCAGAGTTAAAGCTGACAAGTGTGAGTTAATGAAGGTTAACAAAGTTAATTCGGTTAACAAGCCAAGGTACTAATTGGCTGAAGAATTAAACAAACATTGTCATGATATTAAGTATTTCCCTAGCTCTGACTCTAGCCTTGTGTTTAACTAGTCTCATGAGGATCTATTCTCTTGTCTTTATTGCAGATAATATTAAATAACTCATATTTCTCAACAAATTACCAGATAATTACCGGGAAAGTGTGGGGAAGGGGTGCTGATGCCCAGCCCTCTTCCTTCTTTTCCATTCCTTGTTTATTTCTTCCTCCACACCAGACCGGAAAATGGGACTGGAAGGGGGAGAGTGGTATGTGATGTAGGAGTTAGAGAGACAACCATATTCCATGGAATACCGCCTTTGAACTGTACAGCTCTGCATGGTCCCTATAGAAAGCCAGGCACAGATTTGAAAATTCTGAACGTAACCAGCCTTTTATCAGAAACTACAATCAGAAGGTTTACATGTGTTTTACCTCCAGACAGCTGCCCTCCAAGGGGATGTAGAGGGGCACTAAAGAGACAGTTTGCTTATCTCAGGAGGATGAGTGAGTTTTGGAATTTATATTATTTATTTTGGCTTTCAAGTACTCCAAAAATGAAGTGGCATTTTCAGTGCACAGAATCCATGTATTTCTTTCTTTGCAGAAGCAACTGAAACATTTGTTTTCAGAAATTAAATGCAGCTAGAAACAACTCAAATCTCTACAAATGAATTTGAATCATTTTTCTGTGTTCTTTGCAGATGTAATAGAGATGTTTCCATCCATTTTGAACCTTTTTAAAGGTTACTTTCTAGATATGGTGCATGAGAAAGAACAAACTACCTTACGCATCAAATGATATTTTAAGACTTTATAGTAAAATTGAAATATTTTTGATTGATATTTGCATAAGAATTTATACTGGTCTACCAAAAGAACCCAAACAAACAAAAAGATCACAGACTCCATTTTTTTAATGAATTAAATATCTGTTTCCTTAAAAAGACAGTTTCATGGGGCATGCTCATATGTATTTTGTCAATTCCTGTATACTTAAATTTTGAGTCGTAGTAGGTAAGAAAAGTGAAGAAAATGTGGCATAATAAAGAATTTCTTTTTCCTGATCTTAGAACTCACACTGAAAAATTCTGGTTCAGATTTAAGTCATTATTCTAGTGCTTTTAATCAGCATCTTTCCATTTGAGTCAGGCAACTCAGAAAATATGTCTACTGTGATCTGCATCTCCACAGAATAAGTTTTAGGGATTCACTGCATTTTGAAAAAACTAACAACTACTGCTGTGGAGGAAGATGCATCTGTAGTAGCCAGCGGTGCCTGGCATAAAGAAATGAGCAGCTGCTTGTTCAGATGCATATGCCTCCTGCCAACATGATTTCTTTTATGTTTTTAGATGTATTCATGTAATCTTTGTTCCTTCTCAGTTTGTTAATCTGAAAAGACATTGGCCTCTTAGCACCTAATAATCCACGTGAGCAGACTTGGTTTAAAAGTAGGGGTGCTGTAAAAAGTCAGGTTTGGCTGTAAGCAGAGGGAGTTCTCTTTCACACTGACAGCTCAAACACTTAAATTCATGGTGTCCTTTGGCACTGTTCCTAAACCATCAGTCTTGTCAAACCAGTCTTAACAGTAGAGCAGAAGATCCATACTGTACAAGATCTATCCTGGTGGCTTGTCCCAAGGAACTCCATGTAATTCAGCCTTCTACTGGCTCATTCCTAGTCTTCTTCCAAAATAGACTTGCACTCAGTTCTGTACTTTGTTTGGCTGTGTCAGCTTCTCAATATGGACTCATATAATATGATACAATAAGATTTAAAATACAAAACCTACCTCAAGTGTTGTGACAACCATTTCACATGGAAGCAGTGTGGAAAATTGATTTGTTTTTGAAGCTACAAGTAAGCTGTGTTTCAGTCATAGTGTTGGTTTGGGATATGTGGTATGAAGACAACTATAGCACAGATAAATGTTTATTTTATGTTGACTATGAAATTTTTAAAGTGTATCACAAATGGACCAATGAGACTAAAATAAATTTTTCCTAATATCAATAAGGCGTTGTTCAGTATCTTTGGTACAACTTCCTGATCCAAAGAAATTAGGATATCTTCAGGTTTTTTTTTTCAAGCCCCACACTTCCCTCTTTCCACCTCAATGGCATTAAATGAAGTTGAACTCTTGAACAGGAATTGCATTCATCTTCTAGCACTTTCTTTGAAGGCATGAGCAAGACTGTAAGTATTTTATACTAAAAGAAGGTAGTATTTTTTAATCAGATTTTTATTATAAAAATATATGTGTATGTTCATGGTTTGCTGTAGTTCTTCTCCTTTATGAGATACTGATGCTATTGCAGCCTGGTCTGTGAAAAAAATCTAGTTGCATTTTAAAAACAGCTTTCATTAGATTTGACTTAATTTGAATGTCTTGGTAAATGGTGCTTTGCCTCATTTAAAGCATATTTCTCCAGAAAAGGTTGCAGCAATTTACTATTAATATCATTAGTGCAGTGAGTACATGCAAAACATGTGTGCCTTCAGTGACGCTACGTCTGGAACGATACTCGAATACTTCAGTTCACAGATCTCAGACATACTGTCACAATCCATTACTTAAACCACCACTGTGTCATTTAAAAATTGTTTTTCCCCCTTTTGAGCCATGTGATGTTGGCAGCCAACAGGGATTATTTTTAAACAATGGTTGAAGTGGCGTGAAGAGCTGAACCAGCGCTGGAAGGGAGAATGACCAGGGAGCCCTGCGTGCAACTCTTCAACCTGTGTGGATCCATGCGTGTCCCATCATTTTCAGGCTCCATTGCTGAATAGAAATGTTGTCACTAAAGAGGCAGAAATTCCTGCCATTAAATATCAGACTCCACTTGTAATAAATATGGTCAATAAGCAAATTTCACAGTTAAGCATATTTTACTTGTTTGGAGTATCATATGTTATATTGTAGGAGAATTGCTCTTGAGAAGCCTCATTCCAAAAAAAACTATTTTTTCAGAGAGTGGCCATGAATACTGAAGTAGTGAATATTGATTTGAATGCTAATATCCATGTGTTAATTTTGTGACCACATATGCAGTATAGTCACTGCTGCTGGAGTTTCTCTGTGTGGTGCTTCAGATGACTTTTATCAAAGAGACTGGCCTACTGGGATGGAAAGAAATTCCCTGTTTATTTTTTCTTCAAGAGATTGACTCCATTGCAGCAGTGATAACTTTTCCAGCTTCATGCATCACAACTGTTCCTATATAAATGCTGTTTTATTGTTTTTATCAGGGCCAGCCAGGGCTCCTTGGATCACAGGGATTCACTGGACCACCAGGATTGATGGGGATCCCAGGAGTGCAAGGTCCCAAAGGTCACAAAGGTGAAAGAGGATACCCAGGAATAACTGGACCCAAAGGAGAAGTGGTAACTTTTGAATATCAAATGTTTTTGCTAATAGGAAAAATGCTGGCAGAACATCATTTTAATTGTGCTGTTTCACCCTAGGGACAAAGAGGAGTCACTGGATTCCCCGGGGCAGATGGCATTCCTGTAAGTAGCAGGTTACTTCATCTTTAAGAAATTGCCAACTGCAAATATTGCAGGCTAGGTTAAAGCCTTTGTACTTTAATTAAAATGTCTGGGTTAAATTCTACGTCAGCCATGTACACGCTTCTCAGCTAAGGACATTTTCTGAAGTGAGTGGAACTGCAGATACACAACAAAAGAGCAGAATCTGTGCTCCCTCTCATTCCCTCAGCTAATTAAGGTCCATTTGCTTTGTCCTACGGAGAAATCCCCTTGTAAAAGGGGCAGAAAAGGATACAAATTTCCTGTATCTCTGGAGGTTACCCAGCTGAGTATGTTCTTTTGTAGGAAAGACCCGTGACATAAGTGCTTCGCAACTCTTAAGCTTGTGAAGAAAGGACACGAGTGGGTCATTCTTAATTATTTCTGATTTGCAAAGCTCATATAAAGACCAGTGATTTTAAGAATACTAACAGTGGTTAATTTGCTTTATAGCTCATATGGCATGCTTGAGATTGTCTTAAAAAACTTACTGAACACTAAACAGTGTAAAACTTTGAACAAATTGACCAGATCCATGGAACTGAAACACTCGAAGAGGAAAACTGGGTAAAGTTCACAGCACAGTATTTTCCCAGCCTACACTTCTTTACATCTTGTGTCATAAAATAACAAAGAAATCTGAGTCACTGGAATCCCTGGACAGAGTTCCCAGGCTTGGGTTTCCTTTGTAGTGCTCCCTGACACCGGGGCCCCGCTTTGCAGCCCACGCATCCACATCCACTCTGCTTTCACCCTCTTTTGTTTCCAGAAGAGCTTCCTATCAAGTTTCAGGGATTTCTCTCTCACAATCTTCCTCGTCTCCCTCTTTCTCACTCTTAAAGGAAAAAAAGAAGACCATATTTGCCATTTCTATTAACACTCCTGAACCAAGGATCTTGTTCACCTCACTGCATCATGCTGAGTTTTTTTCTAAGCACTGTAACATCCTGGGAAGCAGAGAAAATTGCTCCCCTGTGAAGCCCAGTGTTGCTATAGCTGGACTGCTTCTCTTACCTGGGCATGTTTTCTTTTTCAGCCCTGCCTCCCTGACCTCTGCACATTGCATTGTGAGGGATGAATACCTTCAGACAGTACTTGAACCTGTATTTTCATTGTGTCCTCTCTTCAAGCTTCCCTGCCCTTCAAGCATCCTTACGTTTTCCAATCAGTTTTTTCATTGACCATGGGAAGGCAGATGGATAGACACCTGAACAAACCACAGTGGCACAGTGCTAGGATGTGAGGCTGGGAGCCAAGAGACAATGGTGGCAAGACTGAGTCTCTTCTGGGATGAGGAGTGCCAGTATTTGGCAGAGCTGAGTACGAACATGGACAGTCTTCTGTTTTTTCTAAGCAATGAAGCAAAAGCAAAGAGAAAACCCTTGCTATAGATAAACGAGAAGGAAAAAATGTTATGTTAGTTTCTGGTTTTTTGTGGCTGAGCCCATGGGAACAAAGAGCTGCTCAAGGGAAGATTTGCTTCTCATCAGCCTCAGTGCAATCCAGAAGCAACAGCAGTTAAGGTGAATGTAGGAACAGCAATGAAAATCCAGTTTGAGGCAGGAGTAACTTTTCAGAGGCTCTATGTCAAGGTCTTGGAGTGTCCTCAGCTCGCTACCTTTGAGCCCTGCTGTTTCTTCCATATTCACAGCCTCATCATGACACTCAGTCTAGCTCCAGCAGCATCTTTCACTTTTTTCCTGGCTTGGAAGCTGTTCAAAGTCAGTGAGGAACCGTTCTTCCCACTCTTCCAGTGTGAAGCACTGAAATGCTTAACATGCAGTTCTTGGTGGATCCCTGCACAGCAGCCTCATCTGGCTTAGCTCTCTGCATAACAGAGCCTGCATTGAACATAGCTTTCTTACCCTTTCTGAGAGGTCCTTCACTACTCATTTTTTCATGCTGTCTGGGGCATCTGGTTCAAGCTGCAGCTATATTAAAAAAAGGCACTGTCTGTTTCTGTCTTTGAAAATCCTAGTTTCCCATGGATCCAAGCCTTGGGCTTAATGTGAGAATGTCTAAATACTTTGTGACTACAGGAAAAGGAAAACTAGAAACAGATGGATAGATAAACACTTTTTTTTTTCCTCACCAGGGTCATCCAGGCCAGCCAGGACCAAGGGGGAAACCAGGTCATGATGGCTGTAATGGGACAGCAGGTGACCCTGGTGACTTGGGAACTCCTGGACTCTCTGGTTTCCCTGGTACCATTGTAAGTAGCTGGCAGTAAGTGAGTATCTGAAGCTAAGAACATTGCTGAAGTGAGTTTCATTCACACGTGGGTTGGGTTAATGGGACATCCCTTAACAAAGTGAATATAGGGGTTTTTGGCCCAGCAGAGCATTTGTGCAGTCTCAGCATGGACACACTGCACTGTGTTTAGTCTCTGCAGTGCAGCCAGGGCCAGAAGGTCTGCTCAGAGCTATACCTGTCACAGAGGTATACTGTAGGAACAGTATACAGAGATTACTGTAGGAACACCGGTACAGCTTTAATCAGCAGCAATAAAAGAATATTAAACTCACAGTTGCTGATGGAAGTATCCTTTTCTTCCCTGCCCCATGGCCAAGTATTAGCTTTTCATGGTGAGACACACAGGATCGTGCTGAGGTGAGCGGCGGGGCTCCTGGATTTACATGGGCACATGTCAGCCCTGGGAAGTGCAGCATCAGTTCTAGCTAGGAGATGCTACCCCATAATACACTCCCTGGTAATGTGGGGTTTCTCCTCAAAACTTAAAAATTCATTCTTGTATGTACTGTGAGGGTTTACACTTTTGTTGTAAACCGTAGATTTCCAAAGCTAGGCATAGTCTCTACCTCTAAACTGCAGTATGTTTATGTATACTTAGGAAAACACCAACAAATATTTTTCATTTCACTCTTAGCTGTTTACATGTTGACATACATGGTGTGAGAGCTTACCTTGTGTGTTGGTTTTTTTGGTCACCTGCAGGGAGTCCAAGGCCCCAAGGGCCAGAAGGGGGAGCCGTACATAGTAGCACCGGAGATCATCAGCCGACACAGGGTACGTCTAACTCCCAGCAGTTATTCTTGCCCACTACAGTTTTTCAGACACATGATGGAGAGTAAATTTTTGTTATAGTCTGATGGGCACATCCCAAGAGGCCCACTTGGATTTTGTGTAGGCTGTGAAAGGCAGCTTCTGCTTTCTCTGGTTGCAGCAAAGTTTATCTGATGTCCAAAGGGAAAAACCTCCACTCTGTAATTTCCAAGGAGTGTCAGCCTTTAGGTGGATTGCAAAGGCACTGTAGATGGTGTAGGTCAAGTATTCCCCTCTTTATTCGGTGACTATCCTTGTATCATGCATGGCAAAATCCTTCCTTTGCCGTAGTTTTGTCCATCGAATAATTCTGGTTACTATTAGCACCTTTTCTGTAAAACTTTCATGAAAGTGTTTGATTGACTTGGGGTAAAATACCCTTCAGTATTTTATTTAGTTGTTTAGTAGACCCCAAGTATTCCAATGGGTGCTTTTACTGTGTCTAATCCTTAAAACTTCTTTTGTAATCACTTGCAGCTTTTTCTCATGTATGTATAACCTCACATAATTTGAAGGTATCAGAAGGAGGTGAGGGATTACATATGTAGAGTATAAATTGTGGCTGATTTAAAAGCTACAACTGAGCTATACTCAGCACAGACGGGATCTGCTGACATTGTTTATGTGTATTTTGTGCCAGCAGGAAGTGCCAAAATAGGTATTTCTCTTGACATATTTGTAAATTGCCTGTATTTTTAATGGAATCTTCTTTTCCTTTTAGAAACTCTTCAGATCTGCACTTGTTAGTAATCAGGAATGATTAAGGAGTGATTAAGTAATGTTTAAGAAATGCTTGACTGTATTGTGTCCAAGGATAGATACTGACACCTGTATTCATTTCAGAAAGTACTTGGTTCCACAAATTATTCTGTTAACTAAACTCAAATTAACTAGGTAGTTAAGATGCTACTCAGAATGATTGAAGGTGTTTGGACTGAACAACACATTATTCATGTGTGTTGAAAAGTCTTTGGGCTGGAACATTTTTGGATCTAATTTCCGAAAACATTTCAGCATGTACTGAAGTTAAAATATGTGGTCACTGAAAACAGTATGTTCCAAATGCTTTTAGTGACTCAGAAGAGAATCAAAGTGATTCAGTAATTCCCATGCAAGTCACAAAAACGAGCTTGGACATTTCAGCTAAGGTTATAGCCCTAATTAAGCCACCGGTTAGATAGGATTTTTCAACAAAAAAATTCAGTGTGGTCCATTTTATAGTTCAGCCTTGTAGTTTGAATTCCCTAACTTCACTAGCCAACTTTGAACCCTGCTACTCTATTGCATGCAACTAAACCATATATATAAAGTATGAAATCTGTGTGGCCCACATCCAGTTATCTCAACATCTCTATGGAATGCATCTGTATGGAAGGGTTTGAGTAGCATTGTATACTATAATTAGTTGTTTGAATGAGAAAAAAATTAATGAGCGATAAAAAGATTTTATGCCAAATTGTATATAGAATTTATTGCATTTTCAACTTCTTTGTTGTTTGCTTTTTGGTTTTTTTAGGGAGATCCTGGGGATTCAGGGTTCATTGGCTTTCCAGTAAGTAGTGTTACAGTGGATGTGATAAAGTGTCAGCAGTAACTAATATCAGAACAACATTTATTGATCTTTGGTGGGGGTTTTTTTATTTAAAGGGACCTCCAGGTACGCTGGGTATTCAAGGACCTGTTGGTCCAAAAGGACAGCGAGGAAGACCAGTAAGTATATTTAAATTATGTTCTCTAGAAAATTAACCAAACAGTAGAATTATCTCAGCAAGTTCCATTATTTTGGATTGTAACCTAGGTTAGAAATAGAAAGAAGGTGTGAATGGACATAAAACCTTTTAGAAAGCACTGTGAGACACTGAGAGATGAATATTGCAGAAAGAGGTATAGGGTTTTTTGCCCTGTGCTGTCAGATGCTTTTGATTCATATTGTACTTTTTTAACCTCTTTGGAACATTTCCCTGCTCTGAGTTATCAGAAATATCATGACTTGGATATGTTATCTTTTCTGCTTATAAAGGATATGTATATTAGTTCTCTATGCTTCCCACGGGAGACTGAATAGTATTTAGAATGCAATTTTGTTTTTAAACTATTTTTCAGTAATTTTTTTCCAAAATTGTCATTTACAGTATTGATGTTGACAGATATTCTAATTCAATATATTTCATTTTCTTTAAGCTTGTTTTATTTTCCTGTAACACAACTTTGTAGCATTTGCTTTTTTCTTTCTTTTGTCAAAATTTACTTTGGACCTGCTTTACATCCCTGATCTGAGGGGAAAAAATTAATTCAGGGCTTGTCACTCACTGCCTCCATAGCTGTTTTCAGGGGCATCCCCTGTCCCCGCTTCCCCCACCCCCCAGGAAAACCCCAAACCAAACCAAACAAAAAAAAACCTAAATCCACAGCATGCTAAGCCTTTCAGAGTTAATTTTCTGCACTGGCCTGTTTTATCACCTGGAGTAAACTTCACCTTCTCTTTCTCCACTGGTCCTCCTGAAGGGAAATCAGTCCTTTACTTACTCTTTCTTTAGAGCAAACCCACAGAAGTTCATGAGCTTCACACAGGAGCCCAGCCTGCAATGACTCATATTCCCAGTGCTCTTTCTTGGATGTTAGGAGTGCTATGAACTATACATTTTCTGAGCCCCACGACTGCATCCCTCTGCTTACCATATTGGCAACATCTCTTTTGAGCAAAATACATCCGACTTTATTCACTGCCTCTAAATCTGTGACTCACCTATGAGAGAGACCCAGGAGCACTTCACAGGTCTGAGTTTGCATCATTGCTCTTCTCCAAGTCCAGGGTAGAGCAGGAAGGGAGGCATGGCTCCTCCAGGTCCCTGCAGGCTCTCCCGGCCATGGGATACCCTGTGCAGTGCATCTGCCCAGGAGAGTAGGCAGTAGCTCACAAATTACTTGACTAACCAAAAGAGATTCAAAAGCAGGTTTTTTTCAGAACAAGTCCAGTGTTTCTGCACACAAAGGTACATAGCAAGGCAGAGATGCCTAAAAAGTTCAGGTCTCACCTGAATGTTACTATCTTTTCCTTTCAGGTTAGGCTTGATTTTGCATAATGCACCAAACATCCCCTTCAGGCTCAGTAGGTGGACAGTTCCATCTGCAACCTTCTCTCCTTTCTATGTCACTCATTCACCATGAGCTGAACATCTCATGCTTCTTATTCACCCCAGCTTTCCCTTATTTGACAGAGTTTTCAATGTGTAGAGCCCTTTGGAGCCTGTTAACTACCATAGCTGACCGAAGCAAGGGAGGTTGTCTCTTCAATTAATGGCTTTCCTACCTCTTGTAAGATATATTATAAGATATCTTATAAGATATATTTCCTGTTTTGGTTTCATTTTCCACCATCTTCCTTTGGTTTAATTCTGTACAATCCCAGATAGGTAATCTGAGATGCCTGTGGTAGTTCAACCCCTTACAGACCAGTACAGTACCAAGACTGCAGCCCAGTGAAGCACTTAAAGATATGCTTAAGTTTAGGTATGAGCTTAAAATGTTGCTTAGTCAGGATCCAAAAGCACAAGTTCTTATTACTTGAAAAATGAGTTTTCATTAGATCTAGGCTGGGTAACTGTCATTCTGTTCAGAAGGATTACAGTGTGATTTAGGAAGGTATTTTTCAGAACAGTAAATACAGCTAATATAGTAAGAATAGCACATGGGATGCTGAGGAATACACTCCCTACTGAATATATATTTATATTTCAGACAGAAGGTAACTAACCTCCTGCATGCATTGATTAGAAAGCAACAAGTAACTTGCTCTCCCCTATTGTGCTTCCCCAGGGACCACCAGGACCCCCAGGACCCCTAGGACCACAAGTAAGTCTTTGTGTCAGAGTTAATGTTGATTTTGTGTTGCTGAGGTTTATCCAAGACCTACTTGAAGGCAGTAAAAGAAAGAACCATGGGCTGCACGAAAGACTGTGTAGCACAAGACTTTCTGTGTTGGCTGCATACCATGGGAAGTTAATCTTGCACTGGGATCACCTACCCTGAAAAGATTAAACCAGTTCTAGAGCCAGATTTAATTTGCTACTGTAGTCACAGTAGCTTCCCATGAACAGCGAATCCTTGCAGTCTTCACAATATTGAATTTTATCTCCATGGAAAAAATATATGAGTTCATTGTACCAGCCCATTTAGGTGTTTTTATTTAGCATTCAAGGCTATTAAAAATCTTGGAGAAGAAATGCTTGATCTTTTCATGACATTACTCAGTGGATGACTCAAAGAAGAACTGGTAGCATGAGATTTTAAATAGAGTTGTGTTTCTAAAAGTTTAGGTCTATAAAATTACTTTTAAATCTATAAAAATAATTCAAGGTAAACCTAGACTACTATTTGACTGCAGTTCTTCAGTGGTGTCGTACAGACTTGTAAGCCTGAAAAGGCCTTTAAGCATGTTTAAATTTGAATTTTAGATTAGATTAGAGTTGTACACTTGGTAAAGATTGACCTATTATTTTTGCAGGGCAACAGGGGCCTTGGCTTCTATGGAGAAAAAGGTGAACAGGTAAAGGAAAACTAATGGATTAATATCACTACTAAGGGGCAGGTTGATATTATCTGCTGTTTATAAATGATCCTGTTTAAATACTCTCTTCATTTGCAATTGCATTATATAATTAGAAGAGAAAAATGAAGTATAGGTCTGAAGGTAATTATAATCTCTGTAAGGATCATCATAGCTGAACTAAACCCTACATGTCTGGCTCTCTCTGTGCTCTCATTGACACAGAGGTAACACTTCTGAAATTTATAAAGCCAGGCTGCTTTATATGATGCAATAATTTTTGCTGTTATTCTGGAAACACACAGGCATGAGCAAGTATTGCTATATGTTAACCCAACACAAAATTAATTTATCTTGCAATCAGTTTATTTGGTATGGTTGCATGTTGTTTAGAACCATACTCCCAGCAGGGGCAAATCTGTGCTGCTCCTTTGATTGCAGTGTCCTAGAGCCTGTGCTGATTGACAGACTGACCAGGTATTATAGCTGTTAGTAAACGTACCTTCATGTCTTTCCTGCAGGGCCCCCCAGGTCCTCCAGGCCCACCTGGGCTTCCCACAAGAGAACTGATGGGTGTCCCGTCTGACAAACACAAGGTAACTAGAGGGTATTTTTCTGAAATAAACACGGAACTAGGAGCTCTGCAGTACCAAAATTGAAATATTGTACAAACGTGCTTTAACATACAGAACTTAAAAGACTTCAGTATATCAAAAGAGAAATCTGCTTTCACAAACTTGGATCATAAAGTATTTATTGAAACTATGGTGGCTAAAGTATTCAGAAAGTATTTCTCAAGTTTAGAGGTGCCTTTGGTAAACTTGTTCTTTTTGTTTAAGCATGCAACTACTGGCCATTACTCACATCTCATTTTACAAGCAGAAATGCCTGCTGAGAAACCATTACTGTGTTTGTTTTTATAGCTTATCTCTGTGATGCAGATACTTATATACTCAGAGTTAAGGCTAGTTCATACATACAAATCCCCACATGCAAGATGCAGTTTATTCCCATCTATTGCTTCTTGCTGGGAGCAGGGGCTGTCATACCCTGTGTGTGTATATTCTGTATCAGATACCAACCTCCAGACCAGTAATTTTTCATCCCATATTTGAAGTTAGAAAGTTTAAGTGGCTCATATGATTTCTGCAGTAAGATGGGTAAATTGCTATGATACTGGAAGATCTAAAAACACCTTTAATACTCTGCAGTCTGCCTTAAATAACATACATGTTGAGATTTTCATGACTAAGCAGAGACACCCACATGTGAGCTACTTACCTGGAGAGCTGTTACATTCAATGGAGATGTCAGCAATATAGAGAGTGGAATTTAGGCTATGATTTGTCTTACCCTAACAGGAGCTCTTGATCAAATAATTCATAGATAATCAGTAGGTAAAAATATGAGAGTGTGCATTTACATAGGCATTACTTAGGCACTTACCACCCAGACATCTCATGAACAAGCCTGGAGAGAGCTGAGCATCCACATTCCTAAAGATCTTTTCAGAAAAATTATCAAATATTTTTTTAAAAAACAACTTCAGAAACTTCTTATGAAAGCATGCATTTCATATGAGAAGTGTATGAATAAAGAGCAGCACAAGAGTAGTGTTTTTTCTCTTGATCAGTCATTTTGTGTTGTATAAAAGTTACTGAAATGTAAACGGGAATGCCAAATTTATCTGAATACTTTTTCTTTATTGTTAGGGTGAAAGAGGAGACCCTGGACCAAAAGGGGAAGCTGGAATTCCAGTAAGTCATGTGGAGAAGAACAAAGACAAATAATAATAATAACAATAATAATAATATTGGAGTTAATACTTGTGCTGTCTTCGCTGATGTGATGCAATATCGATATGGAGCAGTATAGATGTGTTATAAGCAGAGACACCAGCTCCAATGCTTCAGAAAAACTGAGCAACTTGATGTGTAATAACTCCAGAGCACAATCAGTTGTTCTCTTACTGGTTTACTGAAATAAGACTTTCCCTCACACATTTTTAATTTTAGTTTTAATTATTAATAAATATTTTTACGTATTTTTCTGATCTATGTTTTAAAATTTCACTATATTTCATTAAATAAGAATATACGGAATATTTTTTAATCATTTTTAGTCTGCTCTCCGACACATACAGACTTTTTGTCTCATGGTTTTTCAGATCTGTTGAGTAAGTGGGCAGGAATCCCATATGTTGCTGTATTGTGTAAGGCTGTCAACCCAGCTTGACTGAACATGGTTTAGTTATAACTCACAGACAACCTCTAGACTGACTAAATAGCTTTGCCATTGAGTGGTTCCTTTTGACTTCCCAGAGGGGTTTAAAATACAGTCTTTACCAAGCAGAGAAGCCTCACTGAGCATTTTGCAGAGCTTTATTTTCTCGGATGGTCTGTTCAGCAGCTCCACAAGGTTATGGGAGAAGGTCACAGTGTGAGCCCTGATGCCCTCCATGTGTGGTTACTAGCCGGTTCTTCAGCTGCTGGTCATAATTTACACATGTAGGATTTTTTTCACTCATTAGGAAAACTGTAGATTATACGCTGATGTAGCAAAAGGGGATATGTGTTTCTCCTCTTCTTTTGTTTTGTATAGTAGGATGCATGCCTATGTTTGCCAAATAGCTCTCTGAAGCTACAGTTTGGGCATAAGCTGAGTTGCTTAATTGGTTGTATAGCTGAATAATTACTTTGGCTCTTCTGCAGAGCTGCAGACACGGATGAAATAAAGGAGATGATGGGAGGGAGACATTGTCCTTTCTCTAATGGCCTGCTCTTGCTATTGTAATGAAGCAAGCATGTTACACTTAATTTTAAGGACAACAGTTCTTTCACATGCAGCTATTATTAGATTATCCTTGTGTTATGATGATGCTTTCTTCCTGTTTACCTTCCATAAACCAATGTTGCAATTTTTTCGCACATAATGAAGAAATACATTGAACTGACATGCAATCTTTCCTAGGGTGTACTTCTCTTTGTTCCTGAAAAAGGTGAAGAAGGGGTAATGGGCTACCCAGGACAAAGGGTGAGTCACTTGTTAAAGGTAGAAGTCACTCAGTTTAATGTGTGGATCTGAGCTGAGAGTTTGCCTTCTGGAACAAAACACAGATGAACAAGCTATAGAAATTAGAGTTCTTCAGATCAGTAGGTTTGGCCAGCTCAAAACTGCCTGAAGCAGGAAAGCGAAAAGGCCATTTTGAACTGGTGGTGGGAGGAGGCCCCCACGGGGCTCACAGGTATGCCCGAGGACTCACAGGTATGCCAAAGAATGGCAAGGTACGCCGGTGCCATCGCTGGGAAGCCTTGTGCATCTCTCACCTGAAGCTGTGCTCACTAACCACAGCTGCTGTCCTGCTCCCCAGCACAGACTGTACTTCAGTGTTTCCGTCTGAGCTGTCTGCAGACCATGGTTAACAAACAGGAGGCTGACTCTACTAACTCGTGACCCCTCAAACAAAAGTTAATCTAAATGCTTCCTTGTAGCATCTGTGACTGCTTGTTTTGGGGCAACGTTTCTGAAGTGCTTAAATAGAGTAAGAACAGTACTGAGAATATGTTTTTTAAAAAAATCTCAGTCATCTTTAAAATCTTTATGGTCAATTTACAGTGTATTGATTAAGAGAGAAGAAATAAAATACCAGATTAGATTTCAGACCTATACTGTTTTCACCATACAAAAATCTAATTGAAAACATATCTGAAGTGTGACTGCCAGAGTTTCAAGCTGTTAGATTTATTTTATTTCAGAGTTTCAAGCTGTTAGATTTATTTTATCTAGGAAATAATAATGGTTCTTTGCCATGAGGACGTTAGAATGTCACTTTATATTGTTAATTTTATTGTACCTCCATAGGGACTGCCTGGCATCAATGGTTTTCCAGGACTCAGTGGAGAAAGAGTGAGTATTTCGTACAAGACTGTTGTTTCTAACGCATATGTAGGCAATCTGTCTGAAAAGTAAACTGTAGAGGACAAATTCTGCCTGCAACTACACTAGCTGTAGTCTAAGAGATATCATCTGGGTTCATCCATCATTGTAATTTTGGGTCAGTTATTTTTCTCATCAGTGGGAAAAAAAAATTACCCTATAATTAAAGTCCGGTCTTGCTTAAACCATGATCATCTTTTGAGAGCACTGCAGGGAGGTGTCACTTTCATTGTTCCCATTACTGTGATTATGATTTCTGTAATTTCCTTCCTAGAAGCAGAAACTTTTTTGAATAGCTTTCTGCAGATGTGGTTGAGATATATGGTTATCTTGGATATCACAAAGGGAGAAGAGATGGAAACTGATAAATATACCAGTTAAATCTCTGTCCCCATGGAAACACACCCAAATATTTAAAATAGCATTCTGTCAGACAGAGACTTTCTGTTTGGTCTCAGAAAAAGGCTTCTTCAGTCAGCATTAGAAATCACTTCCATGAGGTAAATAGCTGTGGGATGCACGATTTTTCCATGCTTTGCCATCTTTAGTTGTTTAAAGATTTGTCCTGCCACCAAGGCATAACAATAATAACATGAAACACATGGGACATGAAAGTACACGAAATCTGAAGAATAACATTTGCACAGCTATTCAGCCTTGGTGGTGTGGAAGGGAATTGCTATTAGTAATACATACATGCAGAGGCTGATGCAAAACCCATTAAAGCCCACTGGTTGACCTTAACATGGGTTCATACTCCAGTCAGATGTGAACAGTGGCTTCCCCTTTTTGAGCATGAATCTTGGCAATAATTTTAGCAGAAGGTACATTGGTTTGGATGGACTATCACTGTATAATATGTGTGTGAGAGGGGACATCCTACTCTATGTCCTATTCACAATGACCTCCTTTTTGTTGAGTTTTGAGTGATTTTATCCTTAAGAAAGGAAGAAGGATGGTTAAGTCCTGCTAGCACACAGATGAAGTTGCAGTTAAGTAGGAAGCGGATGGCTTTGCTTTTAGACCACCAGCTCCACCTAGTGTAAAGAGATTTTACACCTGATAATCAAGAGGCTCCTTTTCCAATGGTATGGTGATGTACAGTTGCCATTATGGAAAAGTCTCTGAAACATGTGGTCGGGTTTGCAGCATCTTGTTGAGAGCTGTGGTACTTGTAGTGCTTCAAAACTGCTTCAAAAGTGACTTACAGAGCTGGTTAATAACATTCAAGTTCTGGGTAAGAGTTGTACCCACTGTGGAACCTGAGAGATGCTCAGGTTTTAAAAAGCTGGCTAATAATCTAATTATAAGTGTGAATTATACAAAGCTACTGGTTTCAGCAAAGCTGTGTTAATTGACATCAGTTGTTGATCTGACCACTGTTTTCTACTAAAAGCACACCTTTTTAACACCAATCTCTTTCCAGAGTACATATAAACATTTTCTGTAGAGAACAAAAGTTGTCAAAGAGCTGAGTAAAGCACACAGAAGAGATGATCTAATCAATGTCAGCATCTCTGAAATCTGCACCTTTCTCTGTTCGTGCCATCAGCTGAAATACACTCTCATGTGATAGGATGTAACATGTTTTACCGTACATGTTTTAGTCCATATGCTTTGGATCGCAAACCTTTTAAAAGAATGGAGTGGGCAAGATCTTAAATATTATAACAGGGAGGGGATGGAAAATTTTCTCAGAGATAGGGCATGCCCAGTGGTGGGAGAGTTGGGTGAAGGCACCTTCAGGGCTGCTCCTGAATTCTTCTCATTTAGTTGGGGAACCTTTCTTCAGCCAAACAGCCACCTGGAAAAGAGCAAAAAGGACCTGTGCACTTCAGTGCTATTTCACTGCTCACTGTTTCCATTCCAGTGAAAATATGTCCACTTGTCATGATTCTGACTCGTTTAGTTTTCTTGCAGCAGTCTGGTGTGGTCTGGCTGCCTGGCCCATGTGTCTCAGGGTCAGCTGGCATGGAGGGGATCCCCTTTCTCCTCCTCCACCCTGCAGCATCCATGGAATGGTGTGAGTGTAGGTGCTCCTTCCATCTGCACCACTGCCAGGGGTGACAGAGCCTGCAGCACAGCAGGTCTCTCTGGCCTTTGGCAAGAGTTAGGCTTGGTCCAAGAGGAACATCAAAACACAAGGAACCATATGGGTGTTACAGGAATTGCTACATACCAAGTAATTTTAGTCTCTCTGTGATAAAGGACAAGTAAATCATTTTTATGTGTATTACAGGGTTTTCCAGGATTTGATGGTCCACCTGGTGGCCATGGTCCCACAGGAAGCAAGGTACTGCTTTACTTTCATTTGCTAGGAGCAATAAGCCAGATGTCATTTTGCTTTTTCTTTTCTGTCATCATGTAGTAGCAATTGTGTCGATTGTCATTGTAGAACCAGTTACGTAGTTTGTTAATTTGATATCTTTGAGGTTTCTTAAATGTCATGTAGGGCCTTTGGGAGTTTGGGGATTTGTGTTTCGCGGGCATACCTTTCCATTTTAAAAGAAATTCTCTATAATAATGTGCTTGGGTGTGATACTTCAACTTCTGTTGACAGGGGGAGCCTGGCGAGATGGGTCCTCCAGGGCCAGATTCCTATTTTCCTTCCCACATCCCAAGGAAAGGTACATCTTCTTTGCTGAGATTTTTTTATTTTAGCTGTTTTACTACCTTCTGCATAGATCAAAAGCATGACATTCTGAGAATTCAACTCCTAAAAGAAAATGTGTTTGCTAAAGTGTTCCAGAAGCTGTAATTGCCTTCCAAGAGAGTGCCCTAATCACCTTTTTGCAGGCAGGTGGTTTCTTTGTCTCTCCTGCTGAAGCTGGATTGCTATACAAAAGGCTTCCATGCATGCCTGTATCCACAGAGAAGAAGCAAGCAAAATAGCGTGTGACTTCACTGTCCAGTGAAAGAAAGAATGGGAGTCTGTCTTCTGTGTCCTGTTTCAGACTTTGGATAAAGTGCAGTAGTGGCAGCACAGCAGAGAACATTCACATCATCTAAAACAAAGGCAGACAGACAGACAGACAGAAAGAAAGAAAGAAAGAAAGAAAGAAAGAAAGAAAGAAAGAAAGAAAGAAAGAAAGAAAGAAAAAAAGAAAGCCACACATTTAAAAAGCCTTGAGGAATAGAAGAGTATTTTTTTTTCCTTTTTCAAATTGACAAATTTCCACTGCGATCTTTTCACTAAGCTTGTAGCACCCAGTGTCGGCTGTTCTGCAGAGCTGTGGTGGCTCTGCCTGGCTAGACTAGAAACACATAAAAGGTGACAGCAGTTTGCCAAGGCCGAAACTATTCAAGGGAAGGTGCCAGCAAACAGCAAGAGTGATCACATGCCATTGCCTTGGCCTTTGTCCTCATACCATAGCATTTACTAGTCTTGTTGAAAGCCAAAAGAGAGACTAGCAGTGAATGGTTCCCTTCCTCCCAGAGAAAGGGGGTAAGAGGCCCAAAACATTGGTCAAATCACCCCAAATACCCTGCCAGCCTTTTAAAAGCAGGAGGGACTGTGCATAGAGAGAAGGAAGTAAGCAGGGGGTTGAACATGCCATATATCCTCTACTATCAGTGATCTTTGACAAGAGCACAATACTTTCTACAGGCAATAGCTGGGCCCAGGCAGGTGCTTTTGGTAGTGGGAACCAAAGGAAAGTTCATGTATCACACATCTCTTACAGTAGAAACTTCTTGTAGGAAAAAGAGGGGCTCTCTTGAGAGAGCTGCTCTTCTGTGCTTCCCAGGAGCAATGTAGCTCTAGCTGCATATTAGTAAAAGCTAAGAGATACTATCCTTCTTCCTGGGCTTGGTGGCTCCACACCATTCCTGTCAGTCCATTTCTAAAGCTACCTTTTAGAAACTATTGTAAATTCTACTACTCCAAAGCACTTGAAGATCCTAATATTTGCTTTTTAACAAAGAACAGTGTCACACTAACACATTTGGTGAAATCGGGGATGTATTTCAGGTGCAAGAGGTGATCCAGGCTTCCCAGGTGTTTCTGGACTCCCAGGAGACCGAGGAGAGGAGGGAGATCGTGGGTTGCCTGGTCGTCCTGGATTTCCTGATGGTAATACCCCAGCAACATATGTTCTAACAGCTTAACTTTATAGAGAGTTTTGACTGATACAGGGTCACGATGGGGAAAATTTTTATGCTGATCATGTGCTACACAGTGCAGAGTAGTAGATAATAACTGGTGGGGGGGAAGAATGAGAGGAGCATTTTTTTTTTGAACCAATGGGACTCTTGCAAAACTACTAAAAGAGAGATGATGACAGAGCCTTGTTTCGGTAACTGCTATTGATTTACTCAAGGGAAAAGTGCAGTTACCATTTTTGCTCTATACTAAATATGACTATTTTTCCTTGCGTATTAGATGCAGTTGTATGAACTTTCTCTTCTGTTACATCACAGCTCTTTGGGCAGCACTGTTAGGAAATTGTTTTAAATTTATTCCCTGGTTCTGTTTCAGGGGATGGGGATAAGCCGGGCTTACCTGGAGAAATGGGACCAAAAGGGGAAAAGGGTGAAATAGGATCTCCTGCTTTTTATGCGGGTCCGCCTGGGCTTCCGGGTAAGGATGGCGCACCAGGACTTCGCGGTCCGCCTGGTCCCGTTGGAGACCCTGGTAAGTGCAAAAAGAGAGATGATGAGAACTCACAGGAACATCTTTGATTATTTTAAAGACAGCTGTTGGCAAGGCAAACTGAGACATTGACAGAGTGAAATGAAATGAAATGAAATGAAATGAAATGAAATTAAATTAAATTAAATTAAATGAAGTTAAATTAAATTAAATTAAACGAAGCAAGAGGTGAGGAGGACACGCAGAGAAGTCTTGTACACTCATCAGTGAAGAAAAGGTTTTCATGATTTTTACACAGTCCTGGCAACATTTGAAAGAATGGAGAAAAGGATGTGCAGGAGGTGATCCAGAGCAGGCTGTTAGTGCTAATGCAGAGTAGGTTGGGCTGAGTGAGAGGAGGAATTCAGTGTTAGAGAGGGCAAAGAATGGCAAGGATTGTCTGCCACAGCAGATGGAAGTTACTGAGAATGGGTGTGAGAAGCTGTGAGAAGATGGAGAGGAAGAGAGAAGCGAGGACATCACAGCAGGCTGGGTTAGACAGTAAGTGACCTTAGGGGAAACAGGGGAAAATGCATTGCAGCTCAAAGAAATAGGAATGAAAAAGAGCAAACCTACAGTAGATTAATTTATGTATTTATTAAATTAAACTTCTAGGTCCTCTGTTTGGATTAAAAGGACGAGAGGGAACACCAGGTAGATTTGGTATACAAGGTTTCCCTGGGCCAAGAGGACAAAAAGGACCTAAAGGTAGGTTATAACAGATAGCTCAATAGATGATCTGCTGTTATGCATTATGTAAAGCACCAGTGTGTTCAGTCTGGGTTGAACTACGACATGCATGAAGACTGATGAATTTGATCTGAGGCTAACATGACAAAGAAACACTGTGTTGGATTCTTGTCAGGAAAAAAAATAAAAGGAGTCATTTTCTCAAGTATTTGAGAAACTATTCAAGTATTCTCAAGTCTATATATAAGATGGATACAGCTGCACATCTATTTGTTGTTGATAGAGCTTTCTTTCTTCTCTTTCCAATCTTTTCCTTAGGCGAAGAAGGGGATTGCAGTAGATGCCTTTTGGGTGAGGAACTCAGAAGGGGCTCTACTGGCTCCCCTGGCCCTCCTGGCTTTCCAGGCACCCCTGGCCAGCCTGGAAGGAAAGGAGAACCTGGTGATCAAGGACCACATGGTCTTCCTGGCTACCCTGGAGCAAAAGTGAGATAGTTGTTTCTTTATTGCTTTAGTTTTATATGCCTACTATGAAAAAAATCCAAAACTCCAAGCTCTCCATGGAAAAATGATGAAAAGTTCTTCCTTCCTTCCTTCCTTCCTTCCTTCCTTCCTTCCTTCCTTCCTTCCTTCCTTCCTTCCTTCCTTCCTTCCTTCCTTCCTTTCCTCCTTCCTTCCTTCCTTCCTTTCCTTTCTTTCCTTTCTTTCCCACTTCAGTGGCTCTCAGGAGGTTATCTATAAGATACTGAAGGGCAAAAATTGCTAGGATAGAAGTGAAAATAGGAAATTTTGGGGCAAGTGAAAGATTTCCACATAAACCAAAGTCCACCTTCTGTCTGAAAAAAGCAGAACCCTTTCAAGCTGCTGTAGTGTGATTTGACCATCTAGAAGGGTAACAACTCCAGTAGCAACATAAGGTTGTTGCTTATAGGATGCATATGTCAGACTGATGAAATGTAAGGTTCTTGTTTACGATACATTGTCTTTCTAAAAGGCACTATTCAATAACACTGAGAAAAGGGCTTTTGCTTGTATCAGCTTGTTTGTTAATGACATGTAGAGGTGCTGTGCTATGTGGTGTGCTATCATGGCTCCTCACAGGCAGAACTGGCTTTAGTCAGCCACATCTCTCAAGATTTTAGAATAAGTCTTTTGTAATGCTGACCTAAAGGCTGATTTTGTTTATCAAAGAATTGTAGAATGCTTTGAGTGGGAAGGGACCTTAAAGATCACCCAGTTCCACAGCCCTGCCATGGGATGGAACACTCTCCACTAGACCAGGTTGCTCAGAACCCCATCCAACCTGGCCTTGAACACTTCCAGGGATGGGGCATCCACAACTCTTCTGAGTCTATGTACCTGCTCCAGTGCCTCACCACCTTCACAGTAAAGAATTCCTCCTTAATAACTAATCTAAACCTACGCTCTTTCAGTTTAAAACCATTCCTTTTTTCCTATCACTACATACCATTGTAAAGTCCAAAGATGTCAGAGCGAACATGTTTTCAGTTAGTGCTTTAGGCTCTTCTGACCATCAAAAAACCAAGCTCACTCAGAACTATCTGAAGTTTGGGATTTTTTAGAATCAAAATATAATACATTAAACTTTGATTTTACCATGACTGTATTAAAAAAAAGCAGAAAAAGTGGAATTTTTTGCAAAAAATCAAAATACTTTTATGAAAAGTTATACCTTCTAGAAGTCATGAAGAAATTGACAGAAATATTTTCAAAAATATAATCTTGATACTTTGGTTAAAACTTTTTAAGTTCGACAAGGCTTTTTGCTTTTGAGATTCTTCATCCCAGAATTTAAGTTACTCTGGAACAGAGAGAAGTATAAATATATACAGACATAGCACAGCAAATTCAAAGTAAAACTACGTAGCTTACATATTTTTGGTCCATATTCTGCGGCAAAAGTCACTCCATAATTCTTTAAGCATGTTCTACAAACTACACATGTGGATGGTAAATAAACTTAATCTTGATGAGATCTATATCAGTTTAATGAAAATAAAGTTTTATCCCAAGCAAAGGGATTTTTTTTCCTGTGGAGAAAGAGAAATTAGAAGCAGCTGTAAAATATTTTGAAAATACCTGTGTGCTAAATTGTATTATACATTACAACTAAATCTTGAGAACAAAAAGATAACAATGTGAAGATCATACTGTTAATGCCGTGTTACTGCTGAAGGCCTCCGCAGTAATATAGTCAGTTAAATAATTCAGCATTATTTTAACTTCCTGAGATTTCTTTTGGCCTGAAAAGAATCAATGTCCAAAAGAAACAGCTTTACTGTGGAGTACAGATTGGCTTCACTCACCATTAAAATGCAGTTTTCAAATATGGTGCAGGTAAAGCAGAATGCCTATAATCAAAACTAATCTCCCTCTTTAGACCAACAGAAGTGCAAACCTGTATTGTTGTGGTGACCTGCAGCTGAGATACAGTTTTTACACATGCTTTTCACCGAGAATGTCAATGAAGTACAGTGGTGCCAAAGATATACTTTTAAAAAACGTTTGGCAAAGGAGTATTTTAAACAATAAATTTATCAGGTACATTCCTTTTCATTCAGTGTCTGCCCTGGAATTCAGTAAGAGGTGGCTGAGGAAAACCTAACAAGCACAGCTTATATTTTAGTGAGCATGAGTGTAATTATTCAGAACTAAAGTTAACTGGCAGAAAATAGTCAATGGTAAATGAGTCTGTACCCTCTGGGCCTTGGCACCTACCATGGGTATGGATTTGGTTCTGTGATTGCAAGGCTCCTGGCCAGCAGCTAGAGATTTCACTTTCAGATGGGCTGCTCAGGAGGAGGTTCCAGCATTATGCCAAGGAATCAAGAATGCCAGAGACTGGCCTTTAGCTTCACCACAGTTTGTCTTTGCAAGAGAGAAAGTGTCCGTCCTTGGAGATTTTCAGTGCATGGCTAGGCAAGTCCCTGAGCAACCTGCTCTATCTCCAAGTGCTGGGCAGGGCCAGAGACCTCCAGCTCTCCCTTCTAACCAAAACCTACCCACATGTCTGTGATTTGATTAAGGGATTTGATCACTTAATCCCTCTCTGCCCAAATTCTTGTCTGGTAAATGAAGGTGGTTACTTTTCAGCCCCAGAACGGTGCTGTGAATCACAGTCCACTGCCACCTGTGGGGTTGTCCTCTTCAGGAGTGGTGCTTGGGAGGAGCTGCATGTCAGTAGAACCCTACGGTTCTTTCCAAGGTGACAGAGAGTTGCTTAGGGCATTTTCTTTAGTGGCTAACACTCAGTAATTCACCATGTTTTCTCCAGTGCAGTTCTGCAGCAGCAGTTGCCTGCAGGACTCTAGCTCATGAAAAGCCACGGGTGTCCCCATCCATCCTCATGCAGAAGCTCCCCTACCATGCCACAGAGACCTTTGTCCTCGTTAGAACATATTAATAAAGGTTCTGCACAAGAACGAGATTACCGAAGAGGAAATTGTTCACGGAAAGTAACAGGAAAGCAGTAAAATTTAAGGAGGCTCTTTTTAAGCAGGACAGTAGAAATGCAAATGCTGATACTTATTTCATAAACAGTTCTGGTTTGTTTTGGGGTTTTTTTAACGTATCTAACACCAGGGATTTTCGGGTCCAGCTGGATTTCCTGGACGGAAAGGAGAAAAGGGAGACTCTTTACACATAACTACGAAAGGTAGAGTGAAAATTTTTATCACGTATATTTTCCTATTATCTATAGTATTAATGAGAGATTGGTCTCACAATGGAAGGTCCTCTTTAGGCACCAAAGGAATCCGAGGAGATCCTGGGCTGCCTGGAATCAGAGGTGAAGATGGTTTCCCAGGCAGAGATGGATTAGATGGTTTACCAGGACAGCCTGGCCTTCCGGTAAGCAATAAATACAGCAAATACACCACACCCAGTTACTAATGCACTTAATTCTGAGGGGTTACGATCACCAGCCTGTCCTTCTTTCATAGATAATGATACACAACTAGATTGGGTTTGCTGCTATTGATACATTAAGCATCAAGTTTCCTCTCAGGGTTTTTTAGAACAATCTTTCTCATTTATTTCCATTTTATTTAAATAACAATTAGTAGTGTATAGCTCATCTAGGCCAGCTTGTGATTACTGGTTAGTTTGTGGCAATTAATGGTTTATTAGTGACTCCTTCTAGTATAGTCTGAGATTCTTTGTGACTGAACTTCAATAGCTTTGGTACAACTGTGTTGAAGAAAAGCAAAATTTACTACAGTTTTATGTCCTTAAAATGTACTTATATCATCATACTGCTTGATAGCAAATCACCTAACTAACCGGAACTATCTAGAAGTTAGACATGTAGTCTTTGTTCATTTTCTAACTTTCTTCTATAGGCAAAATTAAGTACATTGCAGGAAGAATTCATTTGGCCCATCATAAATCCTGTTTTGAACCACTGGGATGCTCATAAATCATATTTGAAGATGGGCAAGAGCTATACTAGGCACTCTAGACCACAGTACTTTTCCTACCAGTGAAGATGGTACTTTATATTGCTTCTGAAGATAGAAAAACATTCTCTAATGATGTTTGTAAAATGTTGATTCAGTAGTGTAGGAATATCACTAAGGGTGCAGACAGAGAAAAAATCTGCCTTTTTGGGTGCATTTTTATGTCAGCTTTTCTCAGAAGTAAATGCCACAATGGAACATCTCTAGCAATGCATTTGGTCTCCCCAAAGCCACTTACAGCTTTTCAGAAAGGACCAGGAGCCCCTCCACAACATTGAGTTATATTGCCCAAGCACTTTTCATGGGCCAACATTTTTAGGGGAATGTTCCCTCAAGGAGCACTTCTCTCATGCCCTTACTGCCACGTGGTCTACATTAAAGTCAAGTTATTTCAAAAATACTTTATTTTCAATGTTGATTTAAAGAGGTGGGATGCAACACTTGAGAAATGACTGCCTGTAAGATGTTACTCATGAGAGTAGTTCAACTGTTTGAGTCGCATTCGTTTCTCAGCAAAGTCAGGAGTGACCACCTCCGTTCACTTCCCGCAGGGTGATGCTATCAGAGGTTTCCCCGGTGATCCTGGTTATCCAGGTGAATTAGGCCCAAAGGGCTTTCCAGGAGAAGCAGGCCTGCCAGGTGAAGGATTTCCTGGTCCAAAAGGTTTCCGGGGTCCTCCAGGTGACCAAGGACAAGATGGAAACCCAGGATCTCCAGGTCTACCTGGTCTGCCAGGAGAGCCTGGCCAACTAGGTAAGAGACACCACTCTGTCTTACATCAGAGCCGTGGGAGATCAGCACTGAGTTGTGTGCAGCATTTATATAGCACACTGTTGAAAAGGCAGAGCTTGGTGGGGGTTATGTGGGGTAAAGGCTGGTATTGTCCAGAAATCTTAAATAAGGATGTGCTTCAGAAGTCCCAGTAGTTTTGTGTCAGGTATTGAAATAACATGAATTAATGTGTTCATGCCAGCAAGTAACATTTTTCAGGTTTCAAGCAGTGGGAGGCAATGGAGCAAAGTCCTGCCACTGGAAAACCCACAGGTGGTTTTCTCTGATTTTTCCCATCCAACATAATCTTTTAATTGACCAGAGAAAATCATATTTCCACCCTTCAGAACTCCTCATAGTATTTCTGCAGGTTTCAAGTCCCTTCCAAGCATAGGAATGACAGGGCTACATTCAGAAGAGCTCAAGCTCAGAGTTTTATTCCTGCACTTCGAGAAGCCTGGCAAAATATTAAAGCTAAAGCAAGCACATGTCAACCTTACAGAGTGCATAGGACAGCTTCCTAACTTGGACAGGATAGGTTTTAAGCCTGGATCTAATCAATTTGTGGATAGAGTGTTACAGCAAATAGTATGGATAGTATGTTACAGCAAATAATTTGTGTTGTATGTGTGCATAATACATAAGAGAATGCATTATCTGCTGTTTTTATAGGCATTTTGGTTAGAATTGGGAACATTTTTGTCTTTTTGCAATTTTTTTCTTTTAGATAATAACTATGTTTTCTAATTCTTTGCTCACAGACTGTGGGCAGGTCACTGAGGACTTTCCTAGAGGAGATGCAACTGAGCCAATATGGTCAGGTACTGTACATACAAATGGCTTGAATATCTTTTTAGTCTTATGCTGCTTTTATGGGTTGATACTTTCCTTCTGATGACTGCTTTGGATGCTCTTGGTTGCAAACTATTTGAGCTTTAGGTCACAAATAACCGTGCATATACTGTATGTAGCTCTAAAGTAAGGTAATCAAATTGAATGTTTTCTAAATTTATTGCACTTTTAGCTCTACAGTTCAGAGATTCTTAATTTCATCACTCCTGAGTATTTATTGTAACAAAATATTGATTACTGTGCAGTCTGTAAAAACAGTACCAGAAATTAGTTGCCCAAGAAAATTTTAGCAACTTTTTTTAAAGAACTTCGAGTGAAGATTTTCAGTGCAATTTGACATATAAGAAAAAACTCTTAGATTTTTACAAAAATTGACTTGATTGCTTCAAGGGTATAAATCACCCGTAAGGAAACAAAGTGTTTTTCTTATTCTGAAAAGTACAGCCATCCATAAGGCTGGACTACCCTTCCCGTGCTGGTCCAACTGGACCTGCCACCATAGCCCCTGTAAAACAGGCAGAAAAGCAGCTCTTGGGGTAAAGATCAGCTTGAGTGCTTCCCTGAAAATGCCACCCCTGGCCAATTTTTTTTTCAATGAAGAATAAAATTTGCTTTCAAATTAGGAGTTTGCCTGTTAATTTCCTTCACTTGTTTTAATGAAATCATCTCAACTGCAGGCACAGAGACATGGAAAGGCAGCACAGGAACACATATNAAATCATCTCAACTGCAGGCACAGGAGCACATACAGTGTAACTAACTTTATTTTGTTTTTTCAGGTGCAGGCTGTGTAAGGCCACCAAAGGGATCCCAAGGCAAGCCAGGAGTGCCAGGAGCCACAGGTAATGTTTTGCCTTTACCTGTGTTTCCCACATACTCAACATTTGAGGGGTATCTTGCCGTATCGATTATAGCTGAGTCTTAGCAGACAGCAAGTTTTAGAAATCACGTTGGAAGACAGCATTAACCTGACCCTGTCAGAGAGATCTAAGCAGTGTGCAGCCCAGGTGACTTCACCATTCCTGAGCTAAGCCTGCCTTTGCTAATGAGTGTCAGCCATGAACCAGAAGGCAGAAAGGACAGCCCGTTTGCTATTCTCCACGTGCAAATAAGTAAGAGTACACAGAGTCTACAGGTTTATTGGTAGAGAGTGTACTGAGGTCTCTCAGAGCTGACTGGACACCTCACAAGGCAAATCCTGTTCTCTGAGAGCAGGATGATGAAAGGCTTCGATAGAGGACTGGGACAGATCCTTCTTACTCTGCCTCCTGAAGCGATGTACGAGTGCCTTCAGCAAGCGTGAGCCTGAAGTCTGTGACGCGGCTCAGTGTCCTGGGCCGGGCTGTCTGACACAACACGGCTGTGCCGTCTGTAGCCACGCACACCTTCCTTGCAGAGCTGGTTCCCCCTAGCCCAGAGGGGCCATCTGGTCATCCTGGGCCTCCCCAGCACTGAGGGTTCCCCACCTCCTTCCAAGAGGAAGAGCAGATGAGGACAGAGCCTGAGGGACTGTGTGAGATGGAATTGAGAGACGAGTGGGCAAGGTGTGCTGAGTGGTCATAATGATTGGCCTTGAAGAGGGACTGATAGTTCCAGCACTGATAGTTCCTATAAACTTACATACCCAGCCTAAGCAATAAAACTTTTTCAGTGAATCTTTCTCATTACCATCTGTAAAGACACTGACAAAAACCATAGCCGGGTTCTTCAGATTTTGGGAAATGTAAAATTCTTGATGCATCTGTATATTAGTACGCCGGCGCACTGGCTGGGCCAGGAGAGCTGCAGCTTGTCCAGAGGTGCCCAACGCGAGAGGAGGACACTCTGTGGCACCTCGGTGCCTCGCTAGCAGCTTCCCAGCCCGTGTGGTGGAAGGCACGGAGCCACACGCGCCCGGGGCTTATGGATAGCCCAAGCGGAGCCAGAAATTAATGAGAGAGGCGGCCCCCGGTCGGTATTCCAAGGGTTTATTGTAGAAACTCTCTCGAAGGGGACCGGAAACGAAGAGGGAAGGAACTTTCAGCCAGGGTGCACTTAAAAGGGGTACAGAAAAGGAGGTGGGGATGACATAGCAGTGACCTGTAGGAAGAAGGGAAGGGCAGGACAGATCTGGCTGCCTTTCCTTAGGAGATACAAGGGGTGTCTGTGAACTGTCAGTCAGACAGACCGAACCCACATCAGGTCACAGGAATTCAGTGGGAGAAGCCATTCTCACAGAGGGGCATTTAACCTCTTTATCTGGGCTATGTGGCCCCCTGGGCATTACTGTGGTTGGTTCAGTCACCACAACACATCTGTTTCTGTGCCCCTGTGCTTTAGCCAAGTTTAGAGATCTGGAGTATAAATTTTAAAGTCAAGCTCCTTTTTTTTCGGCACAAGCTTTATTATGGCATACATGGATTGATTAATTGATTTATCACAGACTAATGGATCTTAAAAGGGAAACTTTTATCTCTGTTGAAAGATTACCTGTGTTTCCTTAGTCCTAGTGCCTAAGTTTGTTGCTAGGATCCATACTTCTTGTTTTCATTGCAATATTTGTAGTTTTTGCTGCGTATGATGATTTATTCTTTCATTCATGTGAGCTTGAAGGTTTTTCTTTCAGTGAGTATAGTCAGATTTAACTCCCAGCTCTAAGACTTCTGTAACACGAGTGATGCTGTTTTCCTGTGGTTTACATTTTATATTCTTGGTTAGCTCTTTAACAGATCTTTCTCTGCCTTTGTTAGCCTACATGCTTTAATAATTTTAAGACTCATGGTTTTTTAAGACTTGTTTTTCATCCTCTCTCTCCAAAACCTGAGAAACCAGTGCAGAACTCTGTTCGTAGCTGCATTTCAAACTGAGGCAGTTCTGGAACTGGAAGCCTGGGAGGAAAAGGACACATTTTCACAGCTTCTTTTTGCCATAGTTGTGTCAATTGAGTTGTCTGAAGCATCATTGCTACCCACATTCTCCGGACCGACACAAAAGCGCCAACACCTCCTTTACACCGTTTTCATTGTCCGCTTAGAGCGATGTGGTGTGTCCCCAAGATTTCCCACCTTCTGTTCAGCCAGCATGGAGCTCCACTATAGACAGTCAAGTCTCTTGGTGTCCAGGGTGCTAGTGGGACACGGGGTATCAAGCAAGGAGTTGTCTTTATAGTCTGCCACCCTCATGTCCTGGTGTTCCTTTGAAATTCCTGGCAACACATGCAGCCCACCCTGAGTTACGCCTTGGTTATTCAGGAGTCTCAAGACCTACATGATTGCTGTTGAATAAGGTTTTTAAGCTGCTTTCTGTCTCAAACAGCTAAAACATTTGCAAACTAAACATTGGCCTGAAATAAAAACTTTTCTTGTGCTGTTGGTTGGCACAACACCTTATCACCAGCTAACATCATATAATGAGTTACTGAAATATGTGGAAAGCAGTGATTGTATTCTCCCTCTGCACCTTCTTTCTCTCACATGGCTTTTTAATTAGTGCAATACTGAACAGAATTAATGAAAGTCAGTTATTGCAGATGGGAAACAAGACCAAGATGCCATTCAGGTAAGAGGCACCTTGGAGTTTTTCTTTGAGACCTGAAAGCCTAAGATTTTCCTTTTGATTTCTTTCTGAGAAGTTACTTTTCATATAAAGGAGAGAAAAATAGTCCTGTACAGCATTGTGAAATGTTATGCACACTACATTGGCCGACTATGCGCACCTTATTTCTTATCTTTTTAAATGTTTCCTTCTCCCCTTCACAAATGATAGTTAAAACTACAAATAATCATAGTTAAATAATGGAAATTCAGAAAACTAAAGTGGAAAAAAGTATCATAATCCAAGTGATATTTTCCTTGGTTTGTCATAGTTAGGAGTGGAGAGAAACTTGCTTTCAGTAATGAATAAATGAGTTGTAATTCATGGTGATGCTAAGCAACAACATTTTAAGTGTTAAAGCATGTTATTGACCTTCAGGACTGAGCTGGGAACTTGTAAAGTTCAAAGTGCTGGGGAAGGTAGGGAAATAAAGCATTCCACAGGAATTATTTTCAAAGAACTTAACAAAAAAATCTTGATCTCGGAATACAGTGAATTAATGAGACTCATGTAATAAAACCGTTGCATGGAAAAAAATATATAATTTTTGAGACATAACAAAGGAATCCTACAAAATGCTTGCAGGTTTTGAGATGTTAAAAAACAGTAATATTTGCCCTCACTTAAATGTCAAATACTGTATCACAAGGAAGTGAGGTATCATTGTAGCTGTCAGGAGAAAAATCAGTATGAACAAGAGGTCAGTGCCTGAAGAACACTTTTTCAGGTCACATCCTTGCTTTTACTAGGGAATCTCTAGACCTGTAATGTTACAAATATAGTAAGTAGGCTAGTTAATTTGTATTCGTTTTGGGGGATTGTTAGATCTAACCTTTAGCCTTACGTTTCTGCATCTTGGTTATCTAAACCAGTCTGCTCTTGTTCTGTGATCAGTTTAGCAGGGAAGGGAAAATTTTTTTCCTCCTACAGCATCTCATCTGTGCCTGTTTCTGGGAACATTCTTTTTTGACATTGCCTTTTGACCTTAATCTAAAAGCCTTAATTTACAAAATATTGAAAGGCTCCAAAAGTCTGTGAAACTAATTATATTCACCCTAGTAGTCTCCATATCATTAGTCTTTAAGTCAGGTTAATCCATGTTTGTAAAAGCACTTAACCTAGATTTTTGGTCCATGTTAGTTTAGAATACTTCTAAAGAGCTACTGTATAGCCCCATTAATTTTTTTTTTTTAGGTTTCATCTTTGCATCCAGAAACACATCATGATGATATATACTGCTACCTTTTTTTACATTATATGCACATTTCTGTTTTGTTTGTTCAGATCATACTTTCTTACTTTCTTTTATATAATTTAGGTGCAAAAGGTGCAAGAGGATTCCCAGGTGATCCAGGTCCAGTGGGCTACCCTGGGCTAAATGGTACACGAGGTGATCCAGGTCGGGAAGGATTCCCGGGTCCTCCAGGTATCTTGAAATAGTTAGTCATTCTTTATATACTTTTGGCCTATTTACTGCAGTCACTGAAACACAAATACTTGATTCCAGGTACATTTTCACTTTTCTTCCCTTCTACATTGAATCAATAAGCCATTAGACAAAACTACTACTTTTCAAATCCAGAAGTATTTCCTGCAACTTCCATAATGATGAAAAATTTCATAGATGCCAACCTTTTAAAATCTGCTTTATTGTGCAAAATTATAAATGTGACAGTAAAAACTCATTCAATCCTCATAAAGAAATTCAATAGCAAGATAGTTCAGATTCCAAGTGCATTATACTCATAATGATGATGCAGAAAGGAAGAAAATAATAGTATCAGTACTTCCATTTAATTCTTCTCAACATTAGTATAAATGATACTGGACATATCAAAGGTGGAGTACTAGGTACTCACCTTGCACATAGGCAGCTCTGTACCCACAGTGTTCAGAAGTGTTCAGTGCCTGTCAGACTTCGTGCTAGTCTGTAGTAGGTTTTTTAAATCCCAGGGCTTCTGTATCTCTCCAGAGGTTCCAGGTTGTCCAAGACACATCAATTCAAGGCACATCAAGACACAAATGTCTCTTTGCAGACAGCAGGTCAGATGAGCCTGCGTGTGTGCCACTGCACATGTGATCCATGCAGTGGCACACACATACAAGCTGCAGTGGATGTGTATGTTCACAAATCATCAGTCAGTCCAGCAAGAATTACAGGAATTACCTCCAGAAACTGCCACTTCCCTGTGGTTGACCAAGTTTATTTGGTCGGAGAAATGGATACTGAGTTGTTTGGGTTTTTTCTGTACCCCAGTACAGAAGCCATTGATGCAACTTAATTTATGAGCTTTCTGCAAATTTTTTGTGTTATCTGATTTCAAAGTCCTAAATCCTCACAGATTCTGAAGTGCTGCAAGCTTTCCCAAATCCAGTGCCAGGTGCTGCGTTGCCCTCAGGCAGCACATGGCCTGATAGTATTCTCTAGACTCGTCTACAGCATCTGGAGTAGCAACAGAGAAAGCAAAAGAAGAGCTGGTGCATGTCCTGGTCAACAGGCAAGGGATGCATCATAAAACATGGCTCTTTGCAGCATAGTGCAGGACATGAACCTCTATCTCCCCTGCTAAGCTCTACAGAGTGCTCTAATTGCTAAATTAGGGTTTCCATTGGCTCCCAGGCCACAGGGACCAATTCTCTGCAGTTTTCCATTCTTTCACCAGTGCTCGGGCTTAACTTTCCATCCAGCTCCAGTTTTCCAGTCCACAAGAAGCCTTTACCTTGTCATTTGTGGTAATGGGGGCATCATCTTGGTATATCTAGGATTTGAACTCCAACATTTGTAGTGAACTCTGTGATGCCTAGTCCCTCTTTTATTTATAGGTTTTACTGGACCCAGGGGAGACAGAGGCCCAAATGGTCTACCTGGACTGCAGGGACACCCAGGCCTTACAGGAAAATCCGGAGCTCCAGGAGCACCAGGACTGAAGGGCCTTCCTGGTGACGTTTTAGGAGCAGCAGCAGGTTCCCGAGGGGATGTCGGTCTCCCCGGCTTCCCAGGGTTGAAAGGCGCACCAGGAGATCAAGGAGTACCAGGAACTAGAGGTAACAGCTTCTTCAAATAAAGAAAGGTTTGCATAAGAGCGTGATACAAACACAGCCAAATCGTAGGGATGTCAGAGTAGTGAGAGACCATGTTAGGATGCGCCAGACATACTGATGACCCCACTATCAATTCCCAGTGCCTGATGATCTCCCATTCTTTCCACTTCTGTGTCAGCTGTTGCCAACATGCCTGCTCCTCTGAACACTTTCTGGATATCCATTGCTTATGTTCAGCTCTCCTTCACACTGCTCTACATAAAATCAACTACAGCAGGATTCCAGAGAACCAGACTTTGCTCATCTTTGTCGCTTTCAGATGTACTGCTAATTTTTTTTCACAGTAGTTAAGGGAATGGTGATGTCGCTGTTATCCTGACTTTTCACTTACATACAGCAGTAATATTGAGATGTTTTTCCTACACCATAAGATGTCTGGGTATTGCACGGCTTTGCTGATCAGCACATTGCAGTAGTGCTGAATTTGTAAATTTTAACTAAGAGGACATAGAGTTAGGTAACTGCTAATAAGTTGTTTTACCTTGTCAGTCTTTGGGCACTCACGAATAATAAAAAGATGACATTATATACTTATTCATAACTTCTGGGTGTTCATTTTAGTTTGTTATTTCACAGACCATAAAAACCACCCTAAAATCCCTGCAGAAAACAGAATTTCTCTACAAAATCCAAGCTTTTCACTCTCTGAACTCTGAAGGACTTTCAAAAGCACATGTGGGAATTTAGCGTACCCTGCTACACAGTTTCAATTGCATTTGGACACATAATTAAATTTAGGATTGCTGATTACCCCTTCCCTTGTGTGGAACTGAGAAAGGAGTGGTAATTGTATTACTAGCTGGAAGCAAGGTTTATTACAGGAACTAGTTTTGGATATCCTTCTCATGATTTTTGTTGAAAATAAATAAAGAAGAGCATCGTCTTCCCAGAGCTATTTGAAGTGAGGAGAGCTGGTTTCACCTGCAGTAGAGCCCCAGAGTGAAGTAAAGGGATGAAAGCAGCTCTGTGGCACTTAACAAGTTTGAGAAAAGGCAGAAAACATCACTAATACCTCTGAAAAGGGAAAGAAATCCACTTTTGTTTGAAAACAAAAAATATGGTGTGACTTTGCACCCCCTTTGTAAGCATTTTTGTAGAACTAAGTTTTCAGTAGTAAAAAATACAGTGAAAATAGGAAGCATTACTAGTTTGTCTGTTCTTGATTTATTTTACAGTTCTGACAAAATGGCTCCAGATAGCATGTGAATTTTTCTACACGTATGAATTTTTTTATTTTTACACGAAATTAGTAGGGATTCCTTTATACCACCTTTGCCACTTAACTCAGAATAGCAAACTAAAGCCTGTATGCTGTTGTTGAGAAAACCCCCTTTAAGTGACCACAATTATAAAGCTCATTTAACTACAGTAAAGCCAATGGACCTACACTGATGTAAAACCTGAATAAAGAGAAGGAGATCCACTTGACCTGGATTTTAAATGCCATATCCTACTTGTATGCTGCTGCTTCTCCAAGCTGAATGAACAGCAGGCATTATCTTTTAAAACTTAACACCCTGTTTTCTCTTATATGATAGAGGCGTAATTTTTCTCCCAGTGCGTTAATTCATGTAAAATTAGAGCCTTTTCGCCTAGGACTTTGTATCAGTCTTACAATACTTTGTAACAGCCTTATGGGAAAATGTCTAAACAGTAACACAGATCCCACTATCTGCCTTAAATGTTACTTTTCCTACTTATAACATTTTAGAAAAGATATATAGCATTATTTCAGTGGTTCAGTGAGCTGCTTGATTCAGTTCTTACTAACATACATGTGACAGAGAGATCAGGAATTACAGAATTATTGGGAATATAATTGAAAGAGACCTACAGCTATATCCACATGGTGCAAAATCATTACCATTCATTTGAAAGGGTCGGTCAGCCTTTCTGATATTGAGATCATTGCTGACAATGTCAATTATTTTAAATCTAAAGACCAATTCTTTAATTTGCTTTTCCTGTTCTTACTGAACTTTCAAAGGAAAAATACACCCTGGAAGCCTAGGGTGTACACAGAAGAGATATATATAAACAAGCTCTCTACCTATGATGGTCTCTAATGCATGATTTTGGTCTTTTTAGGAGCGGACGGTAGCCCAGGTTTGCCGGGACCCAAAGGAGATCCAGGGCCCCAAGGTCTCCCTGGTTTGATGGGATTACCAGGAACACCAGGAACACATGGATTCCCAGGTCCACCGGGAAACCGCGGGCCAGATGGTGGGCCTGGCTCTCAAGGACCTCTTGGTGAGGAAGTAACGTGGTCCTGTGTCTTTTTTAGGGCTAGTCCTCTATGGCAGGGCAACTGTATGGTTTTCATAGCAGAAAGTTAAGTTTGGGGATGATCTTCACAGGCAGAGCTGCTGCTTTTTTTCTACAGCCACCTACCAAGTCAAGTCAGAGCTGGCTGCTGGTAGATTAGGAAAAAGGGAGCCACCAAATAAGGGTAGGCTTATGGAAAAGGGGCTTAATTCTTAAATTAAAGAGGAGGGGAAGGTCCTGTTGCAAGTGGGTGTGGAACCAAGCTGATAGTGAGGCTGGTTCATGTTGATGAGCTACTTTATCTTTACAATCATTTCTGCAATTCTTTGATGAAAAAAATCCTGATTTCTCCCCTTCAATATGAAGCTGGTAGGACAGCAGTTTTCTCCCTCTTGAGATACCTTGTGTGAAATCATCATCTATGTCCAAACCTTTTTTACTCTCCCTGTTCTCACATTTACATGGCAGGTCCACCTGGTGCTAGGGGAGAAGATGGTGAGCAAGGTTTTCCTGGCCCCGTGGGCCTGAAGGGTCTGTCTGGTGACAAAGGTGACATGGGTCACACGGGATTACCAGGTATACGTGGCGTGACTGGTCCCCCCGGCATAAGTGGAATGGATGGCTTTCCAGGAGATAAAGGTGAGCTCTGGACTGCTGCTTGAAAACAGTAGTTGACTAAAGCTGTTCTGTGCTGAGATGAACCAGACATATTCTCTGCTGGTCTCCCTCTAAAACAGTAGAATTAGGATCATGTGCCTAATATATTCCAAACTCACTGCCCGTTTTCCCCTGTGTTGTGCTCGGCACAGTGCTAGCTTGTGATATGCAGCCCTGTTTGGAAGAACAATGGCTGCTTTATTTCTAATTTTAAAAAATATACAGTATTTACTATTTTCTCTCTAAAAGTCTTACCCTTGTCCTAGTCCCACTTGATCCTCAGTGAAATTTAAGAGATGTTTCCCCAAATCTCGGCTTTAAAGTTTTTTAAAGCTGGGAGCTATGAACTGAGCAATGCCAGACATAAGACCTTGATGGTGACTTTAGGATACTAATATTATGTTGAGAAGGTGAGATTCTCGCCTGCCAGCCGTGAGAAAACTCATATGTGTAATGCACATTACAGGGAGTTTCAGCAGGATTCAACTCCATGTGAAGCCAAGTTGAGCAAAAAGCATGCCTAAAAATGCATGTTGCAATTTCATCAGTTGGAAAGACAGGACAAAACTAGCTCTGGAGTACTGATCAGCTCTCATTTGAGAGAAATTAAGATGTGTTTGTTAGCATTACCCATGTAAAACAGCATTCTCTTGTTTAGAGAAGAGGAGTAGGGGAATTTTTGGTGAGAAAGGGCCAGCCAGTCCTAGACCCATGATTTGTATCTCTTCGTGTAGAACAGGCTGTCTGGAAACCTTATGTGGAACTAGGTACCTATCTCAAGCTCATCTCTAGGAGAGGGTTATACTGATCTCTCAGAAGAATACACTAAGTTCTGGTCATCTCCACAACATCTCTTCTTGGCCAATTGAGGCAGGATAGTGTACTCCTAAGAGTACACTACCTCAGGAACTCTACTACCTCTCAGAGAGTTTGGGTGCCTGCTTCAGACCCATAGATTGCTGTAGGCATCAAGGCACCCAAAAAATAGGTACTGCTGCACTGAAGTTTTCATCCTATTTTAGTGATGTGTTGGTGGTTCATATCTACTTACTTTGCAGAAATCTGAGTGAAGTTCTCTTCCCCTTCTTTCTTAAAGGCTTGAGAGGTTCACCCGGCATCGATGGTTTCAAAGGCATGACAGGCCTAAAAGGAAGACCAGGCATCAAGGGAATCAAAGGAGAATTTGGCCCACTCGGGGCTCGGGGAGATAAAGGCTCACAGGGTGCACGTGGCTTCAAAGGTATTTGCTTGTGGGTGGTACTAGTGTGTTTGCTCTTCACATCTGCAGAACTATTTTACAAGGACACAAAGACAAAGAAGACACATTTTTCACATGGTAAATTTAGCTCAGACATTCCTCCACCAATTTCACACATGGGCCTCTGGCCAAGAGGCCTGGATTTTAGACTCAGGGAAAGGTTATTCTTTACACTCTTAAGGCTGGAGACAGACATCTTATTACACATCTGAGCTCAGATAGTGGCACCTCTGGACATGTGCAGAAATCAAGAGAGCATTTTCCCAGGAAGCATAAGATGTTTGGGGGAGAATACTTGGATTTTTCTCCAGTTGCACTGTAAAGATAGTGAAATATTCAGAAAACCAGACAATTAAGTAGTTAAGTAGTTAAAAGTCACAAACATTATTAAGAAGTTAGAAGTCACAAACAGTCAGCTGGTATTATTGTTGGCGAAATGAAAACTGTAACTCAGTCCTCTTTTTATTGCACACAATTATCTTTAAATAAATGCTTTGCCATAAGGCCAGAATGTTCTTTCTAGGGACCCTGAGATTGGTATTTTTGTTAAAAAAGTGTCTGCAATTCAGAGGTTGCAGAACAGTGATCCCAGCAACAGTCTCAGCAAAAGACAAGTGTGAAAGCAGCCCCTGTGAAGAGAAGTGCAAATATGCTTCTTGGCAAAGAAATATAAGACAGTGCATAGTCATAGTACACAAGTCTGGGTTACTGGCCTGTCTCTGCACCCCACAAAGAACTAAAGACATTCATAGAGTCTATGCGGGTCCTTTCTTCAGCGCATTATTTACTGATATCACCGGTAACTGTAAAGTCAAGAAAATGAACTCTCTAACTGGTAACAAATCCAAACATTTTCTTTTGCCCAAGGCTTTTTGACTGAGAATTTCCTTTTCACTAGAACTTAACTACTTTTCTGTGCTTTCTCCAGTGTGCTTTTCAGGTTTTCTTATAAACCATGATTTTGGGGTTTTTTATAAACACATGATTCCTAACTGATCTGCTGAGAGAGAAATTATCTATCACAGAGGAGTCTGGGTCCAGCTCCCAGGACCATATGTACAAAAGTTTAACTCAGTTTTCATGTTTTCTTAAGCGTGACTCTTCCACTGCTGTGTTGTATTGACACAGGTTACTTTTCATGCAGGTGGATTTTCTGTAGCTTGTGCAAGATCATTTCTTTTTCCTAATTCACTCTTCTGTTCACTTTTTCCAACAATGCTGCTGACTAGCACTTTGTAACATGGTTGGATTTTTTACCCTTTAGGTGACCGTGGGGATCAAGGCCCCCCAGGAGAACCGCCAAAGCTCATGCCCAGCATGATGATGGAAGTTAAAGGTGAAAAAGGAGATGCTGGAGAAAGGGGCACAAAGGGATTCTTTGGCTTGAAAGGTCAGTGGTCACAGTAAAACAAGGCAAGCACATTCAGAACTACCAATCAGTGCCTTTTCTCAGCTACCATATTAAATACTCCCTGCTCATTGTACCACTGTGCTGCAGCCCCCCCAGCAAGGTCTCTGACAGCAGAAACTGAGCTCCTGGCTGCATTTCACAGAGTCACCCCCAAGGAAAGCTTTGAGGGGTGATGTGTGTGTGTGTGTGTGTGTGTGTGTGTGTGTGTGTGTGGCCTTGTACAGCACATTGTGGTGCCATGTTTCGAGAAAGCCACTAGCAGGAAAACTTCTTACACACAAGTAACTGCATGTCAGTCTTCCTTTATTTATTTTTCTTTTTCCCTGCCTGCAGGTAGCAAGGGAATGCCAGGCCTTCCTGGAAAGACAGGAACCCCAGGGTCCCCCGGCCATCCCAGCTACGTGGCTGGTGTGAAAGGAGACATTGGCGCGAAAGGGCTGACAGGTCTCAAAGGGTATCCTGGTCCTGCTGGCTCTCCTGGCATCAGAGGCTTCCCTGGCACCACAGGAGTCAGAGTGAGTTCATGCACACGAGGGAATAAGGGTGTCCTTGTGCTGGCATTCAGCTTCTCAGGAAGTGGCATTCACCCCTTGAAATTTTGCTGAACAACAGCAGTGCAAAGATAAAAATGCCATAAGCATTGAATAAATAGATCAAATATTTTTGCTTGCTCCCTCCAACATTCATTAAGCAGAGTAATTTCTCATTGTGAAACATCCAAATTTCATGTGCCAGCTTTTTGCCAGTGAGGACCCAGATGGTTCCTTCCAGCTCCTCAGTCTTGTTGCCACAGCTGCTGGTAAAAATTATTCTCAGTGTTGGGCTTACTTTTCTCTTTGTCCCAGGACTTAATGTTATCACTGCCAAAAGTTACTCACTGTCAATTATCTTAACAGTAAAAGGGCCTAAGGATCTTAGCTTCTAGAGGGTAATTCACCGTGATTCACTCTGGCTGCAAAATAAGTTACACTGGAAGAAATAAACGCTTAGAAAAGGCCTGACAGTAGACTCACAGACATCATTTATTTAAGAGAGACAAAAACTATGTTCCTTTCTCAGGTTCTCTTTGCCTTTAGTTTTCAGTAAGATTTTTTTTTTAGCCAAGGATTGCAGGACTGTTGTGGTTTAACCTCAGCCAGAAACTAAGCACCTCTCAGTCACTTTCTCCCCCACACATCTCCAGCAGAATGGGGAGAAGAGAACTGGAAAGGTACAAGTGATAAAATTTGTGGATAAGAAAAGTTTTATAATTGAAATAAGCTACAATAATAATAAATAATAATAGCATAACAATGATAGATGAATAAAACCCAAGAAAGACAAGTGATACAAATGAAAACAATTGCCCACCACCAACTGGCCGATGCCCAGCCAGTCCCCAAGCACTGTTAACCCCCAGCCCATCATCCCCCCTGCCTTATATAGTGAGCATGACACCATATAGTGTGGGATGTCCATTGGGTCAGTTGGGCTGAGCTGTCCCAGCTGTGTCTCCTCCCAAATCCTTGCTCACCCCCAGCCTGCTCACTGGCAGGGTGGGGTGACAAGCAAAAAATGTCTTGACACTGTGTAGGCGCAGTTCAGTAGCAGTGAAAACATCCCTGTGTTATCAAGAGTATTTCCAGCACAAATCTAAAACACAATCCTATACTGGCTACTATGAAAAAAAAAAAAAACGCTACCCCAGCCAAAACCAGCACAAGGACTCACTGCTATATATGCATAATAGGATGTCCTCAATTTTAAACTTAAGCCTTTGCAAACATAACTTGTCCCTTGGTTGGTACTGATTTAGATTAACTGACTGCTGCCAAGTTACTTTATAAAGTACTACAGAAACTCAAAAATGGTAAATTTAATAGCCTTTTTTCAGTATTTCCAAAGTCAGCTGCTTGGAAGGTTGAATAAATCCTCATCTTTACTAACTGATGCCTGTTCTTAATCATATGATAGGGAGAAAAGGGCATTCCAGGAATTTCAGGCCATTTTGGTACTCCTGGCTCACATGGAGAAATAGGTGAGTTTGTTCTCTTATCTGAGTACTCTCTGTATTCATCACCCATCAAATACTTAACATTAAGTTCTGAGGGGTCTCTGTGGATCTTCAATCTCAAAGAGTCTTTCTACGGTCTTACAGAATGATATTGTAGATGTGGGAGGCTGTAAAAAGGTTAATATTGTTAATTTCATGCAACATATGCTGTCCATGGATAAAACTCATCTGTGGCAAGGAGGGAGGCTGTTCTAGACACATTTTTGCTTTCTTTAATTTCCTCCTCTTTTATTCTACAAAGATAATAATTGCCAAATATTGCCTCTGAAGTTGCCATTCCTTCAAAACAACAGGAAGTACTGTTTAAATTAAAGCCTTACCACTCATGTGTTCATTTTTGTTTGAAATAGGTGATCGGGGAGATACTATAAACTTACCAGGAATGCCAGGCCTTAAAGGGGAAGTTGGTGTGCCAGGCTTAACAGGTATTAATTTCACAGTTGCTCTCTGAATGTATTTCTTTTCACATACTAAAGTTCCCAGAGGAAGGAAGGGGGAGCTTTCTATGGGCTTTTGATGGCTCTTGGACCTGTGCTCTCATGACAGCTCCTGGAGAGGTTCATCTTTTCATTATTGAAATTAATATGTGCTACTTTTACCTCTCCATTATAGCAGTAAACATCATCACTTGCAACTCCAGTAAACATTTCTATATAATTTGTTTTGCTATTGATCACGAAAGGAGCATTATCGGGCCATGATTGTAGAAGGTGGGATAGCAAAGTCTCCTAGATCTTGGATTGAGTTGTTAGGTAATAAAATTTCCCTGCACATGCAGCCCACTTGAACATCAGTGTCATATTCCACATAATTTGGGGAGTACTTTCAAAAACAAGTTTAATGATCATTTGGCCAGACAGCTGTTCATGCTCCCAGATTATGTAAGCACCCTGACTCGAAGAATGTCTTTCTGTGGCAAGACCAGGACCCATTCAGTAGCCAAGTTCACGTTATGCTTGTTTGCTTAGGATTTTATAGATATTATTAAAATAATATACTGGTTTTGTGGTTTTCCAGGCCTAAGAGGAGGTGTGGGACCAAAAGGAGAAGGTGGTGATCCTGGTTTCCCTGGCATTGAAGGCCTCAAGGGCACGCAGGGTGTCCCTGGCTCTGTGGGACAGGAAGGTAAAATATTCTTTTTAACACTCCAAAGAATAACATTGTTTAAGAGGAAAAGGAAAAATACTCTTTCTATCAAAAGAAAGTCATAAAGTTTTTTAATATGTTCATCATTCTGTAAATTGGTGAAGAACAGTGACGAGGATGTGGAACTCACAGAAGTTAAGAGGAAATTGCAAAAGCCTAATGCTGCTTCATACCAGTTTTTCCTTTTTTATAGCAACCACATGCCCAGTCAAAATGTTGTATTGCTGGCATACTCAGGTATTTTAATGTCTCAATACTACAAGGAGTGGGCTTTTCAATGACCTTTTTTGCCATAAATGAAGTCAATATCCCCCAGGACACAGTTACAGAGCCTTCGAGCCAGGCTCATTGGCCAGCTGTACAAGAGAAGCCAAGTCAGGTTCTTCTGTGGCTGGATCATACACTCAGGGCTTAAGAACATGTCTTATTGCAGGAGGATCATGGAAATGCTCTTTCAGAACAGTTGCTCCACACTTCTCCTCATTGGAGGGCTTAGAAACTCCAGCCAAGTCTGGAAGAGTTTCAGTAGGTGTCTCACTGGGAAACAGTTCTTGTCTGATCCACTTCTCAGAGGGAAAGGCAAAACAGGTGCAGCAGAAGGGGAAGGTGACATGCACAGCAATGAAATCACTCATTGTAACTGGCAACAGAGGTCAAGTTATCATTTTAAGAGGAGGAGCCCGCTGTCTTTCTGAGGTTGTCAGAAACCTGAAGTTTGTAATGAGTTGTTCTTTTATACTTTGTCTCTCCTACCTGTGCTCTCTTTAGTTTTCTTCCACTTGGATGAGCAGTGCAGTGTCATACAATGACATTAGGAAGGGAAAGTCTTCATTTTGCTGCCTGGGAGAATGAAAGCAGAACAAGTCCATGTTTGGGCTATCGGTTTTACGGACGCTCATGAGCAATGATTCATTGTTGTTGCACAGGTTTGCCAGGACTGGTTGGCCCCCCAGGGCAGCAAGGAAGCCCTGGGACGCCCGGATCTCATGGTGAAAAGGGAACTCCCGGCTGGCCTGGCTTACCAGGACAAGCAGGTATTCTTACAGCTTCAGCTATTCAGTCATTTTGGTGTGAGCACTTGCAAATGTTCCTTTGGGGTGAAGAAGAAGAAAGGAGGTTTTTGCAGTTCAGAGTGGCGGAGTTTCCTCTACTAAAACATTTACTCCTCACAAAGTCCAGGTGCATTAACAAAGACACATGCAGTTGCTTTCTGATTTATGGCTTCTGGTGTCTTCTCAGCTCATTTTAGCTGTTGATGACCTCTTCGACTAGGAAAGCAGTTTTCAGGAAACATTTTCATTTTTCATGACCGCTGGTAAGAAAAAAACAATAAAAAATTATTAAACGTGCAGCAAGGATAGTAATATACAATATGAGAATATCATAATGTGGCATTAGATAGCAAGCAATGTATTTGTCCTGCATCATCACCAAAAACTGTTAACTGATCCAATATCTGGTTTCAGGAATAAATGACTTATGCCTTAGACAGAATTGTGTTATCAAAATGCAGGTGATAGTTTAAAATGAAGCTGTTTGTATCACAGGATACAGAATCTCAGTGGTTGCCACTTAATTCCTTAATATATTAAGTCAGCAGATTTTTTTCTACCTTACAGCCAGAAATCACCCTGCTTTTAGCAAGATTCTTCTGTCTGAATTGGCATCAAAGCTAAGCTGATACAGTTATGAAGACTGCCTTTTTAGGCAGTGAAGAGAGACAGACAGACATATTTTTCTGAGACTGAATAGTCCTCCAGAGCTCTGGCCATTGTCTAGTTTTAACATCATACTTACCACTTTGACAGGTACAAATAGATGGAATAAATTTTACCTGTAACAATAGTGACAGTAGCTATTAGACATTTCATTAGGGTTTTGTTGAGGTTTTTTAAATGACACAGAATGAATTGCTCCTGAAGACAGCTTTATTGTAACCACATTTAGAGTCTACAATTATGTCATAATTGTCTTGGCTTCAGGATTTTGGAAAACTAAATGGGTATTAAAAAAACTATGGCAGTAAGACTGGAACTAATGGCATGCTACCAGATGGATCAGAGATATTTTTAAAAAGATCTCTGGAGTAATGAGTTTATCAGATAATAAAATTTGCCAACCACAAAACCATAGCGTGGTGTATTTCATGATAAACTTATCGTAATTAAGTAATTTGCTTATAAGACACCATCTTTTAGCACAGAACAGCATTTATTCAAGCATTTGGTTTGTTGGGGTTTTTTTTGCCCAGGAATATATACAGACTAATAGAAAGTATTATGATAATCATGAATGTCATTTTAAAACAGGCCAGCCTGGCTTAAGAGGGATCAGTGGACTGCATGGTTTACCAGGCACTAAGGGCTTACCAGGATCACCAGGTAAGTGAGGCTGTTATTCTGCCTGTTCACAGGCACAACATTGTCTTGGCTTCAAGTTTGGTCGGTGAATCTTTGTAATGCAGCTTTCTTAACTGTGTCCTCCAAAGCTTTGGAATGTGCTTCATTATTGTGGGCTCTGGCAAACAACTTCATACACTTTGTGCTACCCCACAGGTGGATTAGAACACAACTTCAAGTCATAACTTCTGTCTTCTGATAAAGTTAAAACCTCAGGGCCTTTTTTCTCATCATGAGCCTTTTTTTCAATGAGCCATTACAGACTCATGTATTTTGTAAATCCACATGCTCTATATCTGTACTTCAGCATGCATTGTTATATGCAGACACATTTCAGCTTTCCTCTTTATTCTGAACAATTCAACAGGTCCAGATGGGTATGGCTCTGCAGGCTTCCCAGGTGTAGTGGGTGACAAAGGAGAGGCAGGAGAGCCAAGCAGAGTAGAAGGCAGCCGAGGACCTCCTGGCCAGAAGGGAGACAGAGGTGTTCCAGGTTTGTATTCCAGAGAATGGGATCCACCTGTTACTTGTTTCATCAGTGGGTGTTAGAGATGTCACAAAATACACTATGGTGTAGACGGTTGAACAGGAGAAGTCCTGAAGTCGGGAAGGTCGCTGTTGGGAGTTTGTGCTGCAGCTCAGCCAGCCCTTGCTCAGAAGCAGCAGTGTGTATTCCCCAGTGCTGGACAGCCTGGGTCCTTCCCCATGGTGGCAACACCTTGTAGCACCCACTGGGCTCAGCAAGCTGCAGATGCCAGAGGCTACTCTCAGCCATCAGCTCCCCAAATATTTTTAATGAAGGTCTGGCTACACAAATGCATGGCCTCTCTCTTTTTGTTGCAAACCTGTCCAGATTTGCCTTTCTCCTGAAAGCCTCACTGTCTGTCAATGTGTGGTGGTCCTGCTGGCACCTCAGGGGCTCTGTTCCCAAACATAATGCTTTGCTGGTGCCATCAGCCCTTGTGCGGAGTAAACTCCAACCCACCGTGCTGTAACAGGCTGTGCTCATCTCAGGATGGGTCACCACCTGTTTTTCATCCATCAAGAAGCCACCAGACTGATGTTATGAACAAATCAGCTAATTACATGTGGTTTTTGTGGGGTTTTTTCCTAAAATTTTTCCAACACTTTGGCTCTGAAAGGATTGAGAACTGCCAGTTACAGAACCTTACTGCCTTTGCTTGCTTGGTTCAATGGCTCCTTCCTAATCTTTTGTGTTATGCTTTATTGTTACCAACATGCTGTGCCATCTCAAACACCATTCAGAGATTTATTATCAAGCATTAGAAAAACCAGCTTACCTCATTCATGTTTGCCACAATAACAAACAGAAGGTTGACTTCCTGACAACTTCAGTATACTTAAAAGAATAATCTGCTATTGGTAGGGCAGATTTTTGGCCATTTAACAATTTTTCATCTCTAGAGAACTTCTTGGATTTGAACTTTTGGTTTTAACTGACCCCAAATAATGCGAAGTGTCAGCCCTGACTCTGCAGGCACAGAAGAACAAAGTTGCTTTCCTGCCTGCTTCAGTATACCTAGGATATTTTGAATGCTTCCTATCTTGAAATAATATTTTACCTAGCAGACACAAGATTATTAGTATTCCACCCAGTGAGATGTAATTAGCTACCCAGAGAGCTTTGGCAGAGAGCTAGTATCCAGTTCTTTAAAAAAAAACTTCCACAGTATCATCTGAAAAACTAAAACAAAAATCACTGGGAACTGCGGGTGTTTTCTGTTTTGAAAATCTCACTCCTTCGTCTAAGGTGAGTTCTTTTAATTGCAATTGTGCATTTTCCTTGCAGTACTGATGATGTCTTCTCTTCTTTTCAGGAGTCCCAGGACCCTATGGTATTCCTGGGCAGGAAGGATTTCCAGGGCCTCCTGGGATTTCAAATATATCGGGATATCCTGGTGATAAAGGTTCCCCAGGTCTAGATGGAGTGCCAGGTAATTCATACAACAGCAATCATTGTTATTTCTGTCTTGATTCAGTAAAGTAGCCCTATTAAACACAATACTGAAATCGTTGGACAGAACTCATGGTACATCAGGTAATAGAGACCTCTTGAAAGCAAAAGGCAGTTCCTCCAGGTTGTCCTGATGGAAGGGTTTGATTTTCATGCAGGTAACAGATTAAATAATCCAGAATTCTCTTGACAACTTTCAGAAGCATTATGCTAATCTACTACTCTAAAATCTGAGGTCTGTGGCAGACTTGCAAGTCTATTTAATACTGTCTTAATCATTTACAAAATTCTCCTATGTGAAATGACCATGCAAGCTAAATTACATTGGAAAGCATTAGCTCTTTGCTCTTAAAAATACCTGTTGCTTATTGGACTGCACAATCATTTCGAACTGCAGTGCCACTGTGAAGAGCTTGTAGCAGAAGTCGTTCCACTAACATTTTTATATGATGGATGGAAACTTTTATGTAAACTCAGCAAAAAACTTAGAATGGACAAACCAGCTGAAAACCAACAAAATACCTAGGCTTCCAAGTTGAAAGAGAATGTTAGTTGGCCTGACTGCATACTGATTCCAACTCTCCAAGCAGTCAGGAGAGTGGAAACAGGAACACCATATCCCAGCCAAAATGGTGAGACAAGTGTGGCTCACTCTTACTTTGCCACATACATCTTGCATTCATATCCTCATGTGATCCAGCTTCAAAAAGGCAGCACAAGAGATACTCCACTCAAAACTCTGCTTAGTAAGTCACTCTCTCCTCAGAAACAAGGTCCAAATATCTTGTAAGCAGCGGAGGTAACTGAAGAGAAACCTGCCAGGTTTAGCTTCAGGCAATATGCAATTCTAGAAGAAGCTGTTCCCATAATTCCCAAGACAGCATGAAGTACTTACTTGGTTCCAGATGTTCAACTGAAGCACTAAGATACACAGAACAGTAAGTCCTTGGCTCTGAGTCAGGTACTTGCTGCTCTCTGATTTCTCTCTAGCTACTTGGATAATTTAAGATGAAGCAAGGAGGCACCTAGCGAGGTGGGGCATTTGCTGGTGAAGGAATAGTTCATTGAAGGCTGTATCTCAGCAGGCACCCTATTTCTGATGAAATCTTGCTTGAGATAACACTGTTTTGTGGGAGCTTCATGCTCTAATTCCTCTGCCACTGCTGCAGAAGGCTATGCCAGCCTGAGAGCGGGAGCAGGAGTGATGAATAAGTCTGTCTCCTGCTTAAATTAAGGAAATAGAACCTGATGGCATACAGTTAGATAGTTCTGTTACTTTCCTCTGTGCCCAGGTGTTAAGTATAAACAGATTACAATCTGTATGTCCTCTAAACAGGCTATCCAGGACCACAGGGGCAGCCTGGAATACCTGCTCCACCAGGAAGCAAAGGAGAAAGTGGACTAACAGGTGTGACAGGAGAAATTGGCCCAAAAGGAAGCAGAGGTGATCCTGGATCAGCAGGAAGACCTGGCCTGCCTGGATTCCCTGGACCAAAAGGTAAGGATGGGAAATGCTGATCTCGGCAGGAAGCAGGGGAGCTTTCTATGCTACAGCAGCTTTAACACCATGATTTTTGCACTCACTTGATTTGTAGTGAAATGTAATAATGCCACTTGTCATTTTGCATTAAAGGTCGTAAGGGTGAACAAGGTGTCATCGGCTTTATGGGCACAGTAGGATTTCCAGGTGATCTGGGACCTATCGGACCCAAGGGAGATAGAGGAGTAACTGGTAAGTGCATGCAGTCAGATGCTTGACTCCTTTTGAACCCACTCATTCTGCAGCTCCACAGAGCTGATCTAACTGGCCCTGCTTTGAGCAGGAGGTTGGGCTGGGTGACTTCCAGAGTCTTCCATCCTGCATGACTGTGTGAATCCTGGCAAATTCCAGTGGATAGATGCCTGAATTTAACATGAGTAGTCAATTTTTCAGCTTTACGAATTTAATTTGTATGGAGTGCCAACTCCAAAATCAGAGCCACTTTTGGGGTTAATAAAAAGAAGGATTTCTTGTCTAAATTAATGCTCCAGAGCAGACATACAGAATATTTAAACAGAGCTTTGAAATCCGTCACTCCATCTATACCATCGTGTATTTGTGCCTCTTGAAGCCCACCAAAAGATGGTGCTGCACCTCAAAGAGCTGTGGTTGTCTGGGGAGAGACTCCCAGCTTCCTGTGTCATAGATGAGGGAGCAGTAGCATCATTAATTTCCTTCTGCTTATCTGTGTACAGTCCAAGTCAAGACAATGTCTTGGAGATGATCCCATACTTGGACATTGTCTCATCTTGGGCATCTCATACCCACACATATTTCCCCAAAAAATTATAGCTGCTGTACCCAAGTTGGTGAGTTGCAGACCATAGGCCCTCTCATACATAGGCAGCCAACTGAGAGCAACTTATCTCTGGATGAAAGTACATTAAGGAAAAAATATAGGGTGGTTGGGGTTTTTTTAATCATATTTCATCTTTCTTCTAATGACAGGCTTCCAGGGACCTCCAGGCTCTCCTGGGCTGCCCCCTCTTCCTCCAAGGCTGGTTGCTGAGCAAGGTTCACCAGGTCCCCGTGGAAATACAGGACCTCAGGGAAGCCCAGGAGATATGGGACCTCAGGGCCCACCAGGAGATCCAGGTAGGAATCACGCATTCAAACTGAAAGCTGTTCCCCTTAGCAGAGTGAAGCCACCAGAGCAGAGCTTTGATGCTCTTCTACTTAAAAGTCTATAGACCAGAAAGTAGAGTCAGTTTTTGGTCTTCTAAAGCTGCAGCTTCAGCTTTCTTCCTCCTCCTAGCATTCAGAACATAAGCAAAAGAGGAGATAACTTTGGCAACACTCACATAGCCAGATCTACATGGTAACACTCACGTAGCCAAAGCAACATCAGATACACATCTCACGCAAATCAAAACTGAACGTCTTTGGTGGAAAAGTGCACATCCTTGTGGGAATGCTGTCAGCTCGGGGAATGACATAGCATTAGCGATGTGTAGACCTGATGCAGTGCACCTTTTGCCATGAGCCTCAGCAGAGGTAAGTGGTGCCAAGAGTGAAGGATTAGGGTTGTGGGCCTCACGTAGTCTTGATCCCAGCAACCTTTTCCAATGAATTTAGTGGTTTTTGCCTGAGCAAGTACCATAGGATCTTGCCTTCCGTGCAAATTAGTAAACCCGGCAGACAGGACCAAGCATACAGAAGTAGAGCACATGTTAACAAAGTGGGATGGGCATGTTGATATGTCTGCAGTCACTGTGCTAACAACCATTGTTGTGTAAGGTTTCAGAGGCTCACCTGGAGAGCCAGGACTCCAGGGCAGGGGTGGCATTCCAGCTCCTCCTGGCTCCAGAGGGGAACAAGGAGGAATGGGATTTCAGGGTCCGGTGGGATTTGAAGGTAAGAGATATCTCACAGCACTTCTTCCCTCTTTCCCATTTCTCTGCACTAAATTGCTCTGTAGTTACTACCTCACTGGAAGGAAAAGAGAGGAGAGACAGGAGGGGGTGAGAGGAAGGGGCGGGGAGCAAGAGGAAGGTAGAGAAGGGGAGGGGAAGGGAGGGGAGTTTCTGGCTTCATAGATACTTCACAAGGGACAACTAATTAACTGTTAACAGTTACCTTACAGCAATATTTTCAGAATAAATTTTGATAGCTGTACATGTCAGTCCACTCATGAGTTTGTTTTGATTTGAGTGTATTTATTCTCTTCAAGTATTTTCAGCCTAGTGTTTAACTAACAGTTACATTCATGGAGGTGAATGGCTGGGTAGGTGATACTGGGATAGATGAAGTTTAAGGGAATGTATTTGCAAAGGAAATACCTGTGTCCTTATCAAATCAAAGAGCAGAACTATTACTATCTTAGTTGGCTAAGCACACAGAGAAAAAGGTATTTTCAGAACATAGTTTCAAATGTATGAATCAAATGCAAGAAGTCCAACAACCATTGGTTAATCTTGGACTAAGAAAATACTTTAAAGGAAAAAAATGCTCATCTGTATTGTACAGAACTTTGTGACTTTCCCTAGTTCTGATGTGAAATACATTGTCTTAGAAACCAGGGAGCCTGATCCAGCACTAATCTACTTCAAGAGCAACTGTTACAATCCTAGAACTGCAGCTCTTCTAACAATAACTTGCCATAAGAAAAGGCATCATGCAATTAAGCTGTTTGTCAGCAGCTTAGCTGGAATATCAGCTAGCACCATATCATTTGTGGGAGCACAAACTTAGTTGGATTCTTTCTTTTCTGCCCTCCTCTAAGGTCAGCCAGGCCGCCCTGGTAGCCCTGGGCCACCAGGCATGCCGGGTCGCAGTGTCAGCATGGGCTACCTGCTGGTGAAGCACAGCCAGTCTGACCAAGAGCCAATGTGCCCAGTTGGCATGAACAAACTCTGGAGTGGGTACAGCCTACTGTATTTTGAAGGACAAGAGAAAGCACACAACCAGGATCTAGGTATGTACAAATATTGCTGGCAGCAGCCTCGATTCCAAAAGCTGAGACTACAGCAAACAGGCTTAGGAAGCACCAAAATGAGAATATAAAAACTGCATGTCTTCATAGAGTGCCCCTGAGAGAGCTCCTGCAAGTCATTAGTGTTGTTTGAGGGAACCTGTAAAGCCAGCAAAACATTCTGGACCACAGGGCTTTCCTGACAGGTACTTGGGAAAGAGCAGGAAACTGAAAATGTGCATTGTCTTCTGTGAGAATGATTGATTTTTTCCTTCTTTTTTAACAGGGCTGGCTGGCTCATGTTTGTCTCGTTTTAGCACCATGCCATTCCTCTACTGTAACCCTGGGGATATTTGTTATTATGCAAGTCGAAATGATAAATCCTACTGGCTCTCAACTACAGCACCTCTTCCAATGATGCCCGTGGCAGAAGAAGACATTAAGCCATATATCAGTCGCTGCTCGGTTTGTGAGGCCCCAGCTGTGGCAATTGCTGTCCACAGCCAAGAAGCTTCTATTCCTCACTGCCCTGAAGGCTGGCGCAGTTTGTGGATCGGATATTCCTTCCTTATGGTATTTGGTCTCCAGTGTCACATTTTGTGCAGCAGTGGGTTTTAAATTGGAGTGCTAGGTACTAGTAAGGCTGCTCCGCTTTAGAGCCAGCAAGACCAAAACCATGCATCATACTGGGGAACCAGGGAACTACAAAAGTAATTTCTAGGAAGCAGAAGAGGAAGATGGAAATTCCTGTGCATTTCAGAGAAAATTGTCTCTTGTCAGAGTAGCATCTGGAGACCTTACTTTATGTACAAAATAGCACTTCAGAACAGAACAAAAGGACAGGTGTGACTTAACAAATAAAATTACACTGAGGTGCAACAGTAGCCTACAAAGCATTTTCACAGCTAAAGATTTGGAGTTACTTACATACATCACTACTAAGAAGCTGATCTAGGGAAAAAAAAGAGCAAAAGTAACAACACATTTTTCCCCTTCTTTTTGAAATCTAAAAATCATTGGTGTTTGCTTGAAGATTTTGAAGCCAAAGTCTTTCACTTATTCGGGAAAGAGAGACAGTCTCTAGTTGTTTTTAAAATTAAATTTCACTGTTGCATCTCTAATGGCAATAAGAGCTGAGCTGTATGTGCCATGACTTACAGGATCTCTTCGATCTTGCAATCTTATAATTAGGAAATGAGATGTTACAGAAAAGCTTAGTGCTGGGTGTGCAGCAGAAGACCTACTGAAGGGCCTGACCTTTTTTTGCAAGACTGTACAGAGGGATCATAGGAGCACTGGAGGGCTTAACATGGTAAAGAGCAGCTAAAATGTTAGTGAATGGTCTGACAGGTGCTCATTTTTCTGACTTGCTTGATGAACATGAGTGTTAAAACCTGCAGCAGCATGCCCATATTGTTAACTTATTGAAGACTGGGCTGAATCCTAAAGGAAACAGTACTGGAAAAAGAGTAAGATTTCTGCAGCAGAAGTCATCGTAAAAGAAAAATAGTCAATCTTACCCACAAACCATTTGTATATCAAAAGCCAAAAACTTAAATTTTTCAGAAAATAAGATTAAGGGAAATGCAAAATTAGTTACAGAAAAAAAATCCCCACATTTTGAGAGAGTAGGTAAAATTTTTTACCATCCCTATATTTGACCTTTCTTTTGCTTCAATAAAAAGCCCTGATACCAATCTCATAGTTACTTCACAAGAATGCCAAGAATTAACTAAATATTTGCAAAGCTCCATGTAAACACTCAGCATTGTTAAGAGCAAAGTTGTCACCTTAACAAGAACTTTTTGCCAGGACAAAGTCTGTCAGCACTGTGGTACACACAGGGAGAAGAATTCCCATTTTCCCAGCTAGCTTGTGGAGCAAATGAAGTGTTTGGTGTACGCATTTTTACTTCTCAGGCAACTGTGGAAGAAGTAGAGCACACTTGTGGTTTTCTCAGGGTACATACTGTTTTAATTCCTTGGCTTAAGTTTGTCACCTCCTTCCCCTGAGTAAGGTACAGTGCTCAGTCAGCACAGACTCTGCCCAAACAGCCAGAGAAGTCAGTAAAGATTTCATGTAGCAAAGGCACTCCACCATCAAACATCCTAATTGAGTAAGCATTGCAGAAGGATAAAAAGCCATAGTCAATACCAGAAGAGATGTTGTAGGCATAGAGTTGGAGCTTGCAGACCAAGCACGGAATGCCAGTGCTCATCCTGAGGTTGCCAAGCAGGGCTGCTCCCAAGCCAGGGCTCAAATAGCGTCAGCAGTTTTTACTACCTGCTTTCCAGCTCCAACTGCAGAGGCCTCAAAGTTGTAACAATTTATGCTGCCTCTTACATTCCCTGTATTTACAAAACTGTTTAAGAACTTTATTTTCCAGCTGCTTTCTTTTACATTGCAGATTCTTTCAGTTCCTGACAAAAATGCAACAGTGTAACTTAAAAATACAGTTGTACAGCTCTTAAAGGGACAGAGAAAATACCCATTTTGTTAGTAATGCCTTTGGACAGAAGAAAAGTTACATCTAGTTCATTATCACAGAACCTGTCAAAAGCGACAGTTGAGTGGTGTAAAAATGCATGATTTTGGTGTCATTTGCTGTCAAAAAATATGTCAGACAGGGAACTAGTTATTGTATAGAAGCTAATTCTGTTTCCACAGTGCTCCTCACATGCAATGCAGAGTAAGACAGACTTTATAATTTGGGAAATTCGAATTACATATGTGGTGGAAAGTTGTTCTTAGTGAGGGTAATAAAACAGAGGAGCAAGTTGCCCAGAGAAGTAGTGGGAGGTCCATCCTTGGAGGTATTAACAACTCAACAGCACCTTGGAGCAACTGACAGCAACTTTGATGTCGGCCCTGCTTTGACCAGGGAACTGGGGGAAGTGACCTCCAGTGTCCCCTTTCCATCTAAATGATTCTCCAATTCTAAGACTTCCAAAGTGAAAATCTTAACTATAGAAAAGATGTTTGTTAGAAGATTTTAAAGGGGCATCAGCATATGGGCTAGCTACTTTATATAGCTATAGCATAGCCATACCCTCACACAGTTGCAGGACTGGCCTGCTCTGGAGATAAAAATTAGGAGCAATTCTAGTGGTTTTTCTCTTTTCACACATGCGAAAAGCACTGCCTGAGGTTCCTCTCTGAACACTGCCCTCCTTGTCTCCCTTAGCACACTGCTGCTGGTGATGAAGGTGGAGGACAGTCGCTGGTTTCTCCTGGGAGCTGCCTGGAAGATTTCAGGGCGACTCCTTTCATCGAGTGCAACGGCGCACGCGGAACCTGTCACTACTTTGCAAACAAATACAGCTTCTGGCTCACTACAATCGACCAACCCTTCCAAAGCAAGCCCTCGGGAGACACACTCAAGGCAGGACTCATCCGAAGCCATATCAGCAGGTGTCAAGTCTGTATGAAAAACTTATAGAAGTCTCTCACAGTATAAGGACCACCTTATCATGTAGTTCTTATACAGTGGAACCTTCTGTGGTGGTTAAACAACTGAATAAATCATGTTGGTGCTTTTTTTAACTTATTACCTCAGAAGCTGAATGGAAATTAATTTTTTTTAATGTCTGTAAAAGCAAATTAAGTATAACACAAATTAAGTCTAACAGATCTAGTGCTGTGTTCTCCCACTATGCAGTTTATATACACATTTTTTGCTAGTCTAATATTACATCATTTGCCAAATGATAGAAATACTCACAGCTTTGAAACACCAAAAAACCTTCAGTAATAAAAGATTTCCTTGGTCAGATACCCACCGCATTTACCTGAAGAGAATATATGTATCTTTCTATTTACTGTATTTGTCTCAACAGTAAACACTAACAGCTGCAGTTCCATAAATTAACACAGGATGATCTAAGTCCTAAATTGTTGCAAAATACTGTGGTCCAAAATGCTTATGTCCAGCACTGAAACCTAACTTACATTTTAGTATTTTGTGCTTGGGCATTTCAAATGCACCCAACACAATCTTTTTATTTTTTTCAAGTCTCACCATGCTTTAGCACTTAACCACTGCCAATAACAAAGCCCACAGGCTCCCAAAAGCAGTAACCACAAAATGCAACTCTTTCAATTGGTTAGAAGTCTATGTGATGAAGATTAGCATTTTATTTTATAAGCTTGATGGGGTTTTTCCTAGCCATACCCCAAGCCAAAGGATCCCTTGCTCCACCGTGCTGTGGACATTTCATCTGTATCACACCACCCACACAGCAGCAGCAATTGGTTTTGGCATTACACCTTTTCCCCTCTGAAATCAAACCACTCATCACAAACAGGCTTTAGCCCCATCACGTTGGAGCAGCACACAGGGTAGGGTTTGCAGGATTGCTCGATGCCATATGACCCTCAAATACAGAACTTGCAGCCCTGCCAGCTGGCTCTCTGCAGGCATGCTGTCCTGGCAGCTGGGGACATGTGGCAGTGGGACAGCCACCATCTCAAGCCACACACAGTCATCCTTGCAAAAGCAAAGGCGAGGGAAGCAAGGCATTTATTTGGCACCATCTTTTCCCATAGAAAAGGCTTGATAATTGCCAGAATGGCTAGCTCTTTCCTTCTGTAGAAAGAAGCAATTTAGCCCAATGTTGTCTGTCATCACTGCAAGAGAGGAGGGAAAAAAGAATCAGCTACAAATTTCATGTTCACTTAATCTGATTAACATTTATAGCAATGACAGTTGATTTTTCAGTAACTCAGCTCACTCCTGCTTCAGGTGCTTCTTGGCTTTTATTATTACATTCCAACCTCACTGTATCATAAATAAAACCTGTTTTTTCTACATCTCTATTTGTTGGTGATTTCTATTTTGTCAACTGTTTTTCCATACAATGCATATGGACTGCTCTGTTGAAATACTTTGTTTGCACTAAGGAATTAGAAAAGCACTCTCAGAAAACTCCTCCCACTGAAACTCAAACTCTTCAATCAGAATACACTTGTTTATTTCATGGCACTTAAACAGATCTAAGAGGGAAATTGTGTCTAAAATCACATATTTAAGCTGAACAAGAAAAATAGCATTTAATCTGTTGTTAGAATGATTAAAACAAAAAAATTGGGGCATTGCAGATTCAAACAACCTATTATTCACGTTCTACAATGTTCAGGAAACCAACATTTACCAGACTTGACAAATGTTACCGCCACAAAAAAAGATATAAATTAAGTTAAAGTTCTAGAATCATAGAATGGGTTGAATTGGAAGGGACCATAAAAATCATTTCATTCCAAGCCCCCTGACATGGACAGGGACAACTTTCACAGACCAGGTTGCTCAGAGTGACATCCAGCCTGGCCTTAAACACTTCCAGTGATGGGGCACCCACAACTTTTCTGGGCAACGTGTTCCAGTGCATCACCACCTTCACAGTAAAGAATTTTTTCTTAATATCTAATCTAAATCTACTCTCAGTTTGAAACCATTCCCCCTTGTCATGGCACTATATGCCCTTGTTAAAAGTCCCCCGCCATTTTTCTAGCAGGCTGCCTTCAGGTACTTATCTAGCACACTGTCTGACCTAGATTAGTTGTTCATATAATTAGATAGATCCATAAACAGAGGAATTACCTGAGCTTTAAATGAGGTAACCATGCTGTAGCTCTGAAAGGCAGCCCTTGAACAAACTTATCACACTATTACTTATTCCAGCTAAATAAAACTCTTAGTACTGAAAACATTGCAGTCGACGTGAGCTAAATCTATTCCGTATTTGCCAATTCTCTTAAATTCAACGTGGCAGTAACAAATACCCAAGAACAGGCAACTTGCCTCTTCCACGTATTGCTAAGTATCAGTGGCTGTGGGATGATCACACAGCTATCACTTGTGAGTTGTACAGCATGCAACTCTGGCAATGCAGCACATTCAGTGTTTTAAGAGAACATGAGTGAAGGTTATATAAATCTGTAAAAACGGATTATGTCAACAACAGCAGCAAACTATTTGGATTTTCATGGCTAATATATTGCCTAATCTTCCTACGAAGCTCATTGCTTTTGCCCACAAAACTTTAGCACATAGTTCTTCCACCAAGAGTTGCTTTGGCTTTTCATTTTCTCTGACTCAATAAGCTGATCTTAACAAGTTTGTTCAGAGGGGTCCCAAGCACAGCATTAAGTGGAACACATCAGCATAGTGCGGGGAAAAAACAAACCAACCACAAAACCCACAGGGTGCTAAGCAGGCTTGAGCTTCTGTACTTTGTGTACGCCATGCGCTTCAGGTCTGTGTACTCACAGCTGTGTTTCTCCAAAGCCTGCGCAATCGCGTCTCTGAGAAGTGGAGGGAGCTCGTGCACACAAACACGTGGAACACTCACAGCAGACGGAAGATTTCACCTGGTGAGCTAATCCAGAGCGCTGCATGGAAGGAGACTGACTTGTCAAACTGCCTCTTAGCTGCAAGTTTACCTCCTCTCCTATGAAGACAGGCTGACGGTTGGGGTTGTTCAGCTGAAACAGAGAAGACTCTGGGGTGATCTTACAGCAGCCTCAAAGTACCTAAAGGAGACTTAACAAGACCTGTAGTGATGCGGCAAGGGGCAGCAGTTTTAAACTGAAAGAGGGCATTTTTTACTGGATGGGTGGTGAGACACTGGAGCAGGTTGCACAGAGAAGCTGTGGATGTCCCATCCCCAGAACTGTTGAAGGCCAGGCTGGATGGGGTTTTGAGCAACCTGGTTGAGTGGCAGGTGTCCCTGCCCATGGCCAGAGGGTTAGAACTAGATTGATCCCTGAAGATCCTTTCCAACCCAAACCATTCCACAGCTGTGACTGTAGAACCCACTTTCAGGAAGGTAAAACATCTTTATACAGGAAAAACTCAGCTACAGCAAAACAAGACAATCCTTTTACTGAACTATAGTGCTCCAGCCTAGGATGTAAAAAAAACCACAAATGTTTTGCCTTGGTTTGACCAACTCTTTTGCTTCAAAGAATGGTGTATGCTTCCTACACTTTCCTGTTTGAAAACATGATGAAGTACAACATCCTGCTGAGCCTGGAGAAGATAAATGAGATTATATTCCTCTTCTATAGATAGTAGTGCATCAGTATATCAACACAGATATAGTGAAGTCAACATAGTGACGTGAGTTGACCCCAATTATTCCCTCAGAGTGTATTGACCAAATAAGCAGAGTCTGTTTACACCCTACATGACTGTGCTTGTCTGTGGCTGCCAGAAATAGAAAATTAGCAAACAGCAAGCAGTAAACATGGCCTTGGCACAGGAGGTGTGAGATTGTTGCCAGAGGAGAGGCCGAGGGGTCACTGCCAATGTGCCAAGAGCGCCCAAGTGCAGGCAGCAGCTGTCCCTGTAACCGCATGGGGACCAGTGGCAGCCCCAGATACGGCCGCCCGCTGAGGGGGAGTGGGGACGTGGCCCTGCAGTTGTTCAGCACACGACAGTTAAAACCTACTGAACAAGGGAAAGAAGCAACATCACTGTACCCCGTGACTCACACACAGAGAAGCAAAAACAGGCAGGAGTGCTTCCCACCATGATGTGGGCAAGGATATAACTGAGAGGCTCAGAAGCTTTGCCAGCCCTGTGGGCACTGGCACAGGAGGTTCTGGCTCCTTTTGTGGCCCCCACAAGACTTGAAGCCTTGCTGGTGTTGTCAAGGGCCCATGGCAACCTCCGTCTTGCACCATCAGTGCCTTTGAGGGGCAGAAAGCAGGATGGGTCCTTCCCAACCACTCTGGCCGAGATCCTCCCCCGCGGGTCAGCCTGGCTCAGCCATCACCTCAGGCACTGGCTGGCCTGTAGCTCACATTCACCCAGCATGGCCAAAAATAGCACTTCTTTTATTTCACTATATAATCACTTCACATAATCCAGACATAACAGGGAGGGGAGCAGGGGAAATAAACACTTGTAAAATGAGTTCCCCCTCCCTGGCAGGGCAGGCAGAGTCCTTCATCCATGCTTTTGCCCACCTTTGCTGGTCCTGGCAGGGAGGATTTTCCTTGGCTTCAGCAGCGTCACCACAACAGGCCCAGCTCCAGACAACTGACCTCTCATCAACAGCTCCCATGTCTTACACAACCTCCCAGGTTTTGTCTTGTAACCCCATGATCTCACAGAGGCTGGTACACTGACAACTCATCATAATCCAGAAATTTCTCAAGGAACAATAGCCAGCAACACTAAAAAGCCACAACCATCATGCCAGACAAGTGTAGCCTTAAGGGCAAAAGTGCAGCACACAAGACTGGTTCCTGTGTCATCTCATTGGTGAAAACACCCAAGCTGGCACTTTTAGAAAGACTGTAAGAATTACTTAAGATCTCATATGAATCAAATGCTGGTGCAACTGAATTGCAAATATTTATACCTTAAGAAGTGTTGGATTTTAAATTTACAAACATTTTTCCTATTCTGTACCTTCTAGATGTACATCTCCCAAGCATCTCCCAAAATGCCTGACCTTGCAATCAGCGCGTGTTGCAGGTTCAGTTGTCAACAGATGCACTGAACCTCTCACAGACGTGCCAGCAGATCCCTTTGGTCACAAACAAAACTGACAGTGTAGCCTGTTTGTCTCTTCCCAGTCCTGAGGGAAGACTACATACTGACCCTGGAATTTTGTTAATAGCTAGAAGGTTTCTAATTATGCACATTTTAAAATACCACAGCTCAGGTGCTGTTTAGTCTCTGACAGCCTGGTAGGTGTCTGCAAGCCACTAGCAAACCCAAAAGATCATGACCCTTAGTAGGGCATGTAGTAAGAGGAAAAGGGGTAATGATTTTAAAGCATGAAAGGGTAGGTGCAGACTAGATATAAGGAAGACATTTTTACAATGAGGGTGGTAAAACAGTGGAACAGGATGTCCAGAGAGGTGGTAGATGCCACATCCCTGGAAATATTCAAGTTTCAATTGAACAGAGCTCTGAGCAACCTAATGAAGTTGAAGACCTACCTGCTCACTGCATGGGGGAGTGAACTAGGTGACAGTTAAAGGTCCCTTCCAACCCAAAACTATGATTATTTAATGTTCAGGGGTTTCCCTCTCAAGCCATTCTTCCCCACTACATGTGTACTATGAATTAACTTGAAAGCAGAAAATAAAACTAGTACTCTGCAGCAATTTGCTCAAACTTCCGAAAAAGGGTTTTTTAAATATTTTTAGTAATGATTCTATTTATTATTTATTTATGAATTGTTTCCCTATGTACGAAACAACTGCGATTTGGGTGGGACAGAGAGAGGCAATGACAAAGCGTAAGAACCATCAACCCTTTGTTTTAGAAAATTATACTACAGGTGTCCAAAGGAAGATGACAGAGTCCCCAACACGAGAGCTTGCATAACTGAAAATATGCAATCTGCGTCTTTGGCGTTTAGTGGGTGGTTGGTTTTGGAAGGAATGAGGGGGTTTCAGGATGTGTCTGGGAGGGGGGTGGTGTTTAAAAACTAGAAGTTCTTCACTCTGTCTCAGTTCAGTGTGAGCTCCTGGGTCACTATGTGTGTTCTCTGTAGTTGAGAGGGTTGGGAAACTCTTGGAGCTGTATTAAGTGTTAGCCAGTCCTTTTTACTGCAGTCAGGAGAGAAACCATGTACCTCATTACTGCTCCTTCATGGGCCTTTTGCTCCACAAAAGGCAGTTTCTTCCCTTCCTCCTGCACTAGCCCATTTCACAAAAGAAAACATCACTCTTCACTTCCCTCCAGGTAGAGGTAATTACTACTCCAGGTAGTAATGTCATGCATAGCTGATAAAAATCAAAGCTGCAGCTCTGCCTGAGAACAGCTAAGGAGTGGGAAAGGAGACAGAACACAGGTACTGAACACAATGACACCCCTAAAGACACCAAAAAGAGGTTTTTACAAAAATGCAGACAAAATAAGACTGATTTCTTCCCAAAACCCACCTATATTAAAAAGAATAAGAAAAATTGAAGGAAAGAAAAACTTCCTCCTGCAACTTGCAATTAGAACAGCAGGAGCTGGGATACTGCTTGTGAACACATAGAAGCTCACTATGGAAGAAGAATTCACATTAATAAAGTCTCCAAATGAACAGTACATACCCACAGTGATTTTAATAGTTCAGCTTCTGAATCATACACTGTTATGTCTGACATAAAAAGATTGCAATTGATTTATTAGCTACAAATATAAATATACCTGGATTTTCTTTTTTCCTTAAGAATAAAAAAGTATCATGTGTTCAATCTTCCAAAGTTAGAATCATAAGGGAAAAGAAGATCATCATATGAAAGTTTTCGAGAGTACACAAACAGATCATTTACATGCAACATGAAACGGCAAGTCACTAAAAATCAGACTCTTTCAAATCTGTCCAAATGATTGTCACTACCCATTGTAATAACACACCCTTTGTCTTCAGAGCCCATGGAAACTGGCAAGTCTTACTCCATAATTTCACTCATATTCCCCTTTTTTTTATACACAGAGCTTCCCAGAAGCCTTTAATGGTCAGAAGATCTATTTGTTTCTTTTTTTTTTTTTTTTTTTTTTTGTTTTTTTTTTTTTTTTTTTTCATACACCATTTTAGTCTATTTATTCCTTGACTTTTCCTTTCTGGTGAACTGCAAGCAGTTCTTATTCCTCATTTTGCTGGAGTGAGAAATCCCTCCCCTTTTCTTATGTCACATAGGTGGTTCAGGCACAACAACCTGATTTTGTCCTTTTGGCTGGCTTGTAGTCCGTGATGTCTACAGTTTGCGGTGGCCCCTCAGCCTTCTGCCGCATGATTATTGGGACTACCATGTCAAACACAGTTTCAAAGAGGTAGTCCACCTTGTATCCTGTTTTTGCACTGGTCTCAAAACACATTTTCTCAGCTGCTGGAACATCCTTCTCATCTAGCATTTTGTATTTCAGTATCTTTTTATAGAGTGCAATCGCATCCTCTGCACGGACTTGTTTTCGCACCTTTGAGCCACAGCTGGCACCAGACTTCTCAGGTCTATTTTCATCCGGTGGTAAAGTACAGTCATCGCTGAGGTCAACTTTATTTCCAACAATAGCAAAAATGCAGTCAGCACTTGCACTGTCCGTCAGTGCCAAGAACCTTTCTTCCAGCTCTGTCAGGCTTTGGAGACTGTTCACATCGTACGTGAGGATCACAGCAGCCGCTCCTCTGCAGTACATAGACCCAAGGCCATGGAACTGCTCCCGTCCTGGCAAAGGTTTAAACACAACAAATGTTAGTGTGCTGGAAAACACATTAACCAAGTAAGAGTGTATAAGGAATTTTAAACCAATTTCACAAGTCTGGATGAAGCAGTGAAGGTAAAAATGTGTTATTTGTAGCACTTTCAGGTTTTTCCTTCTGTTTTTCCATAAGAGAGCAACAGTGCCACAGAACAGGGCTGCTCACTGCTTGCTTAGTCTAAGAGAAAGGGATTCTGTAGAGACAAGTGAGCAAGGAAGCTCATGCAGCATTCACACTTGCAGAGAGCAAAAAAACCGTGGCTTCTTTTTTATTAAATTGCGTGCTAGCTGATTTACGTCACATTAACTACTACCCTGCTTGCACCCACAGATGGCCCATCCACCTACTTCACCATTTGCAAAAAAAAAGGTTCTACTGTTTCAAGTTCTGCTAGAATTTATTACTCCTATAAATTCAGCACACATTTTCAAGTACATCCAGTTCAGAAATCTGGATCAAAATCAGTAATCCACTTGTTCCTAGGTTTTGAACGATTTTGTAAGCTATATAGTCTGATGCTACATGCCCACAGTTCTCAGGTACACTGGCTTTACAGGAAAAGTCTCTTGTGGTATCCAGCCTGTATTGATATGCAGCTGTCCCACCACCAGTTTCACACATTTTTAGTATATTAAACACACAGTATACAGAAAATCCTAATACATTCTAAGAGAAATTTATCTTTTAAGTTGCCTTAGCCATCGCTCAATAATCAACAGTTAAAACATTTCTTTCTCCTCATTCAGGGACAATCTTCCAGCACCTCCAAGCAAGCCTTGATGGTGTCCTTCATTTCTTGGAAGAAAAAATTGACTCTTCTTTAAATACTGGGAAGTAAACAATGTTCTTCCGTAGTTGCAACGTGACTAAGGGACATGAAGCAGAAGATAAACTATGTTTTCCTTCCTATTGAGAACTGCTTCTTTCCCCAAACACTTGCTACGTGTAGAATATGCTGTATGTTTTACTATCTAAAACTGTATCAAGAAAGAGATAAAACACACTAGACTTCAATCAGCCATCAGAGTCAGCCTTAGGTCAGTACATAAGTGTGAATGAAGAAAGAAGGATAAAAAAAGGAAAAAGAGAAAAAAGAGCCAACTACACTCTTATAAACGTTTAAAAATCAACATAATTTTCCTGCTCTTTTCATACAATCCCTTTGCACAGAGCCTTCATTTATAGAAAATCTGGAAGAGATCTGGTTACACTCATCTTCTGCACAAAGCTAAAGACCACCACAAGCTATTTCATCATCATCAATGATTCATCATGAAATCACTGTAAAAGACTGTGGAATAGGAAAGGCAGAAGAAATTAATGCTGAAAAATGCAGGTCAACATATATTGGGAAAACACATCTGCACATGAACATGCACACTGTGAAAGGAACTCAGAATCTACCTCCAGTTGGGAACAGAACAGTCATTGCAGTAAGTCCTTCGACAAACATCAGGACCATACTGTACACCGTTGCCAGAAGAGAGACAGTGTTCATCATTATCAGTAAAACAGATCTGGGGAACCTCAAGCTAGAACATGAAATCCAAATTTCATTGCACTTTTAACACTGAGTGAAACTCTGGTAACTGCCAGAGAAACAGATTTGGAAAGGTGCAGAGTTCACTATAAAGAAGGGTAAAAGGAAGCTGGTGAGAATGCTCAGAAGTATGTGAAACATTTGCATGAGGAAAAGTTGTGGGATCTCTCAGGCTGGTGAATGATCGGAAAAAAGGGTAGAAACAGATGTCTATAAATTCAGGCCTAATGCTGAGAAAAAATAAACAGTTGTTCCTCGGTTACTTTCTCGTCACACAGAAAATGAGGATTTCACATCAAAAACATGTGCATAATTTAAATACTTTCCTGCAAAGTGAATAATTGGTAATAGCAGTTATATAACACTGCAGAGGTCAAAAGTTCAATGAATGGCATTCAGAAAATCATTAGGCAAAGTTTATGGAAAATTGCTTCATTGCAATTTTGTATAACCTCTAATTTGCTTTCTCTCAGCAAAAAAAAAAATCTTTAACTAATGATGTGGGAGGTAGGACAAAAGGAGGCTTGAAAAAAAAGAATAGCTATACCCTTGTCTAGGTATGTTGAGTAAGGGCAAGGGAGATTGGGATACAGGGGAGGGAGGAGGTCAGTCCTTTTACGTTTTTTTTCTCCAATATCATGTTAAAGTTGTAATTTCAGTTGCACTGCAACTGAGTCTTTAAATGTCCCCAATTTTTCAATAAAAGTTTGTGCCGTGACCGATTTTGTTCTCACTCGAACCCTGATTATACTGTGGTCTGGAAACCACAATGGAACATGTATCTCCCCCTGTTCTCCCACTTCAGATGCCTAAGCCATAAAATGCAGCCCCCGGAATCATTTGCTACAGCAAGCAAGTACTAGAACAATACTATTACTTGTTTTATGGCATTTGTATGCTAATCTAATCTTGCACAGCATAATATAAACCATGACACTTTTACATGGCAACTACCCACTGACTACTTCTACAACTAACATATTGTTGAATGGGGAAAAGAAACAGCAAGAATTTACCTTGCATAAGGGATTAATTACGTCAAAGGAATTATAGATAGTCTCCCTTGCTCACCCTCACAGCGCATTCAACATGCAGAAAAAACTGCACAATGTATTTTTGTAGGAGTTTCCTTGTACAGGCCACTTCTGACACTTAAAGGCTGGAACAACTCTAAATATGGAAAAAAACCCAAAACTACACAAAGTATTTAAACTAATATCTGTCCTCAAGGTGTCAGGCAAAATAGTATCTGACATTAGGATGAAAAACTTACTGCATGAAAACAGCCATCATCTTCTTATAGCCCGTTATTTTTTCCTCTGGACCCAACTGGTCCCACTCCAACCACATATTTTTTTATACAATGAATCAAATTAAATGCTAAGCCCTGAATGCAACAATTAAACAGTTTTGTCCTTTCAAAAAAAATAAAGGTAACAGAGAAGAGTGACAGAACTATCAAAAAATTTGCAGTCAGAGGAATTGCAAGAACCACTAAATCAACCACAAAGGCACAACATCAGGGAAAATTCTGAAAACCAAGTAACCAAAAACTAATTTTCATTTTCTTTTCATCTTTGTATTTTGTCTTGTTTAGAGCAGTTCAACAACCCTACAGCTGTATCCCCATCTGCAGCACCATTAGCTTTCCAGAAGCTCTTCCACCCAGTACACAAAGTCCTGTTGGAGACTTCAGCCAGTTCAGAGGCAGCACAACCAATGAGCATTTTCAAAGTCCTATGATGGTTGTCACAAACAAATCAAAGAGCTTTGAGCCAAATGGACCTCAGTACCATAAAGTTTGTAATAAACCTAACAAAGAAAGAAGGGAAAAGCAGACCTTGCAAGAGGCCGGCTTGACAAATAAGCAAGGCCAGATTTAAAGCGTACTAAGGCTTGAACTTCAGGCCTAGGCTTTGGTCTAGTCAGCCTCCTACTGCATTTTGACCTTTCACATGGAAGGCAGCAGCCCCTGTCAATGCTTTCTCTGGATGGGACCAAGCCCGTCCAAGCATCCCCATCCCCTCCCAGCTGTGGGATTCACTGACAACAGCAGCACCTCAATGTTGCACTTGAAGCTTTCCACCTGCCCATGGCCCCTGAGGATGGTATCCAAAGCAGCCCATGACATTGCTGTGGATGTCTACGGGAGCAGAAGCCACATTTGAATGCTCCTTACCCACCACCTCTTCAAAGGCTTTTACCACAGCTTCTGAAGTACCATAACTTCACACACACACATGCTCTTTCAAGAAAACTTCTATCAGAAGAGGAAGTTTTAAATCACTCAGTGCTGAACATGTACAAGAATGCAAAACAGGCTGTTACTTGCAGTCTGGAGGGAATAAAACACAACAAATATTAAAGAGCTGAAAAGGTCTTCAATAAAGTACTGAAAAAAGTACTGTTTCTACTCTGATATCACAGTCTGAGTGGCAGCATAACTCAGTTCCTAAGGTAAATGTGTAGTGGGGAAAAGCACACAAAAGTGGGCTACAGAGGTATGCTATCATTGCATTAAAATTGCACAAGATCACAGAATTGTCCAGAAATTCTCAGTCCATAAACTAGGTACCTTCCAAGGATTTTCACTATGATTTAAGTGGTACTGTAATCTGAACAGTAGAGAGGAATTAACACTAACACAAGGTATCAGCTAGGTTTTGTCTTTCAGATTCTCTTTCTGCTTTAGAAGAGTCTGAACTTTGGTGTACACGGAGAGGGACAGGAATTGTACTCTAGGGAGGTAGCTAAAAGAGGAAAGAAAAGAGAAAGTATGACACCCATGACACAGAACAGAAACCAGTATTAAAAAGAAATGAGCTTTGAGGATTCAGCTGCAGTAGATGAAAGTTCAAAGGGTGACCCTTATAGTCCTGAGTTACCTCAGCAGGAACATCCTCACGATCACAAGAGTAGACAAAGAACCCTTTTGAAAAGGGAACAACATTTCCTTCTGTTCACAGACAAGGCAGTAAAGTTGTGACCCTTTAAAGGACATCAGGGGAAACAATTTTGTGAGGAACTGAGATTTCTATTTGTGCACATATACCAAGATATGTAATGACTATCAAAGAACAAACAGTAAAGGTCCCTAAAGGTTTCAGGAAAATTCTCCTGCCCACATATGAGTCAGGCTGTCAAGTTTTGACAGTGATGAAGTCAGAGTTCTTCATTACCTTGTTCAAGATTGGTATTTATTTCTTGTAGGTGACTTTATCATATTTCCCTTGAAGTCAGGAGTTTTGTTAAGAACTAGACTACACCTGTGGTTACTTGGGGATAAAAATAAAGCTCTCCATCCCAAAGGATTAACAAGGAGGACATAAGTAGGAATTAGTGGAAACATGAGTCACAAAGCACTGGAGAGCCCAATTTCTACATGTCCAGGAGCTGTCCGAATACATGATTTCCTGGTCTGCCAGAAAAATGCCAACATTTGTTTTTTCTTCGAGACAAAATTCACCATGAAATGAAAGTCTCTGAGAGGGAGAAAGACTAAATAATTAAACCAACAAATCCAAACAAACAAAAAACTCCACCACAACACTCCCTACCCTTCCCCAGAAAAAAACAACCACCAATCACAAAAACAATTACCACTGAGCAACTATAAAATTCATTTAATCTCCATCTTCAACCAGTATTATGCATTTTCAAAGCTGCATTATAGAAGACACTTGCGTACGTTGAAGTTTCAGAATGCAACAGATGTCTAGCTCTGCTAAAACAAGATGATGTTTATTTTGTTTATACTCATTACTTAGATATGAATCAACATTCAAGGCATGAACTGTGACCTATTTTAGCAGCTTCTATTTAAGTTATTAAAATTAGATATGTATGTCTTGGCCAAAGCAGAATATAACATAAACATAGGGTAGGAGTGATCTTAATACCCAAAGGGCTTCACTTTCATGTTTTAAAGTAGAAAGAGCTACATATGGAAGAAGAAAATAACAACCACATGGGTTAAGTGAACAATGAACAAAGGAAAATTCTTTAATACAGCTCTCCAAAGAAAGAACATCAAAAACAGTCAAGAAAGTGGGCTCAAAGTAATACATGATTGAGCCACTCTTACTCCACTTCTAAACACTATTTATTCTGAATTGTTAAGTCAAGAACCTTTATCTCATAATAGAAGACTTAAATTTGTGAAAGAAATCATCTCTTCCCTTAAATCTATGCAATTTTTACTTAATGAGCAAATACTTTGAGTTCTGAAGGAGTCTGAAATTGCCAAGAACATGCAAACATCCCCACTCTACAAACGTGAATTATTCTAGGCTTATAAAGCTCCTTCTGCAAAACAGCAGCTCAGTGTGAGAAAACAACCCACACGAACCAGGAGCAATCATTCACTTCTCACTTAAGCAAGACAAGAAGTCATGATCAAACTGAGTCCTGTCCTCCAGTCAGCTTTAATTATTGTACTAGAAATACCACACCTCCGCTAACAAATGTGCCCCTTGGACACAAAATCAATGACTAGAAAGACTGGAACTTGCACACTGCATAATCATTTTCTATTAATTACTTAAACACCCTCAGATCTGGTCTTAGAAAAATGGAGGTTATTTAAAAACACTTTTAAAAGAAACAGAAACAATTAACACAACTTCAGTCTTTATAATAGATTTCTTTTCTCTCATTTAAAATATAAAAACATGTAAAAGCACCATCGTGTTCCACATGATTCCTTCTCCCTACCAATACACACACACACAGAGACAGACACAGAGTCTTTATCACAAAGGTCATTCACAAGCTTAGATCCACAGCTAAGAGCCAAACCTGACAGCATTTAGGTATTTATACTGGTGCTTTTATACAGATAAAGGAAATGTCCTGCATGAGCTGCTTCTCCTCCCCTGGAGGCTGGCGTTCAGGATGGCAAATATACTCTGGACATTAGTTCCAAGCGCTACAAATCTCTTCCCATAAAAGAGATCATAATATCCCAATGGAGGCAAGTCCCAGATTCAGAGGAACCAATGATATATTTGAGCTGACTGCCACAGATGAGAAAGCCTTATGAACCGTAAGCAGGGAAGCAGAAGATGCTTTCTATATACATTTAACTCCATGACATTTGAATAAAAGGCAGATCTCGAGACTGCAGTGCGCTGTTATACAGGAGGAATGTAACACTATTTTCCTGATCTGGAAGTGGCATTACATTATGTCACTATAATCTAGTCCCCACTGAATTCACATTCAGAAATCTTATACAATCTACTGGTAGACTACAGAATAGTATTCTATCCAATATTAAAAATTCAATTTAATAGATCTTATTTTTGTCTGGACAACTGGAAAAAGTTACTCAAGAAAATCCAACTAGTCATCTAACTGGAAGCAGATAAAGTTTTGATAAAACAGGAAATGCCTTGGCACTATAATCCCAAATTTATGAGCTATGGTTCTACAGTATGACTTTTATCCTAAGAAATTAAGCTGTATCCTTCTATGTAAATAAAAATATTAAAGAGAGATTTTTTTTTTCAGAAGTCTGCTAAACTACCATCAGTGACCCAACAGTGTCTGGGATAAAATGCATCTGAAAATATATGTAAACTCTGTTCCTAGGGAATCTAAATTATGATAGAAATAAAAATCTAGGAAAAATACACAGAGATAAGTAAGTGAAGGGCTGTGCAAAAGGACTAATTCTTAAATATATTTTTTTAAAGAGCATAAATCTTTTCTCTTTGGAAGCAAACTTATGCAGGAATACTTAACAGATATTAATATATTCTCCATGGAATAAGAGGAAAATCTACAACAGGTTTCAGGAAAAGCTGGATGAAATTAATAGCATTACTAAGCATCAAGGCCTTTTACTAGGGATTCTGTATAATATAATAGGCAAGGGAAAAAATAAAACTCATCCTTTATTTCCTTTCCTTTATATAACAAAGCCAACATCCTTTTGGGCATCTAAATTAGCTACTAAGATTCTGACAAGAGAAGACAACTACGCGCTAGAAGGCTAGTCCACACCAGCACCTACCAGTGTGCATTAAGAAATGCAGCTCACTCTTCCTCTGCTTTATCTAAGGGTACCAAAAGCACAAATAAAATAAACCACCACAACCAGTGTGTCCGGGAGAGAAATTAATTCAGAATAATTATTAAAAAAAGGATCACTAGAAGGCATCTGAAATAAAGAAAAACAAGTGTTTACTTATTGGAAATGGAAATTCCACTACACTTTATACCTAAGAATAGTAATACATTTAATGAAAAAAGCTTTATGCAGATTCCTTTTAGCCGACTTCTTTCCTCTCCCCTTAAAGTATAACAACCAAATTAAAGCTAACTGATATGCCATAAGTAAGATTTGAAGGACATGTTTCAGCAAGGACCAAAAAATATGAAATACGTAAAAGATTTTGCACTAAAATTCTACCCACTTCACCTACTTTCTTGAAAGATAAGTCTTCCCAAAAATGATTAATAACTTTGCTAAAAGAAATGCTGCCTATATTTCTTTACAGATTCAAGCTTATTGCTTGTTTAGAGCCTTTTCAAAAGGAAAGTTACACAAATCCCAGGATGGATGGGGTTGAAAGGAACCTCTGGAAATCACCTAGTCCAACCTCCCTGCTGAAGCAGGCTTGCCTAGAGCAGGTTGCACAAGTTTTGAACATTTCCAGATAAGGAGGATCCAAAACCTCCCTGGATTTGAACAAAAACAACCTGTTCCAGTGTTCTGTTGCACTCAAAGTACAGAAGTTTTTCCTAATATTTCGATTATACTCCCTGTGTTTTGATTTGTGCCTTCTGTCCCTTTTCCTATCCCTGGGCACTGTGAAAAGTCTGACCCCGTCATCTTGACACCTGCCCTTAAGATCTGTATGCAGTCACAAGATCCCATCTCATCTTAACCAGCTAAAATAAATGACACTAGAAACTACTATTAATGTGCTTCTCATTATGGTTCTCGCCAGTAAAAAGTGCTCATAATACTATTTTGGCTGTGTTTCCCGTTATTCTCTTCTGCCATATACCCCCAGAATGATTAATAGGCCAATCCACTCAAGAAAGCCCTGGTTTGTGGGGAGAAAAATCCCCTTTACACCCCTGACCTTTCTAAGAACATCTTTCCCTCGTCAAACTTGAAGTACACCAATACAAGCGTGGGGGAGTCTCTGTGTTTGAACACAGGCCGCCGAAAGAATTCCCTCGGCTTCCCCCCTTCCCCTGGGCCCAGCTTGAAGCTACAGGACCCATGTCTGGGCATAAAGCAGATGATAGGGGATATGGTATCATAAAGCCACCCCAAGACAGTCAAGCAGTTTCAAGTGACTCTTTAATTTTTATTAGAACATCAATTCAATTAACATTCCAAAAACGGTACTTTGGCACAACTCACATAAAACAATTCTTCCAAAGAAGTTCATTTAAATGGGCCTTTTATTGTTAGGACAAATAGCACACTGAGAAGTTATGCAAGAATGTTAGCGTGGTGTGCTGCACATCACATGCCAAACTCTGCAAGATGTGGTTAATGATCTACAGGATCATCTGAGCATTATCTGAAGAAGATGGGTTTGTTGCAACATGCTTTTGTTCAGCAAAAAGGCACACACAAACTTCTGTTTAACAAGAACTACAAAACAGAAAATAATGGGAATTATTTTGCTAGAGATTAGTTTTATTTCATATTCTCCAAGAAGATTATCAATATACCATGTCCTGGTAGAAGCTCCAAAATAAAAGGCGAGTCACCACCTTTTTCTGATGTGGGGAAGAAATGCCTCAAAAGCCACATAGCCTTAATCCACAGCACGCCTCCAAAGAACCAACAACTGAAACATGGGTAAAAATTTCCTGTGTTTTTTTGACAGTTAACTGTGTGATAGTTTATGGAGAAATGTGCTTTTAAGTAAAATCTTAATTTTCTAAAGGCAGCTAAACTAAAAGCAGATGCCTAGCAGCTTACAAAGGTGCCAATCAATCTGTTACATCCTGCAGAGCGTTCTGAGTCCCAGAGGTATCCAAAAAAGCAGATTACCGCAGATGAAGCCTTCTCACCCACAGCTTGAATATAATAAACATCCCTCAGTCATCTCGTCAAATTCTGTATTATTCAATCATTAATTAGTTTAAATATTCCCAGAAACTTTTTAAATCCAGCCCTGAAGAGCAGTTTGTCCATTTTCATTCCATAACTGGTAGTGAAGGCTTGCATTTCTGGTTCCCAATGACAGACCCATCAGACACACTCAATGAAAGGAGACTAAGTTTACATGGGAGAGAATAGAAGAGGAAAGAAAAAAAAATCATAAAGGAAAAAAACATTCACAGAGCATGATCAGAGACCAAGTGTAATCCTCATTCAAATTTGACGTCCTGCATAATAAAGATGATTGAATTTCACTGAGTCCTTTTCTTGTAACTTACGAGAAATTTGTATTCTTTAAAGTAGCTAAAGAAAGGAAGGTTAGTATCCCACCAATTACCTTGTTGGAGTTCAGCTTTCAGATTCTGAAAGCTTTGACAGACTTTCAGCTTCACAAAGTAATGAGTTCAAAAAACAAATAAAACACTCCTCCCTCAAACACCAAACTAAAAAAATCACATTCCTCAAACCCCAGAAAAACTCCACAGCCCTCCTAAAAGGTATTCCCCTATGACTTAACCTCCTTTTTGTTAGGCCAGAGAAATTAGTATTTTTTTCACTCAGACTCTTTGCCTCTGGCATATTTCTTTAAACTAAAAACCATACCTGTAGCTCCTTTCTCCCATCTTTCCACATCATTTTATTACAAAGAATGTAAAAAGAGTCTCACTGAAGTTACAATGTTACTTAAATTCCTGATGACTTTTATCTCTCCCTACACTTGTACTTTGCAGAACAGGTCATAGGTTCTGGGACAGCGCAAGGTACCAAGAGCTTGGTTTGCCATCTACTACCAACTCAATGGACCTTGCAAAACGTGTTGTTGCCCAATGAATCTAGCTAAACCTGTTGCCAGCACCCCATAACATTAGTCTCTCTCCATTTGCAGCCTTATACGTTTGCTTAGTCTGTATATTTCTAGCTGCAACCGTCTTTTTATAAAAAGACTTATAAACTCAGTGCCTTTAGACTAAAGGCATATTTAGGGTTTCTGTAACCAGCAATGCTTATATAAAGAAGAAGAAATATCAGAGAAGATTCCTATTATCTACAAGATTTAGCCCACTAGTTTCAGCTTTTCTGGAACACAAGAATACCTGGAATCTGTTCTGCTACGTAAGTGCAAAATTATTTTTCTTGCTGCCAAGAAGAAATCAGAACTTACCATTCTAATAATGAAATTAAGACTGAGCTTCTAAACTCACAAGAATTTTAATTTCAAAATAGATGTTCCCATAGAAACACCAGTATGCTTTCTATCCAAAGCTATCACATTTCATAAAAACACGAATATGCTTTCTATCCAAAGTTTTAAACTTCACCATATTATGTCTAGCAACACAAAGCATTACATAGAGACACAGAGAAAACCTCCTAACCACACTACATAGCATGTTTTTGCCAACAAAAACTTTGGCTAGACCTGCATAAAAAAAATTTATTTGTAGCTAAAATCCCACTGATGCCCCTACAATCCTGAATAATTTACATTTAGCCAGATAGATTTACTTTCTTCAAATCATTCGTTTTATTTAGTTCTCTTGATGTGCTGTGTTCATGTCTTGAAAAAGGAGATAACCCCAGAAGATTCAAGCAGTTCATGTATTTTCAGCCTGGAAAGGTAGTGCCTCGTAAAAGATGAGCAGAACTAAGCTTAGATCTGCCAGACCAGCAAGCATACCAAGGTACACAAATGACACCAGTATTTATCTATTTCTCCCTGAAATCTCAGAGCTGTGAAGGGAAATGTTTTCTCTAAACACTGATACCTGGCAAAAGAAATGAAGGCATGACAGATTGATGGGACATTACCATCCTGTCTATGAGCAAATGTCCCACCAGAACTCCAGCTAAAATATAGCATCAACACTGTGGCTACTGAAAATGTGGCAGGGTGCTTGAGAGTTAAATTTATGAAGCTCGTGTATGCCTGTACTGAAATGAGAGCAGGAATGCAAGAATGGAACCAGCAATTAAAGTCTGAGTAAGTAAAAAGCATTGATGTAAAATTCTTCTGAAACTAGGTGTCTAAAAAAAAGTTGAAACTGCTGCTTAGAAAGAAGTGGTCATTTGGCAGCTTTCCTTAAAGAAAATACGATTGGAAGCAAATCATAAGGCGAGGAGAAAAGAAACCTTGGATTTACTTTGGAAGAGTTCTGCAGGAAGCAGTATCACTGAACACTTAACTGCAGCAGCAGAGCTTGACGGCCAAATATTGCTCAGCAGTGAGCAACAAAGAGGCCAGTTACAGGACAGGGCGGTACAACAACCTGACCTGGGTGAGACACTCACTTCTGTGCTGTGAGAGAAGCTTTTCAGCTTTAACACCAGCTGAAACACCAATTCATCTCCTCAAAGAAAAGTACCTTCTACAGAAAACAAATTCATTTTCCACAGAGTGAGTTCTAAAAGCAGCTGGTTTTTCTTTGCAGTACCTGAAAACTGATACTTTTTCCTTAAATTTAAAATTCCTTTCCACAGGGGTAAAGGCAATGCAGATGAGCCCACCTCCCTATACAATTTCCAAGCAGATGGTGCTGCCAGGTCCTTAACTTCAGAGTCACTTAAAGGAGACCTTCAAAGCCCACACTCCCTCCCAAAGCTAGCTCTTTAAACTGAGAAGCAGGTCCTTAGCTCAGGCAGGAATGCATGGCCAGGTGTACTTTAGCACAGTTTCACTGACACTGCAGGGCCAGGAGGTCACTCCACACTTCCTGGATGTTTTATATTGCTCAGTAAGGAGCTGGCAAGTTGGCTTGGTGTGCTGGCTTGGCTGGGCAGAGTTAATTTTCTTCACAGTAGCCAGTATGGGGCTGTGTTTTGGGATTTATGCTGCTGATTTGGGAAACTGCATAGATAACAACACAGGAATATTTTAGCTATTGCTGAGCAGTACTTGCACAGTGTTAGAAAATTTCCTGTTTCTCATATACTTCGATACATATTTTAACTTTAATTAATACATAATACATACTTTAACCAATATGTACATTAAGAAAGGAATCCTGAAGATGCACAAGCAGGCCATCCCCATGTACTGAAAGACAATGTAGTCTACCTGGACTTCAACAAAGCCTTTGACACCACCTCCCATGGCATAATCCTGGAAAAGCTGGTGGCCCGTGTCTTGGAAAGACGCACTCTTTGCTGGGTTAAGAACTGGCTGGATGGCTGGGCCCAGGGCATGGTGGTGAACAGTGCTGCATCCAGTTGGCATCTGGTCACTAGTGGTGTCCCCAAGGGATCAGTGTTGGGCCTAGTCCTGTTTAATATCTTCACTGATTATCTGGATGAGGGGATTGAATCTACCACCAGCAAGTTCACAGACAACACCAAGTTGGGTCCATCTGCTGGAGAGCGGGAAGGTTTGGCAGAGGGATCTGGACATGCTGGATCAATGGGGCAAGACCGAGGCATGAGGTTCAACAAGACCAATGGCCAGGTCCTACACTTGGCAACAACAACCCCAGGGAGCAGTACAGGCTGGGGGCAGAGTGGCTGGAAAGTGGCCCAGCAGAAAAGGACCTGGGAGTGCTGGTCAACAGCACATGTCCCATGAGGAGAGGCTGAGGGAGCTGGGGTTGTTTAGCCTGGAGAAGAGAAGGCTCAGCAGGGACCTTATTACCCTCTACAACCACCTGGAAAGGAGATTGTAGCTAGGTGGGGGGTTGGCCTCTTCTCTTGGGTAACCAGCAACAGGACAAGAGGACATAGACTTAAGCTGCACCAGGGGAGATTTAGGTTGGACATTAGGAATAATGTCTTCACAGAAAGCATGATTAGATATTGGAATGGGCTCTCCCTGAAGTTGTTTTAGGAAAGACTGGACATGGCACTGAGTGCCATGGTCTAACTGACATGGTGGTGTTCAAACGTTGGACTTGATCTTAGAGATCTTGTCCAACCTATTTGATCCTGTGACATCACCCAACCAGTGAGGGGGCTGGGGGTGCACAAGAAATTGGGATGCAGCCAGGACAGCTGGGCCCAACTGACGAGAGAGATATCCCACACCATATGATGTCATGCTTAGCAGATGAAGCTGGGGAAAGGAATAGGAAGTGGGGGATGTTCAGAGTGATGGCACTTGTCTTCCCAAGTCAATATTACACATGATGGGACCCAGCTTCCCTGGAGATGGCTGAACAGCTGCCTACCAATGGGAAGTGAGGAATGGATTCCTTGTTTTGCTTTGCTGGTGCACATAACTTTTGCTTTACCCATTAAAGTGTCCTTGTCTTAACCCACGATTTTTCTCACTTTTACTCCCCCAGTTCTTTCCCCCATCCCAGTGGGGCAGAGCAAGCAAGAGGCTGCTTGAGGCTTAGTTAAGATTGCCTTCCTAAATGTATCTCAATAAGCACTCTGAAATTCTACCACTCGTCAGCATTCCTGCCAGCTCTCAGCAAAGAATTGTTAAGTCAGAGTCTGCCCACTACCTCACAGTCAAGAAATTCTTCCTGTTTTTCTTCATTCTTTATTCCTGTTTTAAGCTGAGTTAGGTTTTTCAACTTCCTCATTAGATACTTTGCTATAGCCTTAGCTCTTTACAACTTCCTTTTTTTTAAATCAAAATTCCCCATAGGATTTTTTGCAGAAGGGTTAACTACATATATGCCAAGTCAATCGGTACAATACACCACAGCATTTTTTGAGTGAGGAAACACCATAAACTTAATAAACATCTTAAGGGCATTGACATTTTAGAGAGGACAAAAAGAGTTTATTGTTACTCATTGCAGACCCTCTTTGGATTAAATTTTGTATCCAACCATACATAAAATTAAACAGTCTACTCTTCTAGAAACATTCTTCTTTTTCCATATGATCACTTTAACCCCAACCACATTATATGTATTTCTGCCTCCTGGCTGTCAGTCATTTCCCTTCTTCCCAAGTATAGGAAGCCAAACCACCAAGAAGCAGCTGTAAACTCTTTTGTGCACATCCACCCAATGGGAGTCACACACGGTAACACAGTAAGTTAGCTTTCATCCACAGACTCACAGGGGAGCTTCAGAGCTTGCTGCCCAGAGAGGCTGTGGGTGTTCCACCCCTGGAACTGTTCAAGGATAGCTTGGTGAGGCCCTGAGTAAACTGATCAAGTGAGTAGTATTCCTGCCCATGGCAGAGATGGTGGAATTAGATTATCTTTAAGATCTTTTCCAACTCAAACCGTTCTAGATTCATTTACAAGAATATTAGGTATGGCAGTGCCTATTTTCCACCAGCCCCACTTTCATGTTAATTCTTTCCATTAATATTTCAAAAGCACTAGCAGCAAAGACAAGCCAACAGAACCCAGCCCTGCCCCTCAGTGCTCCACTTCAGGGCCACCCCAGGACACCAGACAGAGGCTTTTAAGAACCTGCAAGAAGCTCAGTATTTAGACAGTTTCAGGGATCTCCAGGCTGTTTCTACCACAGCATCAAGCCACCAGAAGCAAGAGATTATTAGCCTTTAGTATTCAGTCTGGAAGGTCACATATCCCTGAGAATGCACCTTCCAACCCTACCACACAGCTGGAGACCATTTTCTTCTTCCACAGCTGCAGCACAGCTTTGTTCAGTACAGTCATGGGGCACTACAATGTAGAGAGGGATCCATGCTTCCTTTTGAAGATAAAATTAATTACTAGGCTCATATGTAGACTGCACTTCAAGCACTATTTCATAAATCTTTTATCCTACTAGCATGTTTCGAGGTTGATTAGGAGTAGAGAACAGTAAGAAGAGAACCAGAAGTACTTCTAGAGGCCTAGCTTTTACAAAACTGAAGTTAGTGCAAGACAGCAGCTAAATGCTGGTATTTATCACTGATCTCTACTAGGTGAGGAGGGGGAAGGAAAGGCATCTACGAATCACAACATTCACATTCCGAAAAACAGAGTCCAGGTTTCACAAAAACACATTTGAGAGCTGGCAGGCTGTTACGTAGAAAGTGACCTTCTGTGTCACATGTTGCAAAAGCAAGGAATGATTCTTGCACACAAATAACACAGTTGTCCGAAATGCTTCAGGAAGCTCTGGTTATCAGATCAATAGCAGGTACCCACAGCTGGTCTGCCCCAGCAGTTACTTGGCAAGTGCCTCTTATTTAAGGTTAAATCACCTTTTGGTGTAATGGAACTGAGGTGTAGTAGATAACTATACGCTAGCTCCTGATTTGTAAGGTTGTGTTTAACTTCAAACCAGCCTTCACTAGCAATTTGAAAAACATTTAAACTTTGTTAAATGCATAGAAATAAAGCCCATGGATCTTGCAAACTGAATGAAAAAGTCTACAGTTTTATTTTTTGATAAATACTAATATATTCATATTAATAGTCATATATAACATATTCATATGTCATATTAATAACATGGGACATAAAATTAGGCTCATTCATTATGATTTGTTTCAACATTTTCAGTGATTTAGGGGCAGGTTCTCAACTAAGAACACAAGGAATAAATTCATGCATAATTAACCTTGAAGAAAATTATAACTGCTTCTATTCCTTACCAGCTACCATCAGCTTCTATTCAGTTGAAATCTTCACCGGGTGCTTCTAAATAGTTGCTATTTGTCAAAAGCAGGAGGCAATTCTGGTAATCCAGTGGGCTGCCTTCAGCAAGTATCAGAAGTGGTAGACTGTGCTAGACACAGTGCTGCTACCGGGGTTTTGTGGGAATGTATTTAAAACTTGTTTAAATCATTAAGATAAAATTATCACAGGACGTGTGACTTGTGTTTTCAGAGCTTATGCTGACTAAGATAAACAGATGGCCTTTACATTTCCAGCACTATTTCTCCCTTTTAATTCTACTTCCAGCTTCTCTGCCTACACACTTAAAAGCATATGCAGTATCCACAGTTTAGGAGCATTAATTTGAGAATTACAGAAACTGTAATCAGACAAGACGCCTGGTACATAATCTCATCTCATTAATGTTCTCCAACCTGGTACAAAGAGAGTACCACTAAAAATCATAAACAACTCAGTTCCGAACTTTCTCAACAAAATAAACTGCAAAGAGCCATGTTACCACTGTCCAGTGACTGCCCATTCAACCCTGATGCCAAGAGGGGAAGCTACTTACGGAAAGGGAACTGCTTACTGATTTGCTTGCACCGCGTCCGTTTCTTTCATAATGAGCGCGGTATCTCTAGGTCACAAAGCGTTCTGCCACTCAAAGAGCAGACAGACACCAACTATTCCACTTCCACTGCGGTTCCAAGACTTGAAGTTAAAAAAGAAGTTGAGCAGGACAATGTGGAAAGGGTACACAATGCTAGAACATGAAAGGAGATAAGGGAAACAATACAAATGAGATACTTACAGCTATCTGCTGCACGAGGGAAAGCTTATGTCCTAAAGACAGTCTTACAGTCTCATAAAATTAAGAAGTAATCATACTGGTAGGGGTTGGAGGAGCTGAGCAGTTTGAGACATTTTTAGTTTCACAAAATTAGAGATTTACTTTTTAAAAAAGCAACAGCCTGTATCAGGAAGAAAAAAATAATTAAAAAAATAAATTCACTCTCATTATAGCAGTGAGGATTTTTTTGTTTTGTTTTAAAACACCTAAGTCTCACTTGCAGCAAACCACAAGATTTGATGATCCCTTTTATGAGGCTTGGAAGATGCTGACTCTAGACAGAGCTTTTTCTTTCATTTATTTTTGTAACTGTAAGCCACTACAGATCCTGGTAATTTCTCCCTTTTCTGAATGAGCCAAAATTTTGCTCTTTTTTGAGAGCAAATGATAGGTGGAAAATAAACAAAAAAACCTCTAGAAAATAGCCGAGATCCTTATTTCTACCTTCAACAATTAAGAAAAGAGCAACAACAGATTTATATGTCCAGAGCACAAGCCTCACTATGAAGAACAGAAACTGAATTTTTAGGCCTTTCATAACAAAATCTCACACATTTAAATATATTTGGTTGAATATTATATATGACTAAAAATTCATAAGTGGTCATCAGCTGCAGAATGTAAATCAAAAATTTTCCTGTTATTTCAACTGTACTGAAGACCATTACTTTTAAACTAAGTACGTAAAAGTGGCTGGATGGCTGGACAACATCCTTTCTCTGTATTTTGTAAGAATCTCCTGAAGTACAAAAACAGTAGTTAGGAATATTAAATCATGTAATAGAATATAGAAAAAATGTAATTGTATTAAAAAGAAAAGCTGAGGGAACAGGGAGAAGTATCTACATCAGATGCTCACACAGGTCTTGAGGCTCTCAGCAGGGATCCTCCATGAATGGCTTCTTGGTGGCCCATGCAAAGCCAACTTCAATTCTCGCCTGCCTCCTGAGAGATGGAAAGATATACTAGAAAATTTACAAACACATCTGATGATCTATCTCCCTTTAAAAACAATGTTAATAAGCATGCTTCTAGATTTGTTTCTTTCCACATCCAAGTAGGTGTGGAAATCTTGTATGCTTATTGAGTTGGTTGCCCTAAAGAAAGCTATCCTGAATCTCCTGTGATGTAGGATGGCAAACTACTTATGTTAAGAATTCAAATTGAGAGCAAAAACCCACTCACTTCCTTTGACCACCTCTGCTCTCTGCATAAGTTAAGTTTAATCACCAACCTGAAATCTCATTTCCTAGGCATATCTTCAGGTACTGAATATGAAATTACAGTTAATGAAGCTCAGGAAAAGGAATTTATCACAGCTTTGATGCCTTTTGATCAACCCCCTGGATGCTGTACCCCGTATTTCCCTGAAAGAAAGGAAATCATTCAGACTTGGAAGAGAAAATTATTCTTTCTGTTCCATAATTTTCAAAGGCTCCAAATGTATCCACCACAGACTCAGCGTCTTTCTAGATGGAGACCCAAACAAAGGTTATTTGTTTGGATATTTTGCAATAGCACAATGTGACTCAGATGAGGGATTACTAACTGTACCTTCAGTTCAGGCAGTAAAACACTTCCACTTGGAAGCTCACATGGCCAGTGGCTTCAACACAAGACAGCAATTGCAGTGAAGCAAACAATTGATCTAGATATGTGACTGCAGCGTGAAGCAAAGAAACTTAAACTAACCTATAGAGTATCAGGAGAAGCTCAGCCAAGGCACTATGAAGCTGGTTATGAGTTTCCCTGGTTTTGACATTTGTGTCACCATAGTGTGCGTGTACTGAGGTGAAACTAGAAATGTACTCACCATACATGAGCACTCAAAGCAGTAATTGTAAAACAACTAGCAGCCAGGTACCCGCCCCACACTCGTATTTTAGTATCCACTTTTTATTTAAGTATCCACTGTTCCCTTCCTTCTAAACAAGAGTAAAAGTTCATTGCGTAGTCAACAGAAAGACACCACAACCCTGACTGCCTCAGTTCTGGCAGCTAGACACACAATACTAATTTTACACACCTGTTTGTTTTTCATTAAAGAATGTGACTGTATCCCAGTGGAAAAAAAAAAAAAAAAAACCAACACGCACAACTGAGTCAACATGTGTTACTTTGCATGCATTCATCTCTCTGCTACAGATTGTGAAGCTTTCTGTTGTTCTGTGCAACACTATTTACTCAGCTAGACAGAGAGCTACTGGGAAAAAATATATCCTGCCCCATCCCTGTGTTTTCCCCCTCATGCCCAAACTGAGAGAGCTGTTGCTTCTTAGACAGCTCAGGTATACATTTCACAAATACGACTGCCAAACTGAAGAATGCAACAAGGCATCAGTAACTTGTTTTCTTGCCCAGAACACCTATGCCTTTGCACATACCCTCTAGGACACCCATTTAACTGAAACCAATAATCCAGTTCTTGGGCACCCTTATTTTCTACAGTCTCTCCTACCGGCTCCCGATCCACCAGGAAGATGAATTTCCGTATATCCGCAATTTTTGTCAGCAGCTTTGCCACTGCATTTACATTGTTTTACTAACCATTTCTCTTGTTCATGCCTCCCTCCCTCATACATTTTCAGTATTGTCACAAAGCAGACATAATTTAAACTAATCTTTCAGCTGTTGAGTCAATTCTGACAGACATCGGCAAAATACACCTCTTCCCTCAGTAACCAGGGAAGAAGAATGCAATGCCAGAGGCACAAACGCTTCATTAGGAAGATTCTCCATATTGCTCCAACCTAGAATCCATGACTTTAAAAAATGGCATATTCAATCAGTTCAAGAACTTGTACAAACTCAAGTCCTCTTGAGGACGCCAAAGTTGCTCATGTTTGTCGAGCCACAATGCCTTGGCATGACACTGGACAACTTTGGCCAGGCACACGTCCCAGGCTGCCGATACTCTTCAGGGAGAGGCCCACTCGAACTGTCGGGTAGTTTCCCACTTAGGCTGGAACAGCACAGTCACTTTGCACGCTATTATTAAATACCGCGTGCAAAGCGGGGATTTAATGTGGGGGCTGAAACGCAGGAGGCAGCACAGAGGTTCACACACAACATTTACCTTGTCCTGCATCAAGTACCCATGAGGTGCCATAACTTCCCCATTAGCTCGCCTCCGCAAGTCAGTACTAAAATTACACATTAGAAATAAAATTCTGCTTTCAATAAAGTGAGCTAGCTACAGCTGAATAAATTGTGTTACTTTTGTCTTCTGTTTCTTTTTGATACGTATTTTTCACAATTCCCTCTGACAAGGTATTTCCGTATTTTTACTTAATTTGCATACAAAAGCACTTTCAGCTGCAGTGAATTTGTTACCTTTGAATTTACTTGTATATCACTGTGTTTTAAATTGCTGGACACAGAAAATAGAACTTCCTCCAGGACTTTCCCCAGGCATTTCATTATTTCTTCATACTTTTAATCACCTCCCAAGTTATTCTGCTCTTTTCAGGAAACATTCATTGCAAAAAAAAAGTAATCCAGTGTGCTGTTTCAAAACAACAAACCCATGTTTCCAAGGATGGTCTAAAGCTTAAATCTTTATTCCTTCTTCTGAATCTGCTTCAGAGGCTTTGGATACAGAGCTCACTGACAGTGAACTCTCTTCAGGAATTTCTATCCCTTCAAATCTCCACTCTTACAGCTTCCTTTTCAAGATATGAAAATATATAGCCTATAACCATATACAGTAATCTCAGGGAAGCCACACTATGCGTGTATGAGGCACTGGTCCTCAGCCATCATTGTTTTACATACAACAACCATGAACAACTAATTGAGGCCAACATAATATTCTGCAAAATAATTTTCCCAAGGGCAGAAAGGAAATAATTTTGTTACAATTTTTTTAAAAATTAAAAAAAAAAAATTAAAAAATCAAAGACTCTTGCTGGTAACTGGCCCCCAAGCCATGACTCACCAGCAACAAACTTAAGGCATTTTATTCTCCACAATTTCTAATTTCTGTGTTGTGTGGTTCTCACCTGTTGAGTGCAGGTACACACGCAGCAGCCTACCTCACTGATGACCCCTGATGCCCAAGACACTTTTTGAGGTGATATCCCCTACATCCTTCCAACAAGAAACCTCCTGAGCTAAAGATACCTTACTACACATTCAGCAGCACCCAACCCCAACCACTGCCAGAATTTCATCAGGTGCAGAAAGGCACATGCATCAGAGCCCTCTTTGGTTGAAACTAACCTACCCAATCATCTCATCTGCAGCTTCTATTTCCCTGCTGTAATCCTCTACTTCCAAAAGTCAAAACCAGAATATCATCAAGCAGAGTAGCTACTATCAGTCTTCACTTGTGAGGAAAATATGTCACCTAAATCCTCCTCTTTCTTTGTTCTGTTTCAATATGATGGAGGACCATGCTTCCTCCTTACCTGCAGACAATTCGCATATTGTTCACCATACACGGGAATGCTTGGTTCCAGCTTCCTGGGCAGATCTCACACTCTGAGGACCAAGTCACACCCCGTCCCAGGTCTCCCTGGAGAACTAAGCTGGGTCACTGCCTTTACCAAGAAAGGAGTGTAGCTGCATCAGGGGAAGCTCAGATTGGACATTAGGAAAAGATTCTTCACTAAAAGGGTGGTCAATCACTGGAACAGGATCCCCAGAGCACCAAGCCTGTCACAATTCAAGGAGGTCCCTCTTGGTCATATGGTTTAATGGTTTAGTTTTAAGTAAACCTGCAAGGAGCAGGGAATTGGACTTGGTCTTTATGGGTCTCTTTCAGCTCAAGATATTCTTTGACTCAGTGTGCACAAGGAAGTGTTCATCAACACAGATAAATTCTGGAAAAAAAAAAAACCAAACCCACAAAAACCTCAAAGCCTAACTATGCAAGGGAGGAACCTAATCCTTTTTACCGGGGGAATCTAACACATCTTACCAGCTAAACATTCACACCTTGCCCGAGAAAGCTCAGCACAGGCAGTTGCCTGCACTGCAGCCTATGAAACCTCAGTAGTGAGAGATCAGAAGCTGTGAGCAATTCACACGTGCTCACCAGCACTGATAACATCAGACATCAGCAAACCAGTCACAAGAGATGTAAGCACTCACTAGGCAGATACTGCAGCTGACCCAAGCCACAGAAGAGCCTTTTCTAGGCTATGTTTATCTTCTTTGTTCGTAATTATACTAGCTTTGACAAGTTTAAAAAATATATATATAATATAAATATATATATTATTATATATATTTTTATGCATATATATATATATATGCAGGTAAAAAGTAAATGGGTGGAAGACTTAAAAATATGAACCAATAGCTAAGTATTCACAGAAGAAAAAAATCAAGTCAGTCCTTGTTGACAGCTCAAGATGAGAGGAAGGAAAAGAAGGAAAGTTTGCTTTCCATATAGTTAACCTTTATGTTTCCCCATTATAATGATACATGAATATCTGCTGGCAAGTTCAAAACTCAGCCTCTTAAAATGGAATTAGAGGATCCTGATGTGGACTTTCTAAAATACTGGTCATTCATTTACCAGTTGACTGCTCTAATACTACACCAGCACCACAGGGGACATGACCACTAATAATTAAGAAACCTTGCTGCTGGTGTTAAGAAACCACTTATCTGTCAGATGAACAAATGTCAACTTAAAGAGACTGAAATCTAACATACAAAAAAAGTTTTACCTTTTGAAATACCAAGGCATCAGAAAACATGCCTGAACAACTAAAACACTCCTATAATATCATTAGCTGTAGCTGCTACACATTATTTCAGGTTTAATGGTGGAATAGGACCAAGACCCTCAAAACTTCAGGAGGTTTTGTGCTGCCAGACATAAAAGATTACATGCTAGCTCTCAGCTACATGCCATCAGCACCCAGCAGGTAGTTTACTCCACAGCTGCTGTCAGCACTGCCTAGTATATATATATATATATATACACATACACATATGTATATACACACACAGAAACACATATATAGCTTTGACATCCTGAGTGTCCAACCCCAAATCCTTTTGTGTGAGGAAGTTCTTCTCGCTGATGTTGTTACTTACTTTCCTTGTTTCAGAAAAATACTACTTCAAAAAAACTAGTACAAAGGTCTCAAAGCATGTACTCAAATGCTTTAGTGACAAGGCCTCTATCCAGCAAACTAGTTCTTTAAGACATGCTAAAAATGTACAATTACTTCTTCTTGTACAGTTTATGCTCTTTTTTTTTTTAGTTCCTTTGAATTAACTGATCCAAAGGGAAAACAAACAAATGTAATTTGTCGCATCAGAATATAAGAAGTAAATAATTCTATGCACCAACCACAAATACAACAGCAGCCACGCTAGGTCAGACACAAGAATGTCGATCCAAGCCTCTGACAATCGAGAAACTGTCAAAAGCAGATGGCTAGGAAAAGAAGAGCTTTGAAACATGGCAAGCATATGATACTTCTCTCATAATCAACAAATTGGAAAACAGGAAATGCTGAACTATTTCCCATGAGCATTTACGTAAAAAAACCAATCAAGTCTAACAACTTCTGCACACCCATTTTACAGGGCTTGTGGATAAGAACATGAAAGATTGAGACTAGACTAAGCAGCTGATTCTGCCAAGATAAGGACGGGTGTGAACGTACAGCTAAGAGAAGAGTCCTCCCTAGAATAACTGATTTACACTTCAAATCTAATGTGGTAGAACAAGTCAGGTGTACACACCGATTTCATAAATGGTAACACAGAAATGCACATTTTAAGCACTGTGGTAAGTAAATTTAATTCTTCCTAGGAAAATGAGACTTTTCCAAACTCAGAGCAGGAAGTAATGCAAAATCAACAGAGTGATTAGTGAAAATGACACACATTTTAAACAATTCAGAAAATCAGCAATTAAATTTGCCTAGTACTAGTATCCATACATACTTTCGATCCATCACTACTACTGCAGATATTCTCATCAATCACTGAAGTCTACTTGTACACAAACATCACTTTGTATTACAGGAATGAAGCTTCAGTGTATTGAAGCTTGTGTTGTTACAGCCAAATGCCCACCCCATACTAGAGTAACAAATAACCATACAATATGAACTGCAAGTAAAATATAGGGGACTTCTATGGAGATAAGTCCCCAAAATAATACTGATAAGCAACAACAAAAATAAACATACACTCACATACTAAATATAATAAGAATCGAGAAAATTTAAAAATATGTATTCCAGTTTACCTTGTTTAATTATGTATTGAACAAATACAGTAGTTACTAACATGCATCCCCTAATTTTTGTAGGCCAAATCTTCCATATTTCTACATCATACCTTGTATAAAGTGCTACTGAGGTATTAAAACAGACATCCTGAGCTGGCACTCGGTATTTAGGTAGGTAGGATGGATGTAGACTTTGATCCATGTTTTTATCATTGCTGTCCAAAAGAATTTTAAATCTCCTGGACGATTGTTTGTTGCTGGATTTCTCCATATATATACACACATACATAATTAAAGAAAACAATGTATCGGTATTTGATAATCCTATAACTGCTTCACAAGAATTCAGTAGTTAGCAACATCAGGTTAATAAACAGACAAAAAAGCTAAATTTTAAACTCCTCCTTCCTACACATTTCAAGCTTACCTAGCAGCCACCTGGTAGAGATAAGACAATGAGACCACAGAGAGATAAGAGGTGCAGACCAAGGTCTCCAGACACACTGAGGCCAGCAAAAGCATAAGGTCCACATGAAAAAAAAAAATAAATAACACCGACTTTTGAATCCCCTTGTGACTTAACACCAGAGCTACAGTGTCAGCAAGGTCCCTTACTTCTTCACCAGGACAGCAGAAAGCACATATGTGCCCTGGGAGCTTCTATTTCTCCCAAGATTAATTAAAGCTGTTAATAAACAGAAGTCCCCAAGCCCCAACGGTCTAGCCCAGTTTTGGCAACTTCCATCATTCTGCAAGAGCACGAGTCAACAGGGAGACGGTGCAAGAGCCCTTGCCTGCCTCTGAAACACAGGAGAGGGGCCAGCCAGGCTCAGTGCTAACTCCAACAACAGAGGAGAATGAGGAAGACGTGTTGTGCCAGTCCTGGTACAATCCAGCAACACTTGTCAACTGTTGCTCTGCAAATACAGCTTCAGCAATTCTGCTCCAGAAGTCCCATCGAGCAGCAGGAGCTTGTAGTGCAGAGCTCCGCATTGGCAGTGGCCCTGCTCCAGGGTGCAGAGGGAATTGTGGCCACTGGGAAAGCGACTGTTGAGCTCTGAACACTTGCATTGTCCGGAGACAGGTATCACCTGGGTGCCTTCACCTCACATATGGAGGCTCTACATACAACTGGAACCTGATTCCTCAATTAACATGGAATAAAATACTGCAATAAGAATAAATGAGTGACAAAAAGGGCTCTAAAACCAGCAGACAAGGGAGGGACTTATTTTATTCTGTATCATAAAAAAAAATAGAAGGGTGTAATGGAAATTACCAACTAACAATCTCACCAAGGCAGATAGTTTTTCTGTTGAAATAAAGCCCACTGCTAATCACCCACAGGGGTCTGGCTTACTAGAAACAAGCAGCAACTGCCCACAAGAGACTCCCCACAGTAAAACACATCAATTCCAAAATTAAAGTAGATTTTTTAAAAAAATACTGCAAAGGACATAGAAAGAATATTTAAAACAGAGCTACTGGTAGAGAGCTTTCATGATAGTAACAGATTACTAAATGAAAGAAGAAAAAGCTCTTAAACACCTCCTCCCCACACTTCCCAAAAGTGTTTCTGTATAACTTTTTGGCAGTTTCATTTCTCCCCTTCCTCCTTCTGAATTCCTGACACAGGAAATCCATTTTGGACTAGATTGTGACATGAAGTGACACAGCAAATGAACTTCCCTCCCAAATTTCATCAAGAGGAAACTGGAATATTGCATGATGCTGCAGCTCCACAAGTTTCACAAGGACATATAATCTGCATTCTTCGTGTTGCCACTAACAAATTTTTAAAAATCCAGCTAAACATGAAAACAAAAAAAATGGAACAAGATTATATTTGCAAAGCACAACTTAAAGGCAAGAGCGTCCACTGACTTCATTTTGCAGGACACGCTGGTCATTTAGATGACAGACGGGTGCTTCCTGACTTAATCAAGAGCAAGACATTCATATGACTAAGACCACAAACCACTTCTCCAGTCTGTGCTCTCCCACCTCCTCCACCCCAGGCCTCCAACCCACGACCCACACTCTCTCCTGCATCCCGGAGATGCTGCCTGCCACAGCAGTGGGACAGACAGCCCCTTGCTGCTATCCCAGACAGAAAGTGCCGGCAGCCCATGCTCTCTGTGCACCAATTTCTTACAGCTGCGGTGAAGGGGAACGCCACGTCTGAAGGACTGGCAAGCGGCAGGCGTTTGCAAGTCCGAGTCTGACACCAGCTGATATCAAACTCAGCTGTACACAACGAGAAGGGATGAACAGAAGCTGTAACCTCTCTAATTCCTGACTGCGCTTGCAGTCAGGAGCCATCTATTCGGGTAAAACAAAGCAACCAGGCAATCTTCCCCGTACATCCACATCTCGCAAAGCAATTCCAAAAATACCAGAGATGAGCAGTGCGCTTTTCAGACTTTGTCCTACAGCCAGACCCTATGTTTCAGGCGGCTGACTTTACCCTAGCGCCGAAACAAGGCGATAAGCAGCGGAGCAGGGCTCCCGGCGCCGGCCTCTCCCGCCGGGTCACCTCTCCATCTCCTGCCCGCCTCTTCTCGGAAAGGCGAAGCTGTCCCGAGCGAGGGCACCCCACCGCAATCTTTCCCATCAGCAGCTCGTACATTACGGACGAGCCAAAACTGGGGAAAAGAAAGCCCTACGCATCCCAAGGCATGGAAGGTGCCGGGGCCAGCGCCGCTCTCACCGGACCCGGAGGACACCGGCCAGCACACATCCCGTGGGTTTCGGGGAGCCCCGTCCTACCGGGAAACGCCGGGAGCCCTGGGCCGGACCCCATTCCCTCCGTGCCGCCCCCCGTGCCGGGGGTCCCGCTCACCTGCGGTGTCCCAGATGGAGATGTTGTACGGCCCCCACTGCTTCAGGTAGAAGGCGCCGCCGACGGTGCTGACCGTCTCCTGGAAGCGCCGCTCCATGTAGCGGTGCAGCAAGGAGGTCTTGCCCACATTCATGTCCCCCAGCAGCACCACCTTCCCGTCCGGCTTCTTCATCGCGGCTCGGTTCCCTGCCGGCGGCCGCTCCCGCCCCCTTCCCCGGTCCGGCCCGGCCCGGCCCGGCCCAGCCCGCTCCGCCCAGCGGAGCCCCGGAAGCGGCGGGACGAGGGCCGAGAGCCGCCTCCGCCGGCAGCGCAAACTTCGGGGGCTCCGCTGGAGCCGCCGCGATCCGGCCCCGGCCCCGGCTCCGGCTGCTCCTCCTCCTCCCCCGCCCCGGCCCGGCCCCGCTCCCGCCCCGCCAGGGGGAGGGGACGCGGGCGGGGAAGCGGCCGGAGCTCCGCGGACCCTCCGCCCCTGCCCTGCCCCGGAGGAGCCGAGTGAAGCGTCCCGGGCGCCCCGGGGAAGGGTTGCCGCTGACCGGCAGCCGAGAAGCGCCTTCCCACGGGGGTGTCGGGGCCGAGCTCGACCGCGCTGAGCCTTCAGGGGATGCAGCTGCGCCCCGGGATGCTCGCGTCCTTCCAGCTGGGGATGGCACAGACACCATCTCCGCAGCCCTCCCGCAGCCCAAGGGAGAGCCCCCTCCCCTCCCGGGGTGTACATGGAGGGGCAGAAAGTTGCTCTGAATCTAAGATCTCTCACAGAGCTGTGACAGCTGCCAGGCAAACACCTTTGCCCTGGTGAGAGGGCGGTATCAGGGATTATTTTCCAAGGGGCAGTCTACCCCATTTCGCAGTCAGTTGCCCAGCTGCTGTAATTCAGATTAATTCTATTACAGGTGATGGAATTGCAATCATTTAAATTACCCACAGGTCTAGCCTATAATTTTTGCATCAGTCCTCTTTATGCCACACAAATCTGGGAAAAATATTATTAAAATATAAACACATTAAAACTTTGGGGCAAATAAAGGGATAATGTGTAGACCGACTGGGGGCAGAGGGGGAAACAACCGTTACTGTATTCTTAAGAGACTTACTAGTTACTAATTTTCTCTCCCTCTCCACAGGAAAGTGGTCACATGGAAGCGCTTTTCTTAATAAGTGAACAAGCATCCTCATTCTTGCATGTCTCATGTTGAAACTTCTAGAATTTCTTTAGCCAGTCTAGGCTTCATATTTATGAGATGCTTTGATTTTTGCCTACCTGCTAAAAAGGATTAGCTGTGTGACAGTGTGAGTTTCTTAAGCCATGCCTACTTACTTTCGCTTGTTCTGCTTTTACTGACCAGGTTTGTAGTTTTGCAGCTGTACCCAGTGATATGTAATTTCAGTACAGAATAAGATACGCTCCAGGTATTAAAGTACTGGAGATACCCAAAGAGAGAAGATGTTAAATGGTTAGGTAAAAAGAGCCTTACAAGTGACTTCAAGATATTAATAGGGGGTGTGATTCAGGGCTGTGTGCAATACTGTGTAAGGGGAGAGATTGTTGCACTTGGATAATTGTGCAGCACTATTTTTCTGTGGCATGTGCGGCCTTTGCCTCAGATTCTCATTTTCTGCCTGGATTCCCATCTCACTCCCAGAGCTGGGGAAAATATACTCATTGGATCAAAGTGCTTCTCTGACATACCACAAAGCAAGTAGGTTTCTTCTGGGTGGTTGGTATTAAAGCATAAAAAGAACAAAAATTCTCTTTGTATGGATACTGCTTGCAAATTCCCATGTGCAATATGTTACACCTTTTTGAAGTGGCAGATGCCATTTCAGAAAGAGAAAAGAAGAATCTTGTATCAAAGAGTTTAGACTATAAGGATCTGCACCTGTAAAAAAATTCTGAGTTTATATACTCTTACCTTATGAATCGTTTTACTGTCCACAGAATAACAAAACAACTTAAAGCTTAAACAGTTACTGATTTACAGCAGTGCTTCTGCTACCAAATCCTAGCAGTTAAAGCACTTAAAACAATTATTCCTGAATTTTACCAAAATTCAGCTGTATTTGTATTATTTTCAAGTACTAATGAAATGTAGGTCTTTCTGGTACTCAAAGCAAGTATCAACAGTTTCTAAAAGTAAGCAGAGAAGTTAGGACAGAAAACAGTATCAATAATAGAGTGAAAATGCAACTGGGATTTTAGGCTTTGCTAATAACGTGCTCTGTTAAAAGAGAAGCCCATTCCCTTCACAGATGTTTTCCGCAGTTTCTTGAAACACATACTTACATCCCCACATATTTGAGTGAGTGGATTTCCAGCCAGCAGCAGTCAGACAGCAGTCTCTCCTGAAAGTGTCACCAGCCAAATGTCACTGATGGCAATATATTACTTTTGTATGTAAACAAAGCCTAGATCAACAAGGCACCAAATTCATCTGGTCCAGTACCGGTTTGGACCTGGTGCCACAGCTAACAACTCTCACACAGCCAGGGATGTGCATTTTCCCACTAGTATGCATCTCCCATTCACTGCTTACTTAAAGAGTCGTCTCTGTGTCACAGCAACCTATCCCTAACAATCTGGTGCAGCAGGATTGGACGGTACTGCGTGTTGTTTCAGATCCTTGGGAGAATGTAGGACAACGGTGATCTGAACAGGTTCATGGTATGTCGAAGGGCTCCTGAGGTAAGCCCTTAAAGACTCAAGTTTGCAAAGTCCTCAGCAGTCTGCGCTCCCACTGACCTCAGGAAAACACGCTCACTAGGCAGAGCACAGCGTGTTTTGTTATTACTGCCAACGTCGCCTTGGATGAATGCACTCCGAACTACAGCATACAATTTAAGTCACCTCTTGTTAAAGTCAAATGGCTCATGATAGTCTGTAATGCAATATAAATAATAACAGAGCATATGTGAAAATATTTGGGAAAACATTAAGAGCCTGTAATTTGCTCTCCAGCACTCAGATGTATTGGCCTGTTGCAAGATAATTTCCCCGAATCACTAAGCCATCTGTAGCAAGAGATCTCCACAACAGTCAGTACAGGCATGAAGAATGTCAAGTTGCTTGAAGGAAGGAATATGGGATACTTTACTCTCTAGGTAGTACATGTATGTGGACTACATACATTGTCTGATGTTTGTTTTTCATTCTAGAGCATCTGAGGACACCTATAATTAGAATGAGGTTGTTCATTAGCCTTCCTGACAGTGTGACAATGTGCTCACCATGGCTGGTCTCCAGATGTTCTGAAATTCAGACACTTGGATTAGGATACACAGAGGGACAACACATTAAAGTTTCTCACCCACTTCTGTGCTAGAGTAAGACCTTCCCAAGAGTAAGAATGTTAGCCTTGTACACAAGCCAAAAACCTGAGCCAATAATGACTGTACTGACGTCAGGGTAACTCAACCTTTCTAGCCTCCCACAATATGAAAGCCACTTAATATTGCAGGAGAAAATTAGAGCCTGTTTATTTATTTCCTTGTCAGCCTTCCCTAGGTATATATATACATTGTCCTGCCTATGGTCCTCATTTGGTCTTCAGGCTAACAATATTTTGTAAGTTGACATGAGGTGAAATGTTTGTCACAGAACAGGATTGGTTTTTGCTGAGCTGATCTTATTTTGGAGACAAATTGAGCAAGTGGTTGAAAGGATATGTCATGTCAGCTTCCAGCTGCTGCCCCTGTGTCACAGGTGTGCTGTGGACTTGGTGTTCAGCACCTCAACCTGCCTCCTTTTTATCCTCTGGCAGTGTGTCTGTGTTTTCGGATGTTGAATCTCCATGACCTGATGTGTGCTTTCTGGGGGTACGACAGGTGACCTCAATGGGACTGTTTGTAATGATAAAGGTGGTACAAATTCATCCTACTTTTAAAACACAGAAGAATCCACAACTTAGAGCCGTGTATCTGTTACCTACTGAATCCTAGACAAGGCTTTAAGAACCAAAGAGAAGGACAATAAGGGAGGCTTATTCCCTGTACTTAATACGTGCTGGCACACCAGTGCTTTGTTGCACCTCTTCATGAAGCATGAGGTCACTGCAGAAGCTATGAACAGGTACCATTTGGTGAACCACAGCAATTTCTGGTTTTGTTTCTGCTTATTGCCTTCCTTTATGACTTCTTTCTTCTAAATGAGCAAATGAGTATGCATGCTCATTAAACAGAAATATTTGCCCTCATCATCTTCCAGACAGCTGTAACTAAAGCTCACTCTCAAGGTGCTTTCTTTCAGGCTACATAGCCTGAAATATGTAGACAGAGCAGTGGCAAGGTGATGAGTAGCTGTGTAGCCTGAAAAAGTTATTCTTCACCTTGCCACTGCTCTGCCTACGTATTTATTCTAATATATACTAGGTTCTTCCTCTTCACCCCACAGATTAGTCCACAACCTAGATGCCCTAATCAAGGGAAATTGCGTGTACTGCATATGAAGAGTTAATCTGCTTTCTTTAGGGTTTCAGTTCCACACCTTTCCCCCTCTCATTTTCCTGATGTTTTCCTTAGGCTGGCACTTGCTTCTGCTTGACCATTTCCCTATGAAAATTGAGCTTGATGAGCTGATGAAAAACTAGCTCAGCAGTGATAGTGAGTAATTTTCTGCTGGTTTTGTGACTGGCACAGAGGAGGCTGATGAGGCAGCCCGTGGTTGGAGCCACTGAGCTTCAGTCCCCTGGGTCTTCAGCTAAGCAGTGCTGGATGTTCACAGTCCTTTACTTTCCCTTGGCAAGTGTCCCTGCTCTACCTCCTCTTCAAGCCTTGCAGGTTTTGGAGCACCTCAGTTGTAGGACTGTTTTCTTTCACCAGGATTGGAAAAGTGTTTCACTGTATAGCTTGTGCCTGGTCCGTGTCTGAATCACAGCACACTGACAATGAGATGGTAAACCAACCAGCTTAAGACATCCGTATCATAGAAAAACCTGACCTGGATGATTAGAATTTGCCGGTGTTACAGGCATTTGAACAGCAGGTCTTAGATGGAAACCATGAAGCAACCTGAGTATAGATATACTCAGCCACCGAGTGAGCAAAAATAAACTCTTCCCTGATGCACAGGTGCTAGAGATGTGGATGAAAATAGGAGCTCAGGAAGAACTCCCCACCCAGGTCTTTCATAGGAAGTTAGTTTAGTCTTTGTTGCTGGCTCTGTGTGGAGGGAGCAGCCCTGCTGTGCCCACACCACCAGACAGCTCGATTCTCTCCTTGCTAGTACTTCCTGGTCACCAAAATCATCTGAACCCTCCAGTATTTTGTACCGAGACTGATGAGCTTCCCTGTGTGAAGGAATCAGTTGCTCTAGTTTTTATAGACTTCCCAATATATGAAAGAAAACTTTTTTTACCTGAGTTTCAGGGGGCTTAGTGTGGATATACTCACCAAATGACACAGAAATATGGGACTGGAAATTCAATCAAAAAGTAAGCATTGTGATTCAAAGTGATCAGAATGCAAGAAGTTCTGCTAAATGCACAAAATGTGAGTTTTGCATAGTTGTTTTTTTTTAACTGTAGCATTTTAAGGTCTAGTCAGACTCCACCAGTGCACAAGAATCCAAGCCTGTCCTACTATTATGTTCCTGAAGTTTAATAGGGCACTGTGTGTGGATGTGTACAGAGGTACACATATGCTTACGAGAAGTTACAGAATTATGGCCTATAAAAAATGCATTAGATTTTTACTCTTCCTGGCATCATGAAAGAGTTGGAATATGTTAGCCGGTAGTAAGACATAATTTGCTTTAGTTCTTATAAACTAATTAAGATTCTTGTCCATGATAAGCAGACCCATGTATCTAAGAGACACCCTATGGACTGCAGCAGCCCATAATGGAAATGTGAGTGCAGATTTGGCAGAATCAGAAAGCATGATCTTATCTTATTGACTAATAATGATGTGGGAGTCAAAAGAAATGCAACTTGTGACCTTTAAATGTGAAGTTATCTTCACAATGCATTTGTGACAGTTGAAAGAATTTAATTTTTATTTGCAAGTTCAATACTGTCATCATATGCGTTGTTGGAAAAGCGACATATACAGAAGAACAGACGTGTGGTTTTAGTTGAACCCGCCTCGTCACTAATGACATGCGTGCATATCAAGTATCTTTTGTATATTATACCTTTAGTCATTTCTCTAGGCTGTAGCCATAGTTATTCCCTATGAATAAATTCTTGTGGTGCCAAGCACGCCATCATTGTTTCTGGTCATGAAGAAAAGGCCATTGAAGAGCGTCACAGACAAATTTGCCTCAGGGCAAAATCACATTATCCCGGTTCCAGACAGGACAGAGTTAATTTTCGCAGTAGCCAGGAGGGCTCATGGCTAGGGCCTGGAGGTTATTATATACCACCTCACATCATTTTCTGGGGACAGGGGTCCCTTCCTGGTGTCAAAGCATGGCCACGTGGTGGGGTGTTGTGAGGGGTTCCTATGTGGTGAGCACTCCCATGTGGATCGGTAGCCTCTTGGACACTTTGTTATTAATATTGTTGCTGTTACTCTTCAGTTTTATATTTCATTGCTGTTTCCAGTAATTGTTCTTGTCTCAACCCATGATTTTTACCTTTTAAGCCTCCAGTTCTCCTCTCCATCTCCCGGCAGGGAAAGGGAGGGGATAGGGGGCAGTGAGCACAGGGCATGTGGTTCGGAGTATTTCATTGGGAACACTGAACTGGGGAAACCATTCCTAAACCACAACACACATCCAGTGTCAGGAGTTACACTGTCCTGCCTCTAGCTCTGTTACTATACTTCCATTTTACCTCCTGACTGGACGAGCCATTGCAATCTCCTTTTCGCCTTCCTCTTTGAACTCCTCCCTACCCATACTGGCAGTTGTAGAGAGAAGTGGGATTTCTCCTCCTGGTGCATGTTAAAGGTCAAAAAAAAATTGATTGAATTTTGCAGGAAAAAACAGCTATCCTCTTTTTATCCCCTTACAGAAAGACAACATTGTGACTTTCAAAGGGTAAATTGATCACTATGAAATTAAATTTATCACAATGATTTCTCCTAAAAGTATTGCAACCCTTCATGGGCTCTTGTTTCATCTGGCCACGTCTGGCCCTTGGATGAGAGATGCCTCACCCATTCATAACAGAACCTATTTACAAAAGAAATATTAATGCAACTAGAAGGATAAAAATAGTAATGATTTACTTCCATGTGTGAAGATGTGACTTCGAGATTAGAAGAAGAAAGGATGATCAAAGTGGAATTTAGAATATACAAATATAATTTATACTTGCATGTTTTTGGAGAGTAATACTGGAAATTCTTGCCAAGTTTGTAGCCTTCAAATTAGAAACTTACTGCATAAAATGTTCCAGTCTTCTTCTAGTCCTGGTTTAGAAACAGAAGAAAAGGAAGCTATGATGATTTTCTTACTAAGAGTTGCTTCTGTAACAGAAAATCTTTTCTTCCTAGAATATGAAATAGGACTCCCTGGCTGCTTTCTAAATTGTTTAGAGAGACAAAACCCCCCAGAATATCTCAGATTTTAGTTGCTAGCTAGTTAGTTGGACTTTCACTGTTTCAGACATTATATCTAGGCATTAAAGCCTACTAAAAATACACTAAGTTTTACTAAAATAGTTTCAAACACAGCATGAAGGCAACCTCATTACATTTGAAACATTGCCATACCATAATATCCTGTAGAGAGTTTACATAAAGATGGTGCAGTCAGAATTTCCTACTTTTTCTGTGTCTTTAACCATATATTTATGATTAAAATGAAGTGCACCACTCCCCAGCACGTTGCTTTAAATCACAGTGTTTCTGAGAGTTAATTTCTGTGTTATCCTTTTGAATGCATTTTCAATTTTACTGTTCAAAAATTTGCTGTTGATTGATCTTAGGAAAGTGTTCTGTTTTGCTTCTACCTTTTCTTTTTTAATAACCAAGGTTTTAATCATTACTCACCTTGGGTACTCCTCCACATATCTTACCGAGATCAGTGGAACTATTCATAGCCAAGGTATAAATAAGTACGATGCAATTTGACCTTCAGTCATCTCAAAAAAATATTCTCCAAACTAATTAAAGAAATTTCTGCTGTAAATTCAAGAGCAAAAATACTGTAAAATTGCCTCTGACAAACAGTGTCTAGTGCTTGCAGCTGAAACTTAAACTTTTTTCTCCTGCTATAATAGTTATTCTCTATGTATCTCTGTTATGTGAAGATTTGATGCAAGTGAGGTTTGCTGAAGCAGTATATTTTTTGGCACTTATGAGTTGCTAGGAATTGCATGCTGCTGTTTTGACATCTTTCCAGACTCTAGAGGCTGCTGTGTTTCTTGGGGCCTGGGAAGTCACCTAGAAATGAAATCTGTTGCTGAGGATTCCCTTTACAAAAGCAAGTTGCTGAAGTAATTGATTTAGTACCTCCTGGACTGGCTTCGGCTCTGAAAAGATTTAAAAGTCTGCTTGCTTGCTTTTTCCCATTTGAAGTGCCAGGTGGGAGGTGAATATAATTTTGGATTGCCTTTTTTGGCATTAAGTTATCAGTATTAATTAGTATTGTCGTGATGTTTCCATCTTCAGAGCATGGCAGAAATGTAGCACCACATTCTGTGCTCATTTACACTTAAGCCAGCCTCACTAAAACGTTGCTTGAATTGCTTATGGGAGCAAATCAGTTCTGTATTTGGATCACTGATTGGTTCCAGAGCTTTGATTATAAGGTATCCTAACCCTCCTTCACACCCAGGGCAAGAAATTCTTAATCAAGAGGGAAAACTTGGAACCCTAAAGGATGAAAGAAGAAAGAAAATACTCAAGGAAAAAGTTTCTATTATGAGGGGGTTTTTTTCAGTGAATTTGAATTACATGTATCCTTTTAAGACACTGAGAAAACAGCTTCTGTGAGACAGAGGACACTGCGGAAATTATTAATGCTAGCTGATATTTAATCTAAATCCCTAATTTAAACAGAAGCACTGGGTGAAACTCATTCCAAATATAATATTATATAATATAATTTACTTCAAACACCTGCTTCTGTCAAAGCTAGTCTGTTTAAGGAGTGAAAATAACAGAGTAAAGAAAACTTTTAGAACATATTGCAGATGTTAACATAAGATATTATTGGAGTAAGCTTGTTCCTATTTAAATCAAATAAAGAAGCTTGTAATTCTCTAAAGCTCAGATGAGATTACTATAAAATAATATGGCAAGACTGCTATTCATAAATCAGAAAAAGGAGAAAGGTGACAATTAATTTAACATAGAGAAATGACACTGAATGGAGAAAGTGCTTGAAATTAAAAGATGAAACAGAAGGGGTATGTCCAAAGGAGAAGAGAGAGGCTACAAAATATTGTTTAAAAGCTTCATTATAGAATATATGCATGGAAAAAAAGAATGGAAGAGGGTAAAATAAAAAGAAATAGGAATATCCAGTCTGATTGTAAGACATCAGTGAGTCTAGAAAAAAAATGCCATTCTCAGTGAAATGACAAGTTTGGACTTAATCCCATGGCATATTCAACTGGGTGCTGAAGTATTTTCTCGGCTCTTAGGAATACTATTAACAGTTAAAAGCATACCTAAATGAAACCTATACTAAAATTCTTCAGTGGAGAAGGATGGACTTAAATTTAAATTCTGTTACGAGTTTTTGATTATAAATTAGCTAACTTCTGGACACACTGATAATGGACACTAACAAAAAGAAATCATTGAGTACGGATGGAGAAATCGCAATGAACACTTGTTAGCTGTATTCTTCAGAGCGAGTAGCAAAAAACCCATCCATTTCATTGAGCTTGAGGTCACAGCCTGTGTTTTGATGCATAAAGAACACAAGTTCACAATGTGCTTATACTCATTGCAAGTACATCTTGTGATCATGAAGGAGAAAAGATCTGTAACAAACCTTTTCATGAAGGCACAAGAGCTGCAAGAACTTGAAACTGAAGGACTTTTTTAAATGGAAGAATTTAGGCAATTCAGGAAGTGGAAGTGGAGTTTATTCTCCAGATAAAACATTTACTTCATTGTCTCTGTCCTCAAATTGCCAATACAAAGGATGAAAAACTAGCAGGAAATTACCAATAGTGAGAGAAGCCATTACAGTCCCGCAGTAGGAGGTTTATAATTGAAGGAAGTAATTGTTTCTTCTCAGTGCATGATTATATTGCAGAACTTCTTGCCTTGTGGAGGTCAAAAGTTTTTTAAAAAAAAAGTTATACTAATGAAAATCAGAAAGTCTCAAAGCTTCTAATTTTGAGCAGCGTTTACCTGGAAAGAGCTCCTGTATGCTTGCTCTGTTTCCCACTTGAACCCTCCTCCTCACCTCTATGAATGGAATGGTTTTATGAAGCAGCCCTCAAACTGCTGAAGTTACATACAATCATAAACTGAAACTTAGGCCAGCTTGTCTTAAAGCATTAACCTAACAGCTGTGGCATTTCAGGAGATAAAAATGACAGCTCATTTGTCCCTTCTGTGGGATGCTAAGAATTTGAGGCAGTCAGGGTAGGAGGTGACTGTAGAAAGGGACTGCAAGCCCCCCCAGATTCTGGCCTGCCACATCCTCTAGTATAAAGCTACTAGACCCACATGACCTACATGGAGGCTAACAACTGTACAAGGTTTTATTTTTCAAGCTGTAGGTGCTCTCTTGCTTCTTGATTACCAGCCGGAAGGATCATAAAACTTATATTGACACGATCCAAGTAGCTGAAAGGGGAAAAACATTAAGTAATGTGGATTTCAGAAGTAGTATAATCTATACTGGATTTGAGCGAAGAAATATAGAGATAGTAGTTAGAGATTTTAGAATGCAGAAGTTTTTGCAAAATCTGCATAACTTGATCAAAACTTAGGTGAGGGTAGATGTTTGGTCTTAACCTACCTGATTAGTGGTGGTTAATTATGATTCCGGTCCTTGTAGCTTCCTCCTGTCTGGTCTTCTATTTCTGAGAGACTTTTCTGATCAGCTCTTTTATTGTCTCCCTGGCAAGATAGGTGGCTGCTTGTGCCTCATTTGTTTCATGCAGGAAATGAAAACAAATCACAAGAGGCTACAGAAATAAGTGGTTTATATTTTCACCCTGCTAAGATAAACATTAATTCTGAACCCTCACATGCTTTCAGGAGACTTGACCCAGAATTTATCAGGCACTTGAAATAAACTGTTAACTATTAACCAGTAGATGGAGGCTGGTTTGGTCACATTCTGAAATCAGTCATTGCTGAAGAATGAGATGATTCATGACCTTGACAAACTCAGTTGCCGATGGCAGAAAAAAAAATTAGCCTCTTCTGAGAGCAGTAGATCAGTATCTACTCTTTGTGCATATTAATTGCATTAACATAACATGGTAACAAATGCAGAAGTAAAAGTAACTCTTCACTAGGATTACTCAGGGGCCAACAACCCAGCCTGTAGTTTTGACATTGTTTATCTGTATTAGCAGAACTGTATTCTAGCCTTCTTTACAATCCCCTTTTTGCAGAAAACGTTGAGGCATTGAGGTGCTGGAGTGTGTCCAGAGAAGAGCAATGGAGCTGCTGAAGGGTCTAGAGAGTAAGTCATATGAGGAACAGCTGAGGGAGCTGGAGAAAAGGAGGCTCAGGGGAGACATTATCACTCTACAACTATCCGAAAGGAGGTTGTAGGGAGGTGAAAGTCAGTCTCCCAAATAAATGACAGGATGAGGGAAAATTATGTCAAGTTGTGCCGGGAAGGTTTAGATTGGATACTAAGAAAAATTTCCTCACCTCAAGTGTTGTCAGGCACTGGAACAGGCTTCCCAGGGAAGTGGCTGAGTCACTGTCCCTGAACGTATTTAAAAGACATGGTTTAGTGATGGACTTGGCAGTGCTAAGTTAACAGGTGAACTCAATTATCCTAGAGATCTTTTCCAACCTTAATAATTCTATGATCCAAACTGAGCTATGGATACGTGGTGTACCATGTCCTAAAACCAGCCTGCTGATTTCAGCCAGTGAGCCACACTTCTTCCTCAGTTCCCCAACTGAATGATTTGGGCATATGCTATACAGTCAAGGAAAAGAGGTGTTTTTGAAAGTGTCCTGTAGGAGACCCTGACAGGTTTAGTTGTCCCAAGGGTGAATGATTTCTCATTTATTAACAATAAAGTTCATCTACTATTGCATTACCCCTTCAGTTAAATCTGGTTAACATTCTCTGAATTTCTGCTTTGTCTATTCTGGGCATGGATAAATGAAAGAACTTGAAGCAGGGGGATATCCTTTAGAAGGCAGATATCCTTTTGGAAGATATCCTTGAAGAAACAACAATTTAAATTGGTGCTTAGTCTCATATTACATTATATGGGAATTTTGCAGATTTGTGTTGTTGTGCCTGGAAATATGAACTACTCCAATTACAATAGGATGTTCAGAATGTGACTGCATTATGGGGCATGAAGGCATCTCTCTCTCGTCAAGTCTGACTGCTTAAAAATTTGTGTCCCAATTTTATTAGGTGAAGCACCATTCCTGTGCTTTTGCTGTTTGTTTTTTCTATGTAAAAGAAAACTTGATGTTCAGATAGGAGGGAGCAGGTGCAATCTCGGGCTGGTGCCTTTATCTGGACAAGCAGGAAAATCAAGACTGCGGGCATGTATACAGTATATATGGCCCAACACTATTGGCACAGCCAAAAACTGCAGGGATTACTTCTGAAACAAGCTCTTGCAAAGAAAAAGAAGTGATTGCCATTTCTCTCAGCTGTATTTTTTCCCAAAGTCTCCCCTGTTATGTGATATTAATGTTTACCTTACGAAGTCGGGTAAAACATACTGGATGTCATGCGAATGCTGGGGATATGCCCGGTCCCGGAGAAGTTTGGAACTACTGTAAGGTAATTTGTGAGGCGCGCAAAGCGAGGCAGCAGGAAGATGCGGGAGATGCCGGGGTTCCTGTCCGGGCCGTCGCGGGGCTCCGGGGCCGGCAGGTGGCGGCACGGGCGACTCGCCCCGGGAGCGGCCGGCGCACGCCCCGCGCTGCCCCGCCCGGCCCCGCCTCGGCTGGCCCCTCAGCGAGCCCGCGGCTCCGCTCTTTCCTACCTCCTCACCCAAATCATTGCCAGAGGCACGGCGGGAGGCAGCCCGACTGCCCACGCTTGTCTCGTCTTCCTCCTCACAGCATCGATTTCTCAACACGATACCAGGTCCCACATAGTGTAGTGGGTTGACCCTGGCTAGGCGCCAAGTGCCCACTCAGTCGCTCTATCAGTCCCTTCTCCTGTTGGGACAGGGGAGAATAAGCTGGAGCACGGCCAGTAGGGTGAGATAAGGCAGTTTTATTACAATATGAAGGAAAAAGCAAAGCAAAGTCTGCGCGCGCGAGCGAAAAAGGAAAAATAAAGGATCAATCTCTACTTCCCATGGGCAGCGATGCCCGGACACCTCCCGGGAAGCAGGGCCTCAGCACGGATAATGGCTGCTCCGGCGGACAGTCAATGAAAACACACGAGTGTCCCCACTTCCTCCTCTCTCCCTTAGCTTTTATATCTGAGCTGCCGTCACATGGTATGGAATATCCCTTTGGCTAATTTGGGTCAGCTGGCCTGGCTGTATCCCCTCCCAGGATCTTGGCCACCCCCATCCTCTTCGATGGGGGAAGGAACATCAGAGGGGCAGTGCTGCCCGGCAGTAGCCAAAACACGGCCCTGTTATCAGCACCCATCCAGCTACCAATGCAAAGCACTGTCAGGGCTGTGAGCTGATCAGACCCAATACACATAGGAAACGGCTTCTGGGCAATTCAGGCTGCACGTGGAATCTTGTTGAGAGACGCATCACATCCGTCTCGCTGTCCCGCGAGAGCTTTCTGCTGTGCCTGAGAGTCTGTGTGCACGGGCCCCTGAACTAACAGGAATGTGAGTGAGGAGCAATGAGACAGACCAGCCCAGCTGCTGATGGCCAGGCTCAGGTCTTTCTGAAAACCAAGTGACTGCTAGCTAAAGTCATGCGGCTAAGGGAAATGTGGGCGCCATGACCCAAGGAGGAAGTGGGACATCACTGTAGGCTCAGGGGTCAAAGCATACACTTCCCATGGAATCAAAGTGTCCAGAGATACCATATGGAAAACTTCTTTATAGTGTTTTAAGTTGCCACCCCATTAAAATTAAGTAATCTGGTGCAATGCTACAGGTAGCAGTACCTTCAGCAGAGCTCTCTTTGCTGCATGGAGACTGCCAGCCCCTCATGGACCTGCTGAGCCTCTGTGTGGCTTTGCAGAAGTGCCAGCCCCACTTCGTGGAGAAGGGACAAGTTCTGGTAAATATTGACACATACTTGTTATTATTATTGCTGTTTCCCAGTAGCTAATAAATGAATTATTGCAAAGAGTCAGGGGAAGTCCCTTCATTCTGAAGGCCCAGGAGATTGTGTCTAAGTATTTCTTCACTACTCTTTGTTCTCTAACTGCTTAACCTGAAAGCTCAAACACATAACAGTTGTGTGAGTGCAATAAGAAAGATTTTATTCAGTGGTGGATTCACAATCTTACATTCTGAAGAAGCTAGCAAATGAAGGAACTGACAATTAGCCTCAGCAGTTGCCTTTTCATCAGCCTTGCTCCTGGAGAGGGAGACCTAGAGCTGCCCAGAGTCTCTGTGTCCAGGGCTGCCAGCGCTGCAGCTGCTCAGAGGGTTTCACACGAGGGGAGAGGTGTCACTGGCTGCTGGGGCCCTGGTGCGGTTCAGTGCTGCTCTCAGCAATGCTGAGATGTGGACTGGGCGAGCAGGGGCTGCTCACACCCCGGTGTGCTAGTGGAGGACTACAGAATTCTTCATTCCCCTCTCTCTAATTAAGCAAACAGCAGTATCTTGAAACTGCATGGTATTGTGACAAGTGAGGACCAGAATTCATCCTGTTTGGATACAGTTCTGCTACCACCACTCTGAATATGAATTATTCTACCCACAAATTAAACTGAAAGCTTATCACAGCAAGAAATACTTGACAAAAATGAATGATTGAAACAGCAGAGATTACCTAGGTTGTCCACCCTCTGGAAAAGCTCCACTGATAAGCTCTGTGAAGGTACTGTGGTGGAGATGGAGAGTCTCTTCCCCTAAATAGCCACAGCGTGAGTCTAAAAATAATTTGTATTGCTGTCATACTGCACTGAGATGCTGACATTCTTGGGATATTGCTGTTCATGTTCTCTGTCACTACTGGAGTAAGCAAGAATGTCCTGAGCCTAGAAAAGAAATGGTTTAGGGGCCACCACTGAAATTAAAGAGAATAAAGATGGTACGTTATTTTTAGGCCATTCATAAAATGGTAAATTGATGCCTTACTTTTGTAGAATAATCTGGTTCCACTAATCAGAAAAAGTACCATTAAGTCAGCAATACAAATGAGCTGCCTGGTAGAAGTTACTTCCCGTGTTTTCTGAACCGGAAGAAGCATTGGCAGAGGGCAAGAGTCAGCTGATGGTAAGGAATTAGTCACAAACCCAACAGCCATGCAGTGTGTGCAAGCCTCCAGAGCCCGTGGCCGTAGCCCTGTGGTTGTCATGACAGCCCAGAGGCTGCTGCTGCCTGGGGATTCACCAGCCACTGCGAGACCCCTCTTCACGCTCTGGAAATGGATGCCACGGGAGGAGTGCTGAGTGCAAGATCTCTTAGCTTTCAAGCTGGATGCAAACCTCCATGTTTAAAGTGCTGAAATAAGAGAGGTTTCCTCCTTCTGTCACTTTTTTCTGTCCTGCTTTTACAGTAAATACTTTGTCATGGAGTACTCTTCCCAATGATGCTTTATATAAAAAAAGCAATATAAATGTAATTGTATTCAGAGAATGTTCACATGTGCAGCCAGATGCTGTTAAGATCATACTCACTTTCTGGAAAAACTTATTTGCTAGCTGTTTCTGATGAGCATAGAGACTGATAGCATTCCTTAAAGACATGAAAACAAATAACCTCCTTTTTAAGTGCATGTTGTATTCCCTGCTTCCACTCTCATAGTCATGCTGGCTCAGCATATCTCTCTGCTCCTTCCTATGCATGCATATACCTTGCTTAAGCCTGTTTCGAACAAAACCTGTGTCAGGTGTCCCATTGTTTCCTGCTGGATAATTTTCAGATTGTGTGCTATTACATTGCTGTGTGTGCGGTGGGTGCTGCTGTGTGTATTTTTTCCTCCTGTGCTTACACACGTGTATAAACTTTGCTGTTCCACACCAACAGCAGGTCACAGTCTCAGTGCAGTGGCTCTGTGTGCAGGCTGCCACAGCTGCCCATCCTGGGATTGTCTGGAAAACAGACATGGACCTCTGTCAGTCCTTCTTCTCCAGTCTGTCCTTTTCTCCTGGCACTGGTAAACCCCAGGAGGGCAGCATGGCTGCTGCAGAGCACAGCAATGCCAACAAAGAGCCCCTTCGTGTGGAGGAAGTTCTCTGCTGGCTGTCTCCAAGATGTGCTGAAGCCCTTTTCTGGTGCCTGAGCTGTGCACAGTGGCCAGAGCAGAATGAAAATGCTGGAGGCTCCAGAGCAGTATGAAAACCCTGCAGGCTCCAGAGCAGTGTCCTGGTGGATGGATACTGCTTTGGCCACAAGAATGACATAGACCTTCACCTTGCAGGAGTGGAAACACCTGATGGTGTTTCTATGGCTTTGAGAAGAAGAATTCACCCCTACATTCAGAGCACAGCCTGTGGGAACAAGTGGGTGTACTGGATTAGGCTGTCAGGAGTGAAGGTTGTCAAGTCAGCTTCCAATTACTTCGTCAGCTGTTAAACAACATTTTTCGCCTCTATATCCCCTGCTTCCCAAATCATGATTTCTATTTCTACCACAATGTCAGTATATCTATAATAACAAAATGTCTATTCATTGTTTCCTCACATATCTCAGAAGCTATCTTCTGACTGGATTAAACACCCTGGTAGCATGAAAAAATACAGCCACTCATATGGTAAGAAAATATACAAACCCCTCTAATTTAGTTGTGGTCTAAATATCCTACTGTCTTAACCCAAGTCTGAGTAGATTCCTTGAATTGCAAAGGTTGCAGTAAAGAAGGAGCAGCACGAGGTCAAAAACAAGCTGAGGATTTCCTTTGATGCAAACTGTGATGCTGAGAGTTTTAGGTGATTTTGGGTTTTCTCCCCCATTTTTAAGTAAGCCTAATGTTAATATGTGGATTCTTCATGGTATTTCAGTGGTTGCTCTCCATAGCTGCTACAGAGCTCTATGGAGCAGCTTCTTCCAGGGCACAGGAGCCTGACTGACTGACTGACACAGCCAGTCAGACACATTTTTGCAAGAGGTGAGCTGCCTTGTGTTCAATTTATCAGTGATGCCCTTATGTCAGTGGGATGGTTAAAAAGAAAAGCCACTTTTACTTCTGCTGCCTTGAAATGCAGAGCACAGTCAAAATGAGAAAATGACAGATAAAGCAGATTCTTAGTCAAGGACAGTCTAGTGTTGCAATCCATTAGAAATAAAGCAGCAAAGTGAAAAGCTGAAAAGTTGCTGTACTTTCAAAGAGTCAATGTTTAACAACACCTGCAGCATTGTAAATGTTGATACAACCCCAATAGTTCCAATGCAACAGCTTTTGTACACCAATGGAGATTATTAGACAAGTCTTCTGAAGTTAAATAACTTTTACATGGAGCATTTTGAAGCCCGTAGATTTATATCTATATGAGAACAAAAGCAACACTGAAGAAATAAAATTTTGCATGAGTTTTTTTGGAACAACAACAAAAAAATCTACTTTTGCCCATATTGAAAAGGGATGATTGAACTTTTTCAGCCTGGAGGCAGGCTGTCTTTTATCAGTGGTATAAATATTACCACAAAAATAATCCATTGCTTTCAATTTTATTTACTAATTAAATGCACACACTCTAGTCAAAAAATATAGAACATTGGGAGCAACAGGTTTTACTTGGATACCTAAAACTAGATTAATACATCAAATGGTCTTGGTAGGGCCAATAAGATATTTGTTGCCTTCAATTACTAGTTGTAGAGACTATATTAAAGCCCATCCATAAGGCCAAGCCTGTAGCTGTCAGTGTGGTATTCCGTAAGAGACTATGGCTGTTTACTCACTTCTAGGTTTGCTCTCTTCCTCGCCCAATACTATGTTCACTAAAGAGCAAAAATTATGTGCTTCAAAGTTATTTCCTTTAAAATCATAGAATAAAAATTCAGGGAAAGAAAAAAATGCATATGTGTGTGTCTTTTCTCTAACACAAGGGAGTTCTCATCCAGGGTAGATACTGCCTTTTTATATAGCTGTGAGAGGAGATATAAAAGTAAAAATTACCCTGTGTAAAGCATGTACATTAATCAAACCCTGTGCAACCTGAGCCGTGGAAAGAGTAAGAGGAGCAGGGTAAAATGCATTGTATTTCATACTGATCAAAATAAATTGTTCCGTGTCTGTTCAGCCAAATCGTACGTGCCAGTTTCTGAAGGCAAAATGAAGTAATGATACTGTAATGAACATATTTAATTTACTTTTCATTTTTCTTATAATCTCCAATCTTTGAAATGGTTTTTTCAATCCCCCAAAGCTACATACATAATGAGCTTTTGATAGTTGAGGTTACAGACTCGTTCATGCGATAGAGCCAGGGTTCCAGAATGTCTCTATTAATTTTCGCAGGACCAGCACTCTGCAGTCTTTTCTGCTCTGCTGAACATTCCTAATTTTGATTCATTCAGTTGGCATTTTAACCTGAAGGTATTAAAAAAAAAAGGGGGGGGGATGTTGCAAAGTCTTCAATAGCTTGTTGGGAATATGCCATCCTGGCCAAAACTTTAGGAGTGACTTTATTCATATTTCTTCACTATTCCATCCCTTGATTTATGCCTACAATAAAGAGAATAACAAAGCTCTAATCTTCAACAGTTTATTTGTCAATTGAAGAGGCACTGCATACAGGCTAATGACCATGATATTTCACATTTTACTTGCATGCACTTCACAAACTTTAATGGATGTGTCAGTGATGCTGACTGTGGTTCTGGAGCAGATTACCTGGTTAGCCACTGGTCCCTCAGCTACAGAAAAAATTCTTGTCCAGAAAACCTCTGTGTTTCCAAGGGCTGAAGGACAGGAGTGTGCAAAAAGAACAGGTAAGATCAAGACTCTGTCTTCAGCAGGACTCAAATGAGATTAAGAAAGTATTAGACTGAGTTACACCCATTTTTCTCATCCTTGTAAACAAGGAAATGCTTCTACCAGAAGCTGGTCCCTCCTGAGACCTTCTCCACTCAATACCAGTAGCCAGTTGGGAAGCAAAGGGCAGATAAATAAAACTGGCTCCACAGATTGTGGTAACATTACCAGTGACAGACCCTGTGGCTCCTGTTGTGTGACACCTTTGTGGTGCCATAAAGCACAGAAGACATCAAAAAAACAACTTTGGGTAATTTTCGCAGGGCAGGAGCTCCTCCAGTCACCCCACTCCTCCAAAAACATGATCCTGCATTGCCTGTTTCCCTGGCCAAACATGCTTCCTCTTCACCAAACAATTTTAGGAATGTGTTCTGGAAAACCCAAAGCATTTCTTCCACACTACCTCAGCTTTCCAAGGAATGAAGAACAGATTCTTTTTCCTAGCTCGCTCAGTTGCATCCGGATGCTTCCTAGAAAGTGTAAAAAGAAGCGTCTGTGTCCCCAGCCAACCTCCGAGGACACCTGGTCAGTGCAACTGTTTGGGCATTAGGGTTTCTATTTTGCACTCCTCTGGCCAAATGTTCAAGACAACATACTCATGATGGCACGCTCACGGCTTTTTGCCAGGCTCTAAGATGTCGAGGCGTATAAAGCATGAGCACCTGTGACCAGCTGCACTCCCATCCTACTCCATGGACACCAAAAAATGCAGAACCTGAAACCTAGCAAATGGATGTATTCCAGGGGTTTGCATGAAGAAATAGAATCCTTCTTCACTCCGTGAGATATTTGCATAAAGTAATACTGTAGGAAGATTTTGCAGCATAGATGAATAAAATGAAGTTTGATGAAAGTAAGTGCTAGAAGAGGAGTAATTTTTTAGATCTGTAACAGTTTGTTATTAATTATATAACTTTTTATAACAATTGGCTAATTCTGTTTTTAACTCTGATGATAGCACACAAGCAAATTTTTTTGTGTAGTGGTCACTTGAACAATTCAAATTTAACCTAATTTCAAACTGATTTTTTTTTTTTTTGCTTCCTTCCTCTTGCAAGTTTTGATTAGTGATAGAAGAGCTCCTGCAACCCTGTGGTTTTCAAGTTTCTTTTGCTGCCTGTTGTGTGAAAGTTCAGCCAGTAAATTATTTGCCTCCTTTTCTTTCTCCCTTTATTAATTTGCTACCAAAAAAAAAAAGGATACAAAATGAGTCAGAATTTCTCTTCATGAAAGCTGCTCTTAAATTGTATGCCCCTTAGTATTTTGTCATTCTCAATGAGTTTGTTAATTACTATTCCGGTTGGTACTCGGTTGGTATTTCTTTGAAATTCCTCTAGCATGAGTTCAGAGTTAGCAGTATTTCTGTTCTTCAGGATAATGAAAAAATAAAATATCTGTAACTTAACCGGTACTTCTAGGGCTAGAGTTAGAGTCAGGGTTAGGGTTTCATCTCAGTGTGGCATTATAAATGTGAGATGAACACTTGTAGATATTTATTAGTCAGCTGTTCCACTCTTCATCACTTCTGGAGGACAGCCATCCAGTCCAGATGGTCACTGTAAATGTCTGTCATCCCAGGTCCTTCTGGCTCTTATTCTTGTCACAGTTGTGAGAGAGCCATCATAGTTGTGTTCTACTTCTGTCATCTGTGAAGAGGGATTGTATGGCCAGGTTCCATAAACATTGAAATATTGCCACCAATCCACAGTCATACACAGCAGCCAGAGCTACTACCCCCTGCTCTCTTTAAATGTAATGGAAGGAAACAGAGGAATTGTCTCTCATACTTGCCTAACTTCTCACAGGCATTCATTTTAGGATGACACATATCAGCTTTGATGGTACATTTCCCTGTTCATTGCTTATGAAAAGGGTCTATAATGTAATCTAAGGCTAAATACTTTACCTTCAAACACCTAAATTAAAGCAAATTGGTTCTACCCTTACCATTCAGACTTCATAGCGAATGCATGTCAAGAGGATTTGGATATCCTCACATGCACACTCTAGCTTTGTCACAACCAGTGGCATAAGCTCAAATCTAATTCTGTCTACAATAAAAAATGGAAATTGGTGTGCCCATATTTCCTCACATTTGTGTAGAAGGGACCTGACAAAGTCACTACAGGCACAAAAAAAATTTCAAATCCATCCACACACACCCAGAAGAGTACCAGTGTAATCAAGCACATACTTTAGGTGTTCCAGTTCATAGTTTATTGTAGCTAAAATGCAGATGAAGTGGGTTTGCTATCCTGACCTATGGACTTCAGTAGACCAGCTAAAGTAAGAAATTTTGTTCTCCCTGTCAAAGAGAAGGAGCAGGCACCTGCTGAAATGCTTATAGCCTAAATCCTCTCATATCTTGACAAAGTAGGCAAAAAGGATTATTTCTATAGCAATGATACCTACCCAAAGTCCTGGCTGTGCTGGACACTGGTTAACACCTAGTACCTATCCCAGTAAGCTCCCCTCACCCTCACTCAAGGGAGATAATTTCAACCCAGAACATGTGTGGAGGTATTAATGAGGCACTCTCTGTAGCCAGTAACAATGACCAACACAATCAAGTGCTGTGGCAGCAAACAGGAATTTTGGATGAGGTCATGCTGTTGACAATATATACACCCAGCTGCTTGGGAATGCGTGTCCCAGGAGAACTTACCTTCCCAGCTTTCGGTCTGCAAGCCCTTGTGCTTAAGACTGTGTATATCAACACCTCCCCACCCCACCCTGAAAATCAGTTTGCATTTGAGATTGTACAGATGTGCATGGAGAGTATACAGGAGTGTATGTCTGTGCAGGTCCTGCTCTGAGAAAGCGCCTTAGGTGAAGTGGAAACAGGCAATGAAATGCATCTCCTCTTACTTTTGTGTTGATGGCAAATAAATTCCCATCTCCCCATTTGCTCCTTTAACATAAAGGATGATTTTAGCAAACTATATGGACACATTCACAGTGGAAATGGAATGGCATAATGACATGCATGTGTTGTGTGTTGGAAAGAAAGCATTTTCAGAATTGAAAAGCCATCATCTGCATATGTACATGTTCAGTATTTGCAACGCACCTCGTGATACTCTGCTGAAAGCTGCCAGTGGCATGGGAAGCATTCTGAGTGCAGGTTACAGCCCCAGAAAGATTTCTCCTTGCTGGAGGCTTACTCTGCTACATTTAGTGACCCAGAAGCTCTTTAAATTTCTTTATTGCAATGGATTCCAACACTGCTGTTTTAATTAATCTCTCAGGCACCCTTCCTAGTCACAAGCTTTACCTGTTTCTTCATCAAAGAAATGAGACCACACAATTCAGGTGCTGCAGAACCAGAGACTCTTCATCCCCACGTGGATTCTTCAGCATCCCCTGGCCCATAGCTCTAAGCTTGTGAGCATTTGGGTGATTCATTTTCTTACTTCTGCCACCTGTGGCAAGAGAGACAAAGAGTCACACAGACTAGCAGGCACTCCAAAACTCATTTATTTTTGTTTTAAATAAAGGAAATTTTGGAAGAACTGTGCAAAAGCCAAAAAAACAAGTGTCATCCTTCCAATTCAATCTTTTATTTTCAGATGGTGTGGCACACATTCAAGGATAGATAAAGAAGGGATGAGGAGATGCTCTGTGATGAATAAAGGCATCAAATCAGTTCACAAACACAAAAACTGGATCATTTTCAAAAAAGTCAGGTGCACAGTGAGTGAAAGCTGTTCCAAGTCTCATGCTCATACAGCAGCCAACAGATGTTGTACATCCATGTCTGAGCAGCCAGCTGTCTTCTCATCAGTATTAAGTGTTCAGTTGACATTAAAGGGACAGACAGAATTAAATCTGAGAGCTCAGAAACAAACAGCTTTTCTGAAGCTTGCTATGTCTACAAATTATTGTGCATGCTTCGGGTTTTTTTTCCCAAACAAAGGTACTAATCAACATTTTAAAAATGAGAAGAATCATGAGAAGAGCAGCCATGGACACCTAACAGCTCAATAATAATAATATATAAATATTCTCCAGCAATAAACGCAGGAAATATATGAAAACAACATCATAAAATTTCAAAATGTTAGTATAAAAATACAGGAAAGTGACAGAAATGGCTGCTAAAGACCTTTGAATACAGTCCTATTAATGTCTTCCCTATCCTGGGTTTTGTTACCTGTTTTGTAAAGAAGTTACAGATTTGCAGACTGTGTCTGACAGCTCAAAAAATGACATCACTCTTACATAACTGAGAGAGAGAGAGAGAGATATTATTTGGTATAATATATGTCATAGATCAAACAACATCTACTACGTCAGTAGATATCCACTCTGCCTTCACCCTGACTTGGTTGGAAAAGCCAGATGTTTGGGTTCCTTTTCCTTCCCTGGACACCTTTTCCACCCAAGGAAGGCCTAGATACCTGAGAAGGAAGTGGGCAGTGATGTCCTCTGATAGGTCCCCTGCTGTGGGCAATCAGTGACTGGATTTTAATTAATACTGGATTTTCCGTCTACTGCACCTGAACCATGGTTTTGATCTGAAGGTCAAGAAAAAAAATGGAAGTTCTACATTAAAGAGCTTACAATATCTTTGCAAATGTAAGTATATACTTATTTTTAAGAAATTAAATTAACCACTCTCAGTGTATTCACCCTGAACTGAATCAGTAGATTGACTTTTAGATCATTAGGCTAAATTTCAAATGACAAAAGTTAGGTGAGGAGAATTGCAGCATTTAAATTTTTGCTTCAAAACTTCTTTCATTTTATATTAAGGAGGGAAAAAAGGCTAAGAGATGGTGAGTGGCTCTGATGGCAGAGAAGCTCTGGTGGTAATGTTGTAGCACGAAAGGTGCTGAGGGGTTGGAGGGAAACCTCAGCAAATTTAAGAGATGTCTGTATCATACAAATTATCTGATGTGGACTGTGCATGAATTGGGTTTATTTAGATACCAGTGTCTTTGTCAGATGTCACAGTTTTTCCCTAGCAAGTTAAATAAGACCAAGAAATTTGTGACTAATACAGACAAGTTTCTGGTGCTGAGTTCCACATCCTATATACATTCTTTGTTCTCCTATGCGTCCTGGTAACAAAAACATGGCATCTGAACACATACTGTACTGCTGGTCATTAGGTGAGAAAATGTAGAGAAAATTGGAGAAATATATTTAGAGAAAATAATGTAGACACCATTACTTTTCAATGCAAAGTTTCCAAAGTATTTGACAGTGCAAATTCCTAACCCTTCCTAACTTGCAAGACTTCTCCTTTGTATTTACCTTACCTTACACTCCTTGAAATCACCTGTGGAGAGCCAGAGACGAGCAAAAACCTAGAAATAGAGAGGGTTCTTTTCTTTCTTCTACTGTCAGCAGCTTAGGGACTTGCTGAGTTAAACCTTACCACATCGTGTAACAGCTCCTGCCTTCCATTTGTTTCTTTCACATCTTTTCCATAAGTTTGTCTTTGAACTCCACACATTTATTCTCTGCTCTTTTTTCTTGCTCATCAAATACATGCTTGTCTTCATTTTCAAGAACTTCTCTAGCATGTTTGCACTGTGTTGTTATCCCTTACTCTCCATAAAGGTGCTGATTCCAGCCAATGACTGGTCATGTGTTGCATTTCTCAATGCATCCCTTGGCACTTCCTCCTTCAGCCATCACATATGAGTGCCACAAGCACTTACGGAGTGAATGTGTTGTGCTTTTCAAAGCTTTTCAGCAAAAATCTTGTAACTGTTGTGCTGCAGGTGTGCTGGAAGTACTGTCCTCCCCATGCTGACCATTAATGACTTCTTGATTCTCTGTATTTTCCTGCCTGCTCGTTTGTGCCCACTCAAGTGTTGTCTCAGGTTATAAATCTGATGGACAATCAGAAGAACTGTGCTGTCAGTAGTGATTACAAAGGGTATTGGAGTATATTTTGTTAAGTAGTACAATGATATATATGGGTTACAAAAGATGAAACGCTTCTCTTTCAAGATCTCCTAAAAGTAAGAAAATGAAGCAGATTCATAGCACTGCAGCTTGTCAGGCTGCTCTGTGTTTGCATGAACAGTGAGCTGTACATCCGCCACTTTGCTCACCTCGAAGAGGTAAGAGGCTCAGAAGTCCAGGCCCAGAAAATTCTGCAGGAACCTAATAATAATTTATCTACAGGTACGCTGTAAAGTATCCAAGATGATTCTGCAATCCCTAAAATCCAGCACTGACAGCTACTGTATTTGTGGAGAAACATTTCTGTGGCACGCTGCCAAGGGACAGTGAGAGTCTTTCAGAGGCACATTTTTGCCCACAGCAGATGGAAATAGCAGCCTTCAGTTGCAAACAGAAGCCTAACAACAGCAAGAGAGGGCAAAACCATGTAAAAACAGTGGCACAGACAAAGCTGATGATGCTTTCAAGGCAGAAGTGAACCACAAATACCTTGTGAAGGGAATATGCAATGAGCAGTGAGGGACCAAGAACCTTCTCATGAAGTGCAAGTCAATTATCTAGATATCCTCCTATATTAAGTGATGGTATCTATTCTTAATAAACTCTGTTAAGTATTCGTGCATTCACACATTTTATGTTGAACAGTACGAACATACTGTATTTCCAGAAATGTTCCATACTCATGTTCTACAGTGAAAATCCATTTGTAGTTGAATACTTGTAATTCTTGTGCAATATACCAAAATGATTTGTAACCTTGTAAGTGAACTCTACAAACAAAGAGATAAAAATAAGCTCTCATAATGTCATTGTGGGTGTGTTTGGGCTTTTTCTTTTTAAGTACTTTTGAGTAGACGGTAAGCTAAAAGAGAAATATATTATGAACATGCTCTTTCTTTTGCAAAAAAGTGAGCTATAGATGTTAGTGCTGGAGCACTAAAATTTTGGTTTAGCCTTCCGTATATGTTCCATATATAGTCCATGTGTACAGAGTGCCAGGGTCATCCTGCCATGTCTTAGCAGTTGATAGTGTTTACTGCAGAGATATCCAGCCTCTCTTACCAAAGAGCCCTGAGTCCTACAGCTCCTGTCCATAGCTCCACAAATGAGACTATGCCCATGATAGTAAGAGGGCCTGGCAGAGAGACTCTGAACAGACGAGGCTCTTTGGCTGCCCAGGAGCACTTGATGCCATGTTTACATCCTTCATGTGTCTACCATGTATAATGAGCAAGTATATGAGCAGGTTTTGGGAAATTCAAGGAGGTTTGCACCAAGGGATGCATTACACTCAGTTGTTCCAACCATCTGGTGTGTTTCTGGCTGGGCAAACACAATCATAGTTTCCCCCTGCCAACACAGTTACCAGAGAGATGTGTGTGATTATTCTGTCTTTGGGGAACCCTGAGCATCTGGGGATGTACAAAATAGACTTGTCAAAGTTTAGGAAGTATCTTAGCAGCAGCACGAGTGGGTCTTTGACAGACTGGCCTGGTAGGTGTCTAATTTAGGATGAGCTCAATAACTCTAAGGACTTGATCTCCATTGCTTGAAATGGAACTTGAGATATGTGGCTCACAGGCAGTCACCTACATTTAATATCTAAATTTAGATGTCTACAATCTGGAGCTGAATTACACTCCATATTTCCCACTACAGCTCATGACCTGGCAAAAATACTCAGTCAGAAGCATCTTCTGAAACTCTTTGACCTCCTTTATTCCCATTTTTTCCCACTACTCTGCAACAGTCCTCACACACCTCCACAATTAGGTCAACTTTGTTGTCTGTCACTCTGACCTCCACTTCTGAGCCTTTTTACTCACACTGAATGGTCTAAGTGTCTCTTTTACAAAAAGACGTGAGACTCTGAAAGCCCAGAAAAAGCAAAAATTTTATCTCCAGACCCCCCCTGCATTAAATATTCATAGGTTAATGGATCAATAGGTGTCCTTTGCATCTTTGAGATCCTAGAAGAGTAGCTAAGAATAATCTTAGAACTGAACAGGACTGGGAAGCTTAATGCCCTCAAGCAACATGCTAATGGATTTTGGCTCAACAGGGCAAAAAGCAGGGAGGGAGAAGGGCACACTGACAGGGCATGTCTGAGCAGGAAAAATGCAGAAACACACAACACAAAAACTAATAACCCCAAGCATCAGTTAAACCTGACAATCAGGTCTTGATACTACTCAGTAATATTTTTGCCTTGAAATACTGTGATTATTTTGAAAAGTAACTGAGTCACTTTTGTAATCACAATGAACTGCAACAGGCCAGAACCTTTAATAAACTTAGACCAAGAGGGAGGAAAGTGGGTCCCCCTCTATGAAAGGAAAGACCTGAGGTCTCAGCCTTGACCTACAGGAATCAGTAGGATAGTTAAGCTCAAACCTGCAGCACTTCTTTTTCTCTGGTGAAATTGATAAAAGTGCTTTTGAACCTGATAAACATGGGGTGGATTAAGACTGTGTCTTTACAGCTGCAAATGAATCACATTTTATCTCAAAAGTAGGCATTCCATTTGCTGATTTTCCTAACCAGCTAACTCCTGCTCTAAAGCATTACAAAAGAGCTCATACAGGAAAAAACAAGAGTGATTAATTTTCAATTCCCAATGCTTTTCCTCCCCATTACACAGTTTCCTTTTACAGAGACAGTTCTGAATACCTGAGCAGAAGGGGCAGTCTGTTAAATCCTTTTTAGGCTGTTACAGCCTTAAAATGTGCCACTCTAGTTGCCAGAATAGAGGCAGGACCAGTTACTAGATGCCTCAGGGAGGTGACTTTTTGTCTACGCAAGGGAAATCTTTCTGCTTCTTGTGACAGATGAACTGATAAGTGGCTGGATGGGGACTGCAAGTGACAGCAACGGAAGGTGGATGCTTGCCATGCCAATATATCTCAGAGACCAGATGGAGTTTTTACCGAGCAAAATGCGTATTTTATTACTCCCTAGGAACGGATCAAATAAGTTCAGCAATAATCTGGGTTCCATATAATGGGAGAAAGCCTTTGCGGCCACTCGGAAGGCAATGCCTTAAAAAACTTTCTTACAGCAGGTAACTCAACAGCAGACAACTGGACTGAAGGCATCTTACAGATTATTGCTTTGGTCCTCTGTTGTCACCAGTTGCAGAAACTGCTCACCTGTGACACATGCAGTATTGTTTGGGAATGCTCAGCAATCTGGTCAAAGTGTGGGAGGCTCAGTGCCCAGCTGTTGTGCCTTTCCCTCACATTCAGCATGGTGCTGGGATCCACTTTGCAAAAGAAAACACAGAGCAGGGATCAAAGTGGGCTCTCTACAGTGGGACAAGGAGATATTCAAGAGAAAAGAATGGGGAGAGTAGGGATGCAGTGTTAGGGGTGCTAGCCTGAGAGAGTGGGATGTATCACTAAAGAATGGAGCAGGTAAGAGCAATGTCCTGGGATTCTTATTTGCAGAGTGGGGATAGCTGAAGAGGGGGTACCTTCTCTCCCTGCACGGTGTTGAAGAGGTGGGTTAGCATAATAGATCAGCCAACACTGCAGGCGGAAGATGATGCACAACCTCATTGCACCCTCAGTGGAGTTCTGCATCCCCTCCTGAGGTCTGGCCCCCAAAGATACTCCCGTTATCATTCCGTCACCGTTTCCCCCACCACAGTTATTCCTTGCTACGGTGTCCGAGTTTCACCACACACACCTCCTTCTATCCATCAGGATCCTGCCTGGGTGGATTTGGGGAAGTGCAGGCTGTGTCTGCCTGACTGCCAGCAGCAGGAGCTGCTTCTTCTTGCACAGGGAGCAGAAGGTCACTGTGGACATCCTCGGTGCATGGCACGGGAAGGCTGGGGCCAGCTGACATGGAATGCTGAGCCACAGTACGGCTAGCAAGGGAAGGGGCTGAGAGTGGACAGGCATGGAGGGAAAGGCCTGGAGCTGGGGAGCACCAGCAGGATGTCTTCAGGGTGGTGAGACTTTCCCCTAACGGTGAACTCACTGAGAGTTTAGTCTTAATTTAATCTGCCAGTGAGACTTGGGTTTGATGGAAGACGCTGGAAAGACAGTGGGAGAGTGCAGGAGAGATGAGTTGCTACAGAGTGGTGACCCTGGCATGGGCTGTCTGAACTCTTAATGTGAACCTAGAGGTGACAGCAGGCGCTCAGGGCAGAAGGGCTACCTGCCTCCCTTCCTCCCCGGCCACGCGTCCTCTTTCTTGACACATGACATTTGGCAGACCTACTCCTGGAGAGCTACCAATGAAGGCTCTCCTTTCCACACCCTCACACAAAATCCTACCCCCTTCTGATCTTTACTGCTCCTTCATTAACTACTCTTCATGAAAATGTGCTAGTAGGAGAACTGGATTCATTGACGTGGTGTGCCCTTCTGGAAGGGTGTTAAGAGTAACAAAGGACAGAAAATGAAAATGGAGGGGATTGAAAAGTTTACTTCACACGAAAGCATGAGCTTCTTTGTGGAAAACCATTTGCCAAATGAAGTAATTTTGTATTTCCATATGTTTTTTGGGGCTTGTCCCAAATAAAATAGGTCCTATTTTAATTATTGTGATAGAACTAAAGCAATGCAATTTCTCTGCTATCTCAACTTCTGACATGTCATGTCTACAGCTGTATTTGCATAAAGGTGCCTTATACTGAGATAGCTATTCCCATACAGCGAGGAAAATCATCATTCGGATGTGTCATCTTTATAACGACATAGTTATATCCACCCTCTTACCCTATTTTAGCTTTTATTTATACATGACCTTCTCCTCCCACAACGGGATTAATTATCCCAGTAGAACTTGCAGAGCTGGCCTTGGCATGAAGAAAATGAATTGTTGCTGCCCATACACTTATACAGCTGTGGCAATCACAGGAATGCAAATATGCTGACTTTGAAGTAGAGGATGCTGTAATCAAACATAGGGTAGGTGTATTTAATTTTAACACCTGTAAACTGAAGTGCAGGCATATTAAGGACTAGAATATATTTTCTATATATGAGAGCTCAGGAATATATAATAGGAACAGCTCTCACGGGGAGGAAAGACAACTACAGCTTTTTCCTCTGGGCAACAAGATTATGCACAACTCCAGAAGCAACTGGAGGCAGACATCACCCGTGGCACTACAGCAATCTGAGCCTGACTACAAATGCAAGGCTTAGGGGCTGCAGGGGAAGCAACTACAGAGTCTTCAGAGAAACCTGGGGACACAACTGCTAAAGTTCATATGCTGCATCTACAAGATAACTAGCAACACATTACAGGGGGAAAAAAAAGGAAGCAACGTTCCTCAAAGAGGAACCTTTGAGCATTCAAATCCCTTTGTGAATACAGCATGTAGCCTTCCTCCAGCAGTCATATTCAATATGCACTATGATTTTCCAAGACTGAACTGAGCTGTATCACTTAAGGTAAAACGAATTTATTTTCCACAAATCTGTCCATCATTCTGAGTATTCGTGTCTCTCTTAAATGCACATAAAACTGAGTTTTGAGCAAGGGGCTGACATTTCTATATGTACAATGGGTAAGATGATAGCCAAGCAAAGCCTTCAGGCTCAGCTACAACACAACTGAAATAAAACATCACGTTTAAATGACATTACTGAACAGAAAAAAAGTTACATAAATGGTGTATTTCATAATAATAGCAGTGTTCTAAATTGTGTAAGTTAATGGATTTGGCAAATGTTACCTTCTGCCACCAAAGAACAGAATAAAGCAGCTTTTTAGAAAACTGTATAACTTACTAGTATCAACTTTCTGAAAGTCTCATTATTCCCTGTTGGAAAAGAGGCCATTTGTTTTAACATTTTGGCTGTTGCTTAAGAGGTTATATGATTGTTTGCACTAGATATAAGGAATTCATTTGAAGAATTTGAGTGAGCCCAAAAAACCCTCTTCACTTCTATTGCACTACATAGATGATTCTTATTGCCTGCTCTAAGGAGAGCGCAAACCAGAAACATCCTCTTTCTTGTTTCCTTGATGTTTATTTTTTCCACCATTAACACTCGGCAAAAAGAGTGTTCACTTTGGGTAAAACAAAAATTACCTAGTGAAGCACAGGGCCTCACAAATATTATTAGACTATGTCCAGAAGTGATAATAGCTGTACTGCCCTGGTAAGAATATGAAGAATCACAGAAGCTGTAGGGACAAAGTTATTACAGAGTATTTAATCAGGTGTGGGTATGTTTCTTTTCATATACAGTTTTCTTTTCCTTCTTCAGCCCATATGATGTTTCTGTTTAGCAAACTTTATAGGGAAACCAAAGCCATGTTGATGTGTTTTTGTAACAGCTTATTTTCAATTGCTTGCTGCTATCCTTTCTCTTGAATATCAAAATGAACAGAAGTGAAGTGACAGGAATAATTGCTATAGCTTCAGGTGTTCCTTGTTTCTTTGCAGCCTAGAGAGACATCAAACTAATAAACTAAAACTTACACCATACAGCCATATTTTGTCCTGTACCAAGATAAACATATTAGTGGTGTAGAACATGCTCATTCCACTCACTTTAATGACAGTAAATAGCACTACTAATAACACCTGCAGGATTGGCTCCCTTTTTATCAGAACACCTATACCATTTTTGCCTTCTCTATTACCACTATCAATTCTAATAGCTGCAATTTAGCTAGGTAATCATTCAAATGAAATTAAGACTTCCTTTATCTTTTCCAGCACAACCAAAGGTGCTTCCAGATTCCCATTTCAACAATAAAGAAATCCTTGGTCGTATTTTAAGCGCAGTTTCAATTAGAGCTACTTACTACTTCTAAGTTCTTCCATTGCCTTTCTCCACATGTATGCTTAAACCTCCTATTACATTTATTAATACAGATATGTTAACAGGGATATGTTTGTAATATTTATGATATTAAATGGTGACTCCAGTACAGGCTGTCAATTATTTGAGTGGAGAGAATGCAATCAAAGGATGTTGCAAACTCTGCTATTGCCACCTGCTGTCCACATTCACCTTGGAATGGCTTTGGTAGGCAGGCTTGCACAACAGTTACCAAATGGATGGAAAGGACGGAAGCGCTGAGTGCGTGCAAAGTGATCAGAAGCAAAGAGCCAAAATGTTGTGAACAATGATTCATCAGGAACCTGCAGAAGAAAAGATGGTCCTGAATGGTCACTATTTTGGGGTCTCCACCTAGGGACATCGAGCTTACAGTCCATCCCTCACCATACTGTTCCCAGCAAGCACTAGCTGTCAGTGACTGCTGCCATCTACTGCAAAGTCAAACCTCCAAGCTCTTGTCGACCTTGACAGCAGTAGGACATTCTCAGGCTGAGTACTGACGCCTCTTTTTTCAGACAGCAGGGAAGGGACAGGTTGCAGTAGGTGATCCACTAATGAGGAGGATATGCTGCCATGACAGTGCAGCTAGGGAAGGGTTAATATGCTGGAACTGAATGTTGAGGTCATGAGCTAAGGAAGGAGAGACAAGACTCTGAGGAAGAGGTAGGGGCCAGCAACAGAGCAACAAGCAATGAAGCCAGAACGATTTTGACAAAGAATAAAATGGATCTCTGCAGGGTCATTCCTCCTTCCACATAAGAAAGACAAGCAGAGAAAGTGACAGGACTGTCAGAACAGGAAGCTCAATAAAAAAACAATTGGACAAGCACAGTATGTACCTGAAGAAGTAAATGCCTCTTGCAGCTGTTTTTTCTCTACCTCTATGATGGGCATGTGAACTTTTGCCTCATACACCTCCTACCTTCTGTAGTTCTGTTAAAGGCCCTTTTTCCCCGCCTCACCCTCTGGTTAAGTAGTATTGCTGTTGCTGTGCTCAGAGATGGCACTAGTAGTTATGGATTTATACTGTACAAGGTATGGAGATGGCAGCCTCTACTACACCAGAAGAAGGTACCTTGAGTTAGATGCAGAGCAGGAGGATGTTGGAGGAGTGGCAACGTGTTTTGCTCAAAGGTTTTACACTCCTGTTGTTACAGAAAGTTGTGCATAACAAGCTGAAGAACTGTGGCATAGGGGAAGCCCACAGATACCCTTAGGTTTTCTTCTACACATGAATTGAGAATTGGGTCCTCCACAAACAACTTCTCAGGGGTCTGCAGCATCAGAAGAATTCTCTTCCATCTCCGCTACAAAAGAAACCAGAGAACTCAGAAAAAAACCCATTACAATTGTATCTTTCTTCCTCTCTTTTGTTGGGCACAAGACATGCTTTTGGTGGAGACACCTGATGGGATATAAAAAACATCCACATTATTCTTTCCCCCCTCTCTTCCAGACATTAAATCAGTGCTGGAGTTATGGGAATCTACACATTCATTATCCTTCCACTTGGAATCAAAACATGAGTGTATGAAATCTGGTGTTCAGCATTTTTTTCTGGGTTAAAATTCATGTGCAAACTAAATGTGATTGTCTGTTTAATCTGTTTTTGGACTGCCACTCAGATAATCAGAGGGTAAAAAGCATTACTTGTGGTGACTGAATGAAGGGCAAATTTTATTGACTTGGTATTGGCTTTAAAATCATACCAGATACCAGGACCTATAGAAGAGCGACTTCTTAATAAACAAGTTAATACTTGACAGTGACGTTATCAGGTATCCAAGGTCCTCCTCCGGAACATGGGTTACTGATCAACCTGGGTCACTAAAAGTTCAGGTTGTCTGTCTTGCAATTTGCAGACAGCACGGTCGTTTTAAGCAATGCTTCTGAAGCTGAAAGACACAAATATCTCATGCTTGGGTTTGGTCCAGGTAACACCACCAGGTCTGTTTGACCACATCTTATATATAACACAGGGTAGTAAAGGTAAATGTTGTCTGTCTTCACCCCTTCAAAATATTAATTGAAACATTGACATTTTACTGCCAGTTAGGCTACAAGCTCTTAATAACAACACTCTTCTTTGAAATACCCAAGAGTCTAGAGCAGACATTACAGCTGTTTTGAGCTTTAAAAAAAAGTTTCAGATTTCTCATGCATATAATCTTGTTAAGTTTCTCCTGGGTGATGCTGCATTTTGATTCATTATGTCGATTAAGCAGGTGCCATAGGACCAGAGGTGAACATCAGATGGTAGTTTCATCAGCTCTGGTGTGTTTTAAATAAAGTAATAATGGAATGCTGCTATAAAATCACAGGATCACACATGTCAACTAGACTACGGTACTAAGTGCCATATCTAGTCTTTCCTTAACCACCTCCGGGGATAGTGATTCCACCACCTCTCTGGACAGCCCATTCCAAGCTCTAATCACCCTTTCTGCGATGAAATTCCTCCTATAATGTACAACCTACACCTCCCCTGGCACAGCTCAAGACTATGTCCTCCTGTCCTGTCACTGGTTACCTGGGAGAAGAGGCTGACCCCCACCTGGCTACAGCCTCCTTTCAGAGAATTGTACAGTGATAAGGTGTCTCCTGAGCCTCCTTTTCTCCAGGTTAAACAACCCAAGCTTCCTCACCCATTCCTCACAGGACTAGTGCTCCAGACCCATCACCAGCGTTCTTTCCCTTCTCTGGACTTGCTCCAGCACCTCAAGTGTTCTTTGCGGATTGAGGAGCCCAAAATTGGACACAGTACTTGAGGTGTGGCCTCACCAGTGGAGTACAGGGCAAGTGCTGCGTAAAGGGAAAATGATATATCCGAGCAAGAAATAGCACCTTAGAAGCAAATCACACTTGCAAATAAGGAGTTTTCTCAGAAACGCCTGGCGAGGTGAGGGATGGGAAGAGTTTTAAATGCCGACAGCAATAAATGGTAAATTCCTGGGAGTTTATAAGAGCTGCCAATTAAAGCGCCGGGAAGACAGCCCCAAAGGGCCGTGACGGCCGGGCCAGGCGCTCCAAGCTCTCTCCTCCCGGGCCGAGCCGGGCCCTACCACACCACCTCCCGCAGCGGCCCCGCCCGCCGGTGGCTGCACGGGGCGCGGGCAGCCCGCGGGGAGGCGCGGAGCGGTGCCGGGAGGGCGCGCCCGCCCGCCCGCGGAG
>VWPU01011965.1:0-180745 GCA_013398955.1 Callaeas wilsoni | reverse complement strand
GCACCCCGCCCCACCGGCGGCACGGCCGCTGCCGCGGGCAGGGAGCGTGCCTAGGGCCGGGAGCGTGCCCAGGGCCGCACCGCCGGCAGAACAGTTCCTGTTCTAAGCAGCTCCCCAGGTTTTGTTCTGTCCTTGTTTTTGCGTTCTTCCTGGGTTGGGAGGAGGAGGTTGAGCCGCAAAGAGAACCTCTCTGGCGTGCTGTCCTTTCCTCTCCCGAGCACCACGTGGCAGACAGCATGGGGGCATCCACAATTTTGGTTTTGCCCTGGGCGTGGGGGGCACGGAATACCTTGCCTATGTCCGTTAAACCATTCTCTTTTTGTGGACTCGTCTGTTGTTACTGTTGTGTTTATTGCAAGCCTCTTTAGAAAACTGTGACTCCGACTTTAGTCTCCCTTAGCATTTATTTCTCCATTTCACAAAAAAGAGACAGCTTGAGTGGCCTTAATTTCCCCATTGAGTTTTTAAACCCAGGACAAAAACTAAATTGAAAAGTGAAAGTAGTCCATTTCCATTTGTCCTTCATAAGTTACTCAACTTCCCACAGCATTCTTTTTTCCTAATATTTTGTCACTGTAACCTCTCATAGTATGTAAATCTTACCTTATCATTAATCGTTTTTGTCGCCTTTGCATGAATCTCATTAATCTCTGGTACATCTTTACTGATATGAAGCAACTGAACTCAAAATAAGGTCATATGAGAACTTTGTAAAACGTAGTATTTTCTCTATATATTTGTATTTCTATTTTTCTGATTTATTTTATCTTGCTTTAAGAGATTTCTTTGGAATAGTTTGTTGATTTGTTTGTAAGAAAAATCTTTATTTTTCTGTTTCTTCTGAATTTTCTTGAGTAAAGAAGCAAAAAGCTCCCCTTCAAATAACCTTTACTGATAGCCAAAAAAGCAGTTATTGATGTATGATACACTTCAACATTTGCAAGCCCAAACTATAAATAATGCATTACACTGAATAATAATTTTTGTGGCTTGATATCATTCAACACAGCACTACATGGGGTATTGTACAACCACACACAGTGCTGTAATTTTAAGTTAGGCATTTTCTTTTTCTGGAGGAATTTAGCAGTTCAGAAATTATATAGTCACAAAAAGTAGATAACAGAACGAAACTGTCAAAAGAGTTTATATTCTGTTTAAACACCTGGAGTGATGGCAACAATAAGTTCTTTATAACTGTAGATTTTTTTATGTTACTATGCAAATCAAAATAATCTGACTTATTTATTGTCTAGAAGCAACATCTTAGATAATTATTACAATAATAAATACATTACAATACATTGGACTAAAACTTGTTTCCACATTGACCTCACTGCCCCAATAATATTTGAGTCACTCAGAAAGTGAACCAGCTGTTGATGTCAAACTGGTTTAACAGAGACAGTATTTTCCATTAAGAAGTAGTGGAATACATATCTGAGATCCATGGTTCTTTTTATTCCACATAATCACAGAATCATTAAATTTGGAAAATACCTCTCTGATTGAGTCCAATCTTTTACCGATCAATACCTTGTCAACTAGACCATAGCACTAAATGCCATGTCCATTTGTTTCTTGAACACCTCCAAGGATGCTGACTTCAACACCTCCCTAGGCAGCCCGGTCCAATGCCTAACAACTCTTTACATGAAGAAATTCTTCCTGTTGTCCAACCTGAACCTTCCCTGGCTCTGCTTAAGGCTCTGATCTCTTGTCCTGTCACTAGTTACCTGGGAGAAAAAGCTGACACCCACCTTTCTACAACTTCCTTTCAAGCAGTTGTAGAGAGTGATAATGTTTCCTTGAGCCTCTTTTCTCCAGGCTAAACATCCCCAGCTCCTCGTATGACTTACCCTCTAGATCCTTCCCCAGCTCCTTTGCCCTTGCCTGGACTCTCTCCAGCCCCTTGATGTCTCTCTGGCAGTGAGGAGCCCAAAACTGGACACAGGATTTGAGGTGTGGCCTCGCCAGTACAGGGGGACGATCACTGTCCTGGTCCTGCTGGCCATACTCTCGCTGACATAGGCCAGGATGCCATTGGCCTTCTTGGCCACCTGGGCACACGCTGGCTCGTGTTTGGCAGCTGTTGACCAGCCCCCCCTTTTCTGCTGGGCAGCTCTCCAGCCACTCTTCCCCCAGCCTGTAGCCCTGCAGGGGGCTGCTGTGACTGAAGCACTAGGCCCTGCTGAACCTCACACAGCTGGCCTCGGCCCATCAAACCAGCCTGAATACCTCTATTGACAAAACTAAAACATGATCACAGATTTTTCTTTTTGACTTTTACCTTCATATAAGGTGTTGCATTGACTCCTTTGTTTTTTTCATGAATCTTATATTTCTTTCCATTACTTAATTAACTTTTTTCCCCTTTGACAGTTGCTTTGCTTTCTTCTTATTATTTTGTTACTGGTGAGATCTGAACTGTAAAATATAGATTTTAATTTCCCTAAACAATTGTCAATTATATTAGTTCATGAAATACAGTGTTTCTCACTTTAAATTACTTTAAATTATTTCTCAGCTATTTCAAAAATTATATACGTGAATATAAAGTGAACGCCAATATATAATGAAATGTCAAGACTGCGTGCCTGCAAACAAGCACAGAACCATATTGATTTTTTTTCTGAATACACATCTGTTTTTTATCATTTTACCTCTTCCCATAGTTTTCTTTGCTAACAAGCTAAAAAGGATTTTCTATGAAGATTATTTTGTCATTTTTTACTCTGCATTAGACTCTGAGTTTTGTGTCCCTGATGATAATGAAGATATGAAAAAAGTTGTAGAACTAATATGGTAAAACTAATATCACAAAGTGTATACTAATAGAGTCCCCTTTGCAGGTTGTGTTATCTGTAGGTAGGAAATTATCCAGCTTATAAAGTATGGAAGTGATTGTGTTAGCAAGGTTTACGATTTGCAGATAAAATTAAATCCAACAACTTAAAAATTACTTCTGGAAGTACTTTTAATGCAGTATAATGAAATAATTTCTAAAGTATTTAGAAATTAACCCTCAAAATAGTTCTTGAGGGTTATAATTACTGCTCTTCTGATGAACTTTTACAGAAATCTAACTGATAATATGATCTCATTTGTGAATGAAAATTTGCCAGAATAAGCTAATGTTGATTTGTTCAATCAATGGTTATCATAGTTACAGATAAATCCAGCATGCTTTGCACAGGTAGGACAATGGCGAATATTTCTGTTCTTGCTTTTTTACCATGTTCACAAATTCTATAATGTTCAGTGAAACTGAAATATTCAATGAGCAGGAGCTAGGGTTGATCACTGAGATGAGAAACACAAAGTATTTCCCCCATGCGCAAAGTGGGCCTCAGATATCAAGATGGAAGTCAAATGGATCCTGTCAAACGTATGGATCTCAACACAAGGTCAAAGGAGACCTTTTTATACACTTGAATAAACTCAACTATAATTTGGATATAGCTTGCTTTTTACTCATCACAGGAAAGAAAGGGGAAGAAAATCTGGTGATCCAGGAGTAAAATGCCATCATAATAGGTAGTTATAACAAATTATTTCATTTTTTTCTTGAACTGGAAAGGATTTTTTTTCGAATGGAAACTTTTTAAACTCTATAAAGAAAGAGGAAAACAGTTATCTTCCCTGCCCCCCAAACTCTAACAAACAAACAAGCAATGAAAGCATTTGATTAAATAATGAAAAGTAATAACAACTATCTTAACATAAACACGTTAGCTTCTTTATCAATAGTGGAGACAATATTTGAGAACTAAAAATATACTTCTCAGTATAACAAAGTAATTATCCTAATTTCTTTTTCACCATGTATATTCGTGGAGGGTAAACTTGCTTTTTTTGAGCTGTGTCATACACCATAATGGAAAATTTCCACCAGAACTGTGAAGGAATGCAGAGAGCTGGACAATGAAACTTTCCAAACTACTCTGGCCCTTCATATCTACTTAGATCCTCACCTGACTAGTTTCTTTCTCACATAGTTTACAACTTCTACTTTAAGAAGTTTAAATAAGCAGGTTTTTTGGGGGTTTTTTGGTTTTTTTTTTGGTTTTTTGGGTTTTTTACAGAGTAAGAATTTTTGTGTTTGAATCACACTTTTTGAATTAATCCAACCTGGTGCAGAGCACACTTAAATTTGCTCTGTGCTTTTTGCTCTGATATGTGTGATTTTCTATCTTCTGGTAGTCTATGATTGTGACTTTTTAAGTGCCAGAAATTCTTAAAAGTGTGAAGTATAATACAGGTTTATGTCCAATCAAAAGCAGGTTTTGAAAACAGACGTTTATGGGATTTTCCTCTGAAAATAAAGAAAAACTGATAGCTAGAGAAATTTTGCCTCCATGTATAGTGGAAAGCATGGAAAGTATGGAAAAGACAGAAAAAGTCTGACTCATTATGTCATGAACAAACATTTTGACAGTTCACTAGATTAAGAGAAAGTGAGGAAAAAAAAAATTGCAAATTATACATGGTTTCTCTTTATTTAAATTTCAGGTTATGGTCTAAATTGCAAAGGAGAAATGACTATAATAATGTTTTTTGTAAGACTGTATTGTTTATCTGCTTAATTGAAGACTTCACAGTGCAAAGAGTCTGTTTTCATATGCTGGTAGGGAAAATCAGAAAAACGGGAAACAGACATTTAAAACTTATATTCTAACTACTTTAAATTGGTAAATTAATCCCTGAGAATAGAATAGCTCTCTTATATTCTGAAGTATTTGGAAGGAGAGGAGATTTTGGACAGTTTTGGCAAAATATAAAGATACTATTGTGTCTCTCAAAAGTATTCTGCCAAGTTTGATGTGCAGTCCAAAGAACAAAAAGAATTGCAATGTTTCTAGTGCCCTTTTAAGAAACTCCTAAGATTATACAAGAAATACCAGAAAGCTTGCTCCAAAAAAAATTGAATATAATGAAGGTGAAAAATCAAGCTGCTGCTGCTGCTGCTATTCAGTCAGGATAAAAAATAGTAGGCACTGTTACTAGCTGGGTATAAGGTATTCCTGTAGCATTTTCTAAATCTTCAGAGCCACTGGATGGATCTTCAAATATGTTAGAGGAATGTTAATATAATGATCTTATCTCTTCCCTTGTATTCTGCATCAGCTGTGAATTGTACATGTAGAGACGGAAGGTGACTTCATCAACTGGAAATAGATCCCTTAGAATACTGATCCATGCTGGTACAGTGTAACCAAGCTACTACAAAAGGAAGAGGAAGTAACCCCTAATACTTTATTGCTGCAACTTCTTTAAATACTGAACTGGATATATAGTATCTTTGTCTTGGAAATACTTAGCTACCTTTTCTATGAACATTTCCTTAATTTTCTTACATGAAGATGGATTATATATATCCATGCTATTTATCTCCCTGGTAAGAACTGGCATGTCTGAGAAATTTAGCACATGAAAGTGAAAATAGCTGTGCCTCATCTCAGTTTATTATTATTCTTGTATGTTTTTCCTTTTGAAATTAATAATTTTCATTTGCCTGTTATATTTTCAGTAAAAAACAAGGCCAGATGTAAAAATCACACTTCTCTGCCATCCCTTGTCACTTGATGCTCACTTCAGATAGTTGGACATTAATTTGTCTTAGCACATGCCATGCATACTCCTTTCCTCTCTGGGAGTTGTGCAAATGACTGACAGCAACCACCAGAGGGGGGTGAATATATTGGAATACATGGGTTCGACACTGCAGTGAAACACTCCTGATGATTAACAACAGAATGACTGATTTATTACCTGTTTAACCGTAAAATAGGATGTGGGCATTTGTTGGTGTTGTGTGGCTTTTTTTGTTGTTGTTTTTAAATTGATAGTCGTACTGGTACTTCATATAGGCAGCCACATTTGAGAAAACTTACACTTTATTTTAAGCATTGATGTTTAAGTTGTGCCCCGTAGAGATGTCATGAGTAGCAGATGAGTGTAACATGGCATATTAATTTCATAACAATGAACTTTATATTTTTATGTATATATATACTATATAATGATTTATGGAGAACCTTAACTTTTGTCTGTGCTGAAGAGGCTTCCAATTGGACTTTGACCATTAATTTTTTATTGTGATCCAAAGGGAAAATTATTTTACAAAGAATAAAATACTGATTACTGTAATTTCTCTGTCACAGCAGTGAGCTTCCAATTAGTCCATCATAACAGTAAGTATTTAATGGGAAATAGAATAAATTACTCAGAAATGTTTGAGATAAATAAAACAGAATTCATAAGAATAAGAATTCATAAGAAATATACTTTACAACTTACTGCATAGAAGGAGAATTCATCTATCTGCAAATCTGAATGTTTAGACTGGCACAATGCAGCATAAGTTCAAAGAGCTCTAAACACTTCCAGACATCTAAAACTCCTTTCCCAAACTTTTAAATATCTTAAAAATTTGTAGTGGATTCTATTTAAAACAGACAGATGAAACCAAGGATGTTGTACTTTCCTACATGGCCAGTGCTTCCAGGAACAAGGGCCTTAAACTGTATTCTTGCTCCTACTAATAAATTTTCTACTAAAAAATTTTAATTTCTTCTCATGTTCACTAACAAGTGATGTTACCTTTTGTAGGTTTGATTTTCTCAAAGGGAATAAATGGACTAACCTCCATTATATCTTGCTATTATTCTTATATCAGTTGCTTTTATTTTTATTTTTTAATAAATATTACGCATGTCAAAAATGGAATTGAAGGACGTATATAGATGGAACCAGTACAGGTAAGTCTGCCTTACAAATATTAAAATCACAAACAGAACATAGGCACTAGGCCCTAAGATATCACATTTGCACACTTAGATTTTACTTCCCTCTTTCCTCGTTGTAGACATTTCAAAATACAATGGTGCATATCACTTTCTCATTCAGATTGATGGTGCATTTACTTATATGTGCAAAATAAGTATGATTATTACCATTAAAATAATTTTTAAAAAGAGACCGCTTAGGAAGGGATGGTGTCGAGAGGATGGAGCCAGGCTCTTGTCAGTGGTGCCAGGCAATAGCACAGCAGACAACAACCAAAGCTGATGCACCACCTGAAGATTAAAAAGAACTTCTTTACTTCTTCACTGTGCAGATGACCAAGCACTGGAAAAGGTTGACCAGGGAGGTTGTGGAGTCTCCCCAACTTGAGATATTCAAGAACCATCTGGACACAATCCTGTGCCATGTGCTCTGGGATGACCCACTGTGGTCTCTAACAACTGGACCCATTTGGTGACTCTGTGATTTTGTGAATTTGTATTTATTTAAGGTGAAATAGGATCCTTTCCAAACTGATGTGCAGACTTGCCGAGAAGTTAAAGTTGCAGTTGATAAACTTTTCCATATTTAAATTGCTAAGTAAGGACTGAAGAGAAATCTGTAGGTAGTAGATTGTATAAAATTCTTACATATTCTATTCTTAAGCTATTTCTAGTATAAAAAAAACCACCAACAAACTATGCCTAGAAACAGCTGAAAAACATTTTCTGGTGTAGTGCTGGAGGGAGGCTGGGGGAGAAGTGGTATTTTTTATGAGATTTTTTTTAGTATTTTGACAGTGAGTATTGCATTGGAACATCGTGCTAGTCAAAACCAATTCATCTTGACAAAAATGTTCATAGAGAGAGATGGTTTTGCTTCCTTATATTATAATTTTTATATTTGATAGATACAGTTGACCTCACTCAATTGGACTGTTCACAGTGAAAATTACCTTTACTTATAATTTTTATATTACCTTTTACCTTTGTAATACTGTATTTACATATACTAATTTTCAGGAAAATAACGATTTAAATAGTTTTTTCATTATAAATGTATGTAAATGTAGAATTTTTGTCAGAAAATTCTGATCCCTTCTGCCTGGTCTGTAGGTATGTGTGCAGAGGTCTGAGTGACAACTGGAGAGGAGACCATGCATCATAAGGGCCTTTAGGCCTGGGTTTTGACAACAGCAGAGGCCAGGATGTCTGTATGTTTCCCTAGAAAACTGCAGTTTTGTTCAAATTAAATTCTTACATGTAGGTGCTGAGAGCACCAACAGTGTAATGTCAGTGTATGGAATAAGACAACATTCTTACCGGACCATGATCTTTTGTCCAGCCTGATGGTGAACGTGTCAGATCTTTTTCCCCTCACGCCTTAATTTCCTTTCTGCTACATTGGATTTGTGACTGGCAGCAATGGGATGTTTACCAAATCTTTTAAGGTAAAGTCTGGTATATATACACACACGCAGACAAATGCATACATATGTAGGTACATAGAATCATAACTTTTTTCTCATTTTACTCATAGTCATCTAATGAACTTTAGTTAATATGCTTGTTCTCTTCTCCCTTTCATATCTATTAAATACAAAGAAATATTGCTGTAAAATATAACGAATATCATAGTTCATAATATTTTTAATCAAATTAAAAAATAAGACATTCACAGAGGAATTGTACTTCGTATATTATGACTTTCTCTTGCCTAGAGAAAGGGAGTGACCTTATGACTTGCTACAACTACCTGAAAGGAGGTTGCAGCAAGGTGGGGGTCATCGTCTTCTTCCAGGCAACCAGCAACAGGACGAGAGAACATAGCTCAAGCTGTGCCAGAGGAGGTACAGGCTGGACATCAGGAAGAATTTATTCATGGAACGTTTTCTTAAACATTGGAATGAACTGCCTAGGACCATTCCTGGAGGGGATCACATAACGACTGGATGTGACACTTACTGACATGGTCTAGTTGACAAGGGGGTGATCAGTCAAAGGTTGGACTTGAAGATCTTAGAGGTCTTTTCCAACATATGATTCTGTGATTACATGAAGATCTAGAAATCTTAATGCTGCATTGCCAAATCACTTTGGTAGTTCTGAATAGTACGTACAAGGTGATGAGTGTTCACTGGAGAAGAAATCATAACAAGTTGCTTGTGAGAATTCTATGATTTCATTTAACTTCATGACTCCTAGTCCTGTGGTTCTAAGTTAATTTTTAGGCTTTAGTTATTACTTGCTTAGAAATTAAATTCTTGCAGACGTTTAAGTGGGGTCTGTTACATTGCATAGCTTGATATATATGTACTACACATTGAGCTGTGATAATTAGGGGGCTATAAATCTTTTAACCTCCTTTGAATTTTCACCCTTTACTGCTTGATTAAGAAAATGTTTCTTTCAAATATGTTTCACAAGTTAATAGATGGAGACATGTAGTGGATTTGCTCAAAATACAGTTTCCTTTTGAGAAGTTACTGTCTAAAATACTACTTTCTTAGCATGTAGTCCAGCTCTCTGTACATAAGATGTTCATATACCTGCACTATTGCCTTCTATTTGATTTAATCATAATGATTTTGTCTCCTTCAAACCAAAAGCTACTAATGACTTCCAGTAGTGATGTGTATTGTGATAAGCAAATGGTAAAGAAAAACTGTGCTCCAAATATTTTACAAGCTAAAATTACTAATTAATTAATATTTTGTTCTTCATGGAATTGAAGGAAATGGATTGTCCCTTACCAGTGACAGTATTTAAGTAAGATGCATTTTTCTTTTGTCAGAAAACAAGGGAAGTCTGGTAGATTTAGAGCTCAGATCTGTCTTTTCTCCTTCAGTTGAAGAGAGTTCTGAAGTGCATACCTTAACTAGCTTTTAATCAAATCCATGTATAATTTACAAGTTCCTCACTATGAGGAGAATAGAGGTTTTATCATTTTGCTATTTCCAGATTCTGCCATTTCTGGCACTACAACTTGCCATCTTCTGCTTCTCTGTCCAAGGAATGCTTTTCTTCTCAGTGCCATTTGCTATGTACAAAATTCTACTAAAATTCCTCAACATTACAACAAGACATTTATGTAAGAAATCATCATAATTATGCCATTTTTAAACAGAGTTAAAATTACACCAACTAGTCTTCAATGCTAAAGTTAATGTGCTGATAGCTTTTGTCAAGCAAGAATCCTGCAAAGTCCTTAGCACATGTGCTATGCTGCATGCAAATAATGACACATTTATCCAGAATACTTTCCAAGAAACCTCAAAACTCATCTGCAACCAGTTAGGCTTTTCTTTGAAGTTCAATAGCTATATATTTATAAATTGACTTTTTGCCTCTCATAGAGAAATTACTGGAGACAATTACAAAAAGAACATACTGGAAGTTTTTAGGTACTTTGGATTGTGAGAGACTGAAATGTTAAGTGGTAAAGACTCAAAAGATTGGCCATTTGCAAAAGCAGTGGGTGATTTGCTGAGGCCAGGTTTTCACCCCCCACCCTAAAGAGAGTGGGAGAGCTTTTGGGTGTGTGGGGATGAAACCTCTGATCTGTGTAAGAAGAGCCCAGGTGGAGGGGGTGAGCATCCACCATTGGACGATGACTGCAACAAACCGACTTTTGTTTAGCTAAAGCAGTTTAGCCCTGCAATTGATTGTGTCCTTGGTAACCTGGGACTGACTGATGAATAAACCTGAAGATATTAATCCCTTCTGATAAGGCATAACTGTCTCAACTATACTGGTGTGAGAAACAGCTGCCATGTGTTAGAAGGTGTTACAAACCACCAAAGACCCCTGAAGCACCCCCAGACTCATTTCTTTGGCATTCCACCAGAGAACTGCACATGTGTTGCATCAGACAGTTTAAAACTCTCCCACAGGTGAGGTACTTGGGTGTTCCCACCTGAACCCACTGAACTTTTTTTCAGGAGTTCCCCTCACTCGTGATGGATCAGACTGCGACCATCACTTTGACCAACAGACATCAAAATTTTAGCAAGTCCCATCGCTGGATCCATGGGTGGTGATGTCTTTCCTCTTCACTATCTACTCTTATCCTTTCTTTCTGTTTCTTTCTTTCTATATTTTTTAAATTTATATTTTTATACATTTATATTGTTATATGTCTATAGATAATAGCCAAAACGGCTACATACCTCCTTTCCAAATTGCAATCAAATTGTTCTAAAATAAACCTGCCATATATACACTGGTCATTCAGTGTTGTTTCACTCTAAGCTGCCACAGGGGATCTATTATCAATAAACTCAGTTACCTCTCCTTCAGGGGCAGGAGGATTTGTGACAAGGATAGATGAAAAGAAAGTACCCAGTGGACCTGTACCCAAAGGACTATATTGTGATTCTTTTTGGCAGAGAGCCTTGATTTTTTTTATCTCTTTTTGAATCTAAAAATTTTTTTTTGCAGGAGAAATGGTACTTTTGATTGTTTTTATGATTAAGTCAGTGATTTTCAGTCATAGGTTTGCTGTTTGGGAAGAAAGGTGGCAGATTCACTGGTATCATAATTGCAAATTGTTGTCTCTTTTTCACATTTGATTTCTAAATTGCCCTTGGAAGGAAAGTACTTTGTTGATAGCAGATATATACATGCCTGCTCTAGAATTCTCCTTAAAGTTCCACCTACCCACAACAAAAAACCCTCAAATCTTTGTGCATTTCTTTGTCACATTTGAGAAAGAACAAAAGCTCTTAATTGCAGATCCGCTTGGAAGCATCAAGATTAACATATTGTGTGGCTTTGTTGTGCTTCTCACTTGCGAATAAATTAATTCTCAGACTGAAAAAAATAGAAAAAGGAAGTGTCGGAATGCAAAAATTAATCTTGAACAGTAGATGGAAAGAATTCAGGAACCGAAAGTAGCTGAAAGTACAAATACATGTATCTTTTAATTTATTAAAGAGAATAAAAAAGTAATAAAAAATAGAATCTTTTCTAACATTCACTCCAGAGATTTGTAAACTCATGAATATTATATGATAATACAGATTTTATGCAAATGTTTTCTCTGCAATCCTAACAATAACAATAAATATTTCCTGGGCCAGTGTGAAATACCTGATGCTTGTGTAAGCAGTTGCTGTATTCAGTTTTCTTTCTGACTCATAAGATTGGATCTGGTTTCTATTACAGCTTAATTTGCATAATTCACCTCAAATCCCTGGTCACAAATATTTCTGCAAACAACACAGTATGCAGTGTGTGATGTGAGTTTTAGTGAATTGAAATTCAGGCACTATTTTCTTTCATAGTAAGATCACAACTAAAAGGACTTAATTTCCCAAGGAATACAAATCGTCAGGGAAATATTTGCATTTTACAGTTTATGTAAACTACTTTATGCCCCAGAGAAAAGAGAGTACTCTTCTTCCCCACAAGTCTTTAAAATTCCAACATATAACCCTGTAATTTGAGAAAGAATAGATCATTGCCAATGATGATTCATAAGTGTATGTATCATTCAGCGTCATAGCTCATCAAAATTTATTTCCCAATTTTACATGGAGCTGAAACTCATTCGCAGTCCTATATTTTCATGCTTAAAAATTGTGTTTATCCTGTGTTTTTCATTAATATTATGAAGGGGAAAAATATGTACATCACTTTACACTATAGAAGACTTGCATAAGAAAGAATAGGATGGATGGAAAGGTAGTACATAATTGTTCTCATTTGACCAAAAAAAAGAAAAAACTTGGAAAGAAATGCAACTATATAAAAAAAAAAAAAAAAAAAGTAAACAATAGTAGTATATAATTACTGTTAAAATTACTTGCTGTATTTATTAGGAAAAGCTATAGGTTTTTCTATTTCTATTTTTCTTCAGGTAGTAACTTGATATATGTACTACATGAAAGCTTCTTCACAAAAGCTATAATAAGATCATACTAAACCCACACACAAAAAGGAGGAGAAGAAAAAATTGGCAAAGGTTAATGAATTACACAATTGATGTAACAGATACTTATATTTCTAAGAGTAATCTATTGATTTGAAACAGGTTAAAACTTCTGCCACACTTTAAAAAATACAAAGTTTTGAAAGATACAAAATACCTTGTATTTTTTTTAAGTTATAAGGAATTGCATTAATATCTGGTATTTCACAAATAACATTTTAAAGTGAATAAAGAATCAGACACCATTTACACATTTCCTCTTGAAGAACTTGCATTACATATAGTCATGTTTCTCTCTATCCTTGAATTCTTTTTGTTTAGCCTTGTAAGCTGAGGGAGGATTACTGCAACAATAATTTCAGAAATATTTCAATAAAAATGTTTTGTTTTCATTTGTTTATAATAGTTACTTTAACCATTTAGACTGTATGTCTCTTGAAGATAAACTAGGGGGTTTTTTTTTACAGAGAAGTAGAACTACTGTTCCCCAGAAAAATCCATTGTTTTGACAGCGTTAAAAATAGTTATGAAGCCAAGCTATTAGCAGATGTCTATATAGCAGTCTATATTAGCACCAGTCATGAGAGCAGAGAAGTATTTGGCATTTCTGTCCCCGAGTCTGATTGATGTTCACAAACATCCTAGTGTTGAGTAGCTTCTTAAGCATACAGCAGCCAGTAAAAGGTCATTAAACGTGAGTCAGCCCAGGTGGTAACAAATATTTTCACATTACTGTTCCTCCTAGGAGAACAGCATGTCTTTTTGAGCACAAGAAAGTCTTAAGTGGTTTTGATGTTAATGAATCAGCCTCTGAAATAGTTTCTGAAATGGAAACAGATTTTGTATAAAAGAGAAGAGAAGACAGGTGGTAAAAGACATGAGAAACAAGGCTAAGGGGTAACTTAAATGATGGAGAAAAATTAGAGATAAAAAGACAAAAAAATAACCCAATACCACAAAAAAGATAAATAGACTTTGCCAGCAAGTGTGCTGTGCAGCGTTTCAAAAGCTCTGTGTCCTGATGATCTAAATAAGACACTTACCCAAAGCATGAGGTGGCTTCTTGAGGGTTACCTACCCATAGAAAGAAGGATTCAGAAAGAATGGTTTATATCTATCATTGATCTTGGCACAAAGTCAAGATAAATAAAGGGTGCACTTTGAAATCCCTCCATGTAATAGCTACAGACAAATTGATACCTTCAGTCCGTTCAACATGAAGAGATCAGTTGTGACTGAAAAGAAAATAATTTTATAGGAAATATTCAGCTAGGCGCACTCAGAATCTGTTCTTTTGCTGTCAACATATACTCACAGAGCCCTCTCAGAAGAAATTAATGTCATCTTTTACCCATATTTTACCCCAGTTTTTCGGAGTTATTTTTGCTATGTAAATAAATTACATAGTGTTTAAAACTTGTCAACACAACAAACCCATTGTTTTTACTAGATTATAATTTGCACATGTTGTCTAACAGAGCTGACATGCTTTCCTGGGATCTGAAGGAATCACTTTGAGGTTTATCTAACTTGGAACACTTGTTCTCAGTTCTGTCAGTACAAAAATAAACCAACATCAAAATAGCTGTCATGTTTGTTACTCGATGTAAGTTGACTGACAATTGCTGAAGCCATCATTTACATCAATAACTACGAAATGCTACAGTAGTAAGTAGTTAGAAACCACTGATATTATTAAACATTAAGAATCCATTAGGCAGCTATTACAGAGATGTTGAAATCATTAACTAAAGTGAATACTAATAGTCTATGGCTATCTAACCAACTATTTTAAGTATTAAAAAAAAAACCAAACTAATTTGCTATCTTAGTCACAGCATCTTTTATGGCTGTGCATTGGATTTGGATTGAAATCCCAATTCATACTTTCATGCTTTCTTTTGCTAGGTGGAAAACTTTTGGAGTGTTTGCAAGTGGCTTTCCCACTTGTTTTGACCAGAAAGTAACCAAGAAAGATGACACTCAGCTTGTTTTCTCTGTGGCAGCTGCTCTTAAAATCTTGAGCTCTGTACTTGTATCATGAGAAAAAACAGGCAACAAACTAACAGAAAGAATAGGAAGAGTTTAGTAATGAAGAATCTTGATAAATAAACTGCATTAAAGCTTTTTATTTGCTGAGTCTTTCAGAAGAACTGATTTTTCATAAAGAGAAAATGTCATTAATCTGTTGGATTAAGGCCTCAGCTCACCAAAACAATCTAATTTCAAGCTGTGGCCCTTATCTTGACAAGGAAAGGTCATGATACAGGGGTTAAGGCAGTAGGAAAAAAATAAAAGTCTGGCAAATATCCTATAAAGTCTAAAATAAGTCTGTAGGATTCTGGATGAAAGGAAAATAAGAAAAGGAAGTGAAAATGGTCATGCTCAAGTTTTAATAAAGGGAAAAAATCAAAATAAAAACATTATTTCATCTTTGAAAAAAAAATTGTTAATTATTTCTCTTGAGTGAATTTTGTATGAAAATTGTCAATAACATAAAGTGTCAAGAAAAGGATTGTAGCACTGATTAGAGCCCTCACTACTGCTTATTTATATTGGTATGGAACAGAAGATTAAACTGGAACAGGCACTTCATTTCTTCTTCCTTTACAAAAAGATTATTTTTCTGCTTTGCCACTCAGGCTTATCTTAAAATCTTTGAGCCTTCACAAATTAATGTAACAGTCTGCACATGAATTTATGCGTTGAATGACAAAGAATCACAGCGGAGAACAAAATGGTGTAGTAGATCTGGGAATAGATTTTCCATGTGTAAGATCCCTATGGAATGGTACATTGTTCTGGTGGTTGTAGTTACTGAGAAATACAATCACATGACCTCCCTCAGAACACTGTTTTTGCCACTGCCTAATGAGAAGTAACAAAATTTAAATTTTCCTACTCCTTGTTGTACAATTGATGTGTATAATTTAGGATTTAGATTTTGTTGTTATTTTCCAATTTTGTCTTTCATAGATACTAAAGATTGCTTTTAATTTCCTTTTCTTAATATTATGCAGTCTTACTGGGGTGGAGCATTTTTGTCCAAAAGCAATTAAAAATACAAAGTAAGATTGAAATTTTTTATTTTGAAAAAAAGATAAATATTCTATTTCTTTAAATTATTTTAATGGCAGTAAATTTACAGAGAACATCTCAAAAGGGGCCAGTGTCATTTTCATATCAGAGAAAAAAAAATAGAGAAAAAGGGGGTTTTTTTTTGGATTTATAAACTTTAGAAACTTAACACCAACAGGTCAAATAAAATAAGTGTGACTCTATCCCAGGATACTTATTCTAGTCCACCTAGAAATTACCACAACTTGATCTAGCTTTCAGTGAAATCAAAGACAGTGTGAGCATGTGTTAGAATGGGTTGTGGCTATTTTATTTTATTTTGTTTTATTTTGCTATTCATTCCATAGTATTTTTTTTATTTTAAGGTAGCATGGTAGAAATTTAAACTGAAAAGGACGGATTAAAAAAACCTTTATTTTTGGATGCAGTGTTAAAAAGCCCTTCCCTTCCCTTCCCTTCCCTTCCCTTCCCTTCCCTTCCCTTCCCGTTTTCCAGGATATGAACTTTTTCCAGGATACTTTCCAAAAAAATTGCAGTGTTTTTTATCTAGTCTTTAGAGTTGGACTTTGTTCGTGAGTGACCAATTCTATTTTGGTCATGATTGGGTCTATTTTGTAAAATAACAGAAATGCTCATAATATAGGTGTTTGCAGAAAGATCTACAGATATCGAATGCATATTTGCCCTGCTAACACAACATAATTATTTAGGAATCAAAACCCGAATATCTAATTTGTTTCTGGTTTTTTAAAAATCAATAGAATTTTTTAAAGCAGCCCTGTAACTGACTGAAATGTAAGGCATTATTGGAACAAGTATTTTATTTCAGTTTTTAGTCACAGAATCCCAAGATGGAGTGCAGTTTTGGAGTTTATTATTCAGGCCCTTTCTGAGCCCTCAGAGAAATCTCATCATGTATTATAAGATGTCATATCTTGTCATGTCTATAAGATGTAATACTTCATCCAAAGTACCTTTGGTTCTATAATGCTTGTGGAAACATTACTTTACATAACATGGCTTCTTAGCACTCAGGGTGTAGAATTTATCCACTTTAAATTAGTTTTCAATATATACTGATAGAATCTTCTCACTTCCTTTTCTTACTTTCTTTCTCTCTCTCTCTTCTTTTTTCTTTTCTTTTTGAAACCGTTATTGTTGCTTTATCATTTTGAACTACAGAAACAGATTCTGAAGTTCCTACCTGGCTCGGGAAATACAATTCTATCAGAAGTTTGATGGATCTTGTTACTGCTCAAAGACACTCATCTAGAAGGGAAAAAAAAGTGGCCAAAAGATAAATGAGAAACCAGTCCAGAGAAGTCACGGTATAGGATTAAAATAGGGATTGAAGGGAAAAGATTATATGACTTTGAAAAATTGCTATCTAAATGAAAATAATATAATGGCATACTGTTAATTGTCAGAGTATGCTTGACTGAAATACAGTTCTAAACTTAGTAAACTGGCTGTGTTATGGATTAATGAACTGTCATTAATCACATTTCAATAATTCATTTAAACTTTACAGATTCCAGAAATTTCTGTTAGCTGGGATTGCCTACTAGGCACATGTACTACCTGGTAAACAACTGCTTTAGAATTGATATCTAAAAATCAAAGAAACAAAAAACCTCTTCTTTTTTTTTTTTTTTTTGAACTGTAATAATGGAGGATAAACTCCCCTACATCAATATCCAATTTACCTGTGTTCTCTCTAATGATGGAGGTTGTTTTGAGTAGATGTTTCTTTCCAGTAAAAAGCAAAGCAAAATACTGCAAACAAAGAATGTCCATTTTCAAATTCAGAGTAACTCAAATGCATTTGCCTGCTGAACAGGTCCTTATCATCAAACTTGAACTCCCTTTTGAACAGAAATACTTTCTAGCATGACCCATTTTGACCTTGATGTGTCACTTAGCCTCTTTGAAATGACAGTTTCTATATGCCCTTCATACTGCAGTTATTGCAAAGCTCTTTTATTTTATTCAGAGCCCCCGTCATTGTTTTGATTCATTTTTATCACTACTGGCCATCCCTGTCAAAACTTCCTAGGCCTAAAATAATCTTAGGAGGACTGACAGAAGTAAGATTGAAGTCTCATACAATTTTGTTCTTCACTTTTAAAGTATTTGGTCATTTGCTTGAGATGCATGATTACCTAAATTTCTTCATGCAAATAAAGACTGAATTCACAGAGTAGCTGGCACTTTCAAATTTACTGGCAAGCCATTTTTACAGAGAACATACAGAAATGGATGAGAAAGCAGAAAAAATATTTTCTAGAATTTTAATTCTGTGGAGGATACTTTTACTGTCATGTAACAGATAAAACATTCAAATATTGAATAGATTGGATGTGGATGTGCATGCAAATACTTTCCTTTTACATACTTAAAATTTTTTAACTGTTTTGATATGAATGTTAGAGTACATATTTTATCAGGAATATCTTTGTACTTTAAAACTTCCTAGCCTGAAGGAAAAGTTTCGAGGAACACCTGATACTGTATTCATCCAAGAAGCTCAAGCCCATTTCCATAATATAAGAAGTTATGATAGTAAACCTTAGTGGGAACAAAACCAGTTGAAAGTGCAGGATGTTCACAGTTCATGAGTGTAAATACAAATAAAGTCACATGCTAACAAACAAAAACAAAAAAAGAAAAAATGGACTCAAAATAATAGGTTTTAATTTTGCGAGTGATCATAGAATGATAGAATGCTTTGGATTGGAATGGACCTTAAAGACCATTCTGTTCCAACACCATAGCAAGGGACACCTTTTACTGGATCAGATTGCTCAAAGCCCTGTCCAACCTGGACTTGGACACTTCCAGTGATTTTACTGCTACTCTCTATACTACATACACAACAAAGCAAAAAAATTGTTCCACTCAGAAAGCCATGAAGAACTTGATCAATTTCAAGTATATGTGTAATTCAAGATTGGATGCTTGCCCAAAGGTGTGAATAAATACAAACTATGTTCATTAAAAGGAAATGCTTTATAAATGTAAAGAGCTTAGGTCAATGAAACAAGCCAGAGAATTTTAGTGCATCTAAAGTCCTTATTTTGATTTAGATATGAAACATTAGATTTACTAGGAAATACCACTTAAAGTGGTTAATATTTTATTAAAATATGTTACATCTTTCCAGTAAAATATTATGAAGTAATTGGATACTGTGTCTAACTTTTAATGAGACAATAAGTCTTTCATCTTACTGCCAGTAAAAGATGCAGACTTGTAAATAGCAGTTTTCATTTTTAACTTTTTTTTCGCCTTACAATTACTCATAGATTTCTTACCTTCTGCTATCATCGTGTTAGAACAAAGATGTGGAAAAAAAAAAAAATTGAATGTGTCATCTCTTCATCTGTTTGTAACTAATAATGCCTTCACAGCAAACAGTTGTTTTGGTACATGCTGGATACTGATGTAAAATAACAGTGGATGAAAACATATGGAATAGCTACCTAATTTGTGTGTGCATTTCCTGACATAATTGGGTCAGTCTTGCAAGTTTTCCAGAATAAATTAATTCAGAGGAAAACTGTCAGATTATTTTTAAATAAGAATGTTTGCTGTATAAACCAGGAAATAAAAATAGAATATTTAGTTTCTTTGAATAAAATTGTCACAGTTGAATGATACTTTAGTCTTTTTATTACTGTCATTTTATTAACTTTCTATGCTCTAGAAATATATTCACTTCTCAGTAGAAAGCAGTACATGTTCCATAAAAACCAGCCAAAATCCCCTAACCAGCTCCCGAATACGAAAAGATTGGGATTGTAAATCATCACCTAGGCAGGGAGAGACCCACCACTTCCATTGCTGTGCTGCCTCACAGGGTTTCTCTGGCCCCTCCACACAAGCTGTCCCTTTAACACCTGAAGTCTGCTTGCTGTGTTCCTGCTCACCAGCTCTACAGCAGATATCTAATAACCCAATCTTCCTTAATCAGCAGTCCAAAAAATATAGCTACTCACCTACTGGAGAAGAAACAGTGAAGGTTCTTCCTTCTCAAGGCACTCTTTACGAAGACCCGTATCCATGAGGTGGGAACAAATGCACAAGCACTGCCGTGCTGATGGCATTACTCAAAGCATTTGAACATGTGAACCTAGACAAAGGGCTGTGTCCACAGGTTCTTAATACTGTCAGGATTCAGGTGGCTGTGTATAACTAGAAGACTTTCGGAGACTGTAAAAACTTTGGTTTGCATTAAGAAATGTAATACTCTGCTCTGAAGGCAAGGAGGGTAATGGTAAAATTTCCCCAAAGGGAGGTCACACAGGTAACAGGCATATATTAAGTATATGTTCTTAAGGGTGAAAACAACATTTTAGCAAATATAAAATTATTCTGTACTCCACGTTTATGCAGATTAAGACATTTGTAAAATGAATAGACAAATATAGGTTTCGTAATTGCTAAGCTTATGAAATTAATTTACAGGTCTAACAAACAAAGGTAAACATGATTATTTTCTGTGTTTAATTTATTTTTCATTTTATTTGTTGAGATAAAAGAGGCAATAAATACATTATAAATAGGGTAAGGTTATTATTAGTAACTACCAGAGAGTTGAAAGAAATTGCCCAGTCTAAAATGCTGAGCTCATTGTCTAAAGGAAAAAAATAAAATAGCATTGAATACCTTGAAATGTCAAAATGAAGCTGAAGGAATTTTGATTACTGTCTTTGCTATTTATGACCAAATAAGTAGCAAATGCATAAAAACACATTAGGAAATGCATTAAGACCCATTATTTTCTGATGTTACCAGTGTTGTAAGTATTCTGCATTTTTTTCTGAAGTGAGCAAATCTTGTGTCACTTAGTTTGGGATTTCATAACCATGTTGTTATAAAACAATGGCAGATAATGTTCAGGGCCAAAGAAAAAGAGTCAACATTCTACTCTTTGCAAATAAATATGTGTATGTTTATGTGTGTATATATATATATATATGCATGTATCAGTTAGGGAATTCTAAATCTGTAATGGAAGTGTTCAGAAGACTGATAAATAATGGCCAGTTTTAAAATTTTAAAATTTACTTCAGTAAATTATTTTATTATTTACACTTTTCATGCTAGTGGTTGTCTTACACCTTTTTAATTATTGTCACTATGTGGTCAAAACTATTAATTCTCAACAACCATATCTCAAATTTACTCAATTAATACTATTATTATAATGCACTCAGCCCACTATGGAAAAACTGAAACAAGCCCTTGGGTCACAAATAAATCATCCTGACCATCAGTCATTTTGTAGAGAAGTGCTACTTTCCAATGTTTGAATCAATTTTCCTCCCTATTAAGAAATAATTCCCTGAAATGTTTGAGAATAAGTGTCCAGTTACTGATATTATCTGAGGGAGGAAGAAAATTAAGATTATTCATAATATTTTGCTGTGAGATAAAGATTTTTTTATCTCTTACAGGCGTGTCAGACAAAAAAAAAAAGATAAACATAGAGGGAAAACAACAAACCCTGAAAAAACTCAGAACAACACACCAGAGATAGGAATAGTTCAGTACCTACTGCTTGTACTTTTGATTGAAATAAGATTCCAAATATTGTGGTAAGTAGGTTGCAAAATATAGAGCAGAAATTGTGCTGTCATTATAGCTACAGCTTCTTTCTTACATGGGAAAATTCCTGAGCACTTCATTAATAGTAACACATGGCATGCTCATTAAGAAAAGGTTTTGTCAGTTACTGTATTGGGTAAAAGGCTTGTTTGGTTCAGGTGGGAGTGCCGAGGTGCCTCCCCTGGGGGGCAATTTTAAGACTGGATCATGCACAGTGCTGTGGTGGAAGGCCCCAGAAATGAGTGTCGAGGCGCTTCAGTGGTCACTGGCGGGTGGTATCTTTGTGTGACTGGTGATAGCTGAGCCAGGCAGCTGTGCTCCTTAAGAACTTACAGAGACAGTGACCATGGACGTGAATGTGAAAGTTACAGAATGGTAATTTCCATCCTATGTATATATCGAACAACACATCATTCAACACAGAATTAGATTTATTTTCTGTCTCAAGAAGATCAGGATACACAGATAAGAGAAAGTCCATAACTGCATTTTTTTTAATACAGTGTGCACAGACTAAAGCCAGTGTGAATATGTTTGATTATTTCAGAATTGGAATATGCCTTTTCATGGGTTCAGTTTCATCTATGGATTTTTTGAATGTCTAATGCTTTCTGGAGAGTTCTGATGAGTGTGTGTGTATGAAGAAAGAAATATATATGAAGAGCTGTCTTACCATGACTACACTTCACCTAAATACTTAGAAGTTTTATTTCTTCAATGCTGGATAAAATATGTAAAATTACATAAAACTTCCAAAGCTGTAATGAATTGAAATTATAATCTAAAATAACATATACAGATTCCTTGTGACACAAAGGAAGAAATACAGAATTGAAACATAAAGGACACCAGACACTTTGTAAGTATATCCAAGCAATTAGTGTCTCTAGGGTTGGAAGATACTGGGAAACTGTATAAGCGAAGTACCTCAGTGGTTATTTGAACCTTTTATTTCATTTATGATGGGAAGAGTTATGATATACTGCTAGTGTTGAATTTAGAAGGGAAGTTAAAATTAGCCCTAGGCTATGCCTAGAGCTTGTAATATCATAGACACACCTATAGAGCAACCACAAAGTTTCTAGACCTCAGAATTGTGAAGAAAGTTTTCTAAGTGTTAAATGACTGCAATACAACATTATAGTGGGTCAGCTTCAGACTGAGACCCTGAGGCCTGGTTTATATTACAAAGTTTTGCTGCCAGAGCTATATCAGCCTGTGCTACAACAGCAACAACAAAGAAAACAGCAGAAACCCTCTGTGACACCTGTAGGCTGGCAAGTCCTCCACATAACTGTCCACAGAAGAGAGTTTATGGCTGCCCACAGCAATGCATTGCAAGGCATGTAAGAAGGTAGAAGTGATATAGTTTAGTGATAGGAATCTAGTGATGATTGTTAAAGGGTAAACGTGTAGAAAAATCTAGATTGGTGTGGACACAGGGTGACTTGGCCCCCCGGGACCCGCTTAAGCTTTGCTGCCTATAGAGTTTGCAAAGTTCACTCTGAAAACAGTTTCTAATTAGGAAGTGCAGTTTTTCGCAGCTGCTGCAGTTGCAAGTCCAGACACCTGCCCAAAGCAGCCCTTTCCAAAGCGGAGCCTCTGCCTTCAGCAAATGCTGCCAGGCCAAAGAGGGAGTCTCCTCTGACCTTCTAAAGGGACAGGCACCTCCCGACTGCCCCGCGATTCCAGTTCTCATCCCACCGACGAGTGTTGAAGGGAGAGTAACAATTGTGAGGTACAGATAGATATGGAATACAATAACATTTTGGGTTACCCAGGACACTCTGAGAATTGGTTTGCCCCTACAATAACAAGTATTTCTAAAATGAATTTTGCTAAAACCATCTCAGAGTTGACTCTGAATTATAACTCTGGAATTTGTATTTCCCAATATTTGATAAATTTGGAGATAATTATAGGCAAACCTCACGTGTTTATTTTTTATGACATTTTTATGTATTTTTCAGTACACCCTGAGCTTAATTACACACTTCATTTTAGCTACTTTACAGTAATTGAGCTATAAGCTAAGCAAAGAGTCTCTTATGCTGTGATTACTTCCATATAGCAAATATTAAAACACATCTCTGGCAAATATTAAAATTCGTTCTGTTAAACTTGAAGTTTAACAATAATAGGAATAAACAATAGAAAAGAAGAAAAAAGAGGGAGCTAAAAATTTTCAATTACCTTCATATCTTACTTTGATTGCTAAGAAGTCAAACTACCATTTGCTATTATCATATAAACTACATATGAAACAAAATCCATAGGCATAAGGGAGGAAATTAAGAAATTAATATGACTAATGCATCCTACAGTATAGAAATTATAGACTTTTTGAAAAACAACTGTGATTTCAAGTATTGGGGTTTGGGGGGAGTGGGGCAGGGGCAGGAAATTCTGTGAAGAAATCACAAGTTTCATTAGAACTTTTAAAATTATTCTTTCCCTATACAGTTGCAGTGACTCTAATCAGAATATCATTGTGCATGCAGAGTTAGTGATCCAGACAGTGGTGAACCGCAGTAGGCACAGGCCTGTGCTCTGTAAATGTATGTCTTGGCCATCATACATGTAGCTCTTTACTTCAAGATAAGCTCAGCTGCCAAACCCTGGTGGAGAAACCTATAGCTGTTCCCATTGGCTACCACTAATTATGTCACCTGTGTATCTAGCTTAAAGTAAAGCAGCATTTTCTCATGTGGACACTTTCCCTTGACAGTAAAAATGATTGATAAAATTGTTTTCTACTAAGAAAGTCCTAGAAGAGTTCTAAGTACCAAAATGCTGGTGAACATCTCTGTGGAGAGGATCAGGCCAGCCTTGCTCTGATCAAAAGTGCCTTGCCACTTGATGCTGTCCACCTCAGGGTTCCCAGAATATGAGGTGACATAGGATTATCTATGCTATTTCTCTTTTTCTTTCTAATGTTAACTCTCCCAGAAGTTATCAATATCTTTTGAAATCTACAATCTGTCATTTTTACTCATAACAGACACTACCCATAGGGTATTACAATAATCATAGAGAATTAATTCACCTGTAACATACTTTTCTGCAACCAAAAGAAATGAGAAAATGTGGTTAGTACATTTTACTGCACAAGTAAGATATAGCATAAAAAATATAGCCTTAATATTGAATGTACACTTTTAATGTATCTTATGATAAGTGATTTAAAGCACATTGATAGTGAATATCATCATTCTTACTTTCTCAATAATTGAAGGTGGGTGGGAGAGAAAACCCAATTCTTGGCTTAGCAGCTATGGGAAAATCTCTATCCTCAAAATTATGCTTTCTAGTCATATTCATTTTCTAAAGAACTCCATTTCAGTATTACTTTGAGGCACTTAAAATGGTATTTTTCTTACTGTCTTCTAGTTTTCAGTCAGAAGATATTTTTTCAGCCTTATTTTTCATGATATAAGAAACATGAAGCAGTTATCTCAGATACAGCTTCGTTTTCAAGCAGATCATCATGTGAACTTGCTTGTCAGGTAAGCCTTTTAGTTTTAGTCTGCACATAGCAAAATTAATAACATCAATTAAATTTATAGTTGGGAAAAAAACCCTACAAATAAAACCTTAAATAAAAATTAACAAATATTTATTATTGGGAAGATGATTATTAATTTCCATCAGCTGAACTTTGAAAGTTGTGTCTTCAATAACAGTCAAAATCAGACCAGGTTATTCAGTGTAAGTTCAATAACTCAGATATCTAGAAAAGCTAAAATACAAATGCAACATGACACCATTCTTCCCCATTAGTTAGCACGGATATTTTCTTCTCTATGTCTAGTTGGTAGATTGGCGAAAATATAAACTATAATAAACTTATGATGCTTGCCTAGGAAGCTTAAAAAAATCCCACACTGCACTAATGCATTTCACTTGTCAAATTGTCACTACTTCTCTTTGGAGAATGAGTAAGGAACTCAGCAAATCTCATGCCCTGTTTGAGGAGAAGCATTATTGTTTCATTTCTGTTTCCTTATCTGCAACAGTATACAAACACGTATCTGAAGCCCTGAATATCTGTAGTGCAATAATAAGACCTCTTCAAACCTGTACAAAATTAAAGGCAGAAGTCAATCTAAGATCTCATGAAATATCAATAAGACAATATAGTCAGAATATTTCACAATTTGCTAATATTACTTCCTAAAAATTTTCCTAAATATTGCTAATTTACACAAGTGACAATGAACAACTTGTTCTATTTTCCAGTTCGAGGCTAGACAGACTCTTTGGTCCAGGAGCCGTATAATTTATTGGAATTGTACTCTGCTGATACTACTTCATATATTGACTCTTTGTTCATTGAGTTATAATAGAGTTAAATATAAACTCATCTATGTCTGCAAAACTAACAAGAATTTTCACCCTGGAAGACATGACAAAATATATTTTAGGTCAGACTGAGTGAGTGGATCTGCCTTTTAACTACACATCATGTAATTATATTAGTAATTGGCACAGATGACAGTATAAAGTTACTACTGTAATATAAAAGTCTCGGCAAAGAATGGAAGAAAGGAGGAATAATAATAATAATTTTAAAATTGAATATATTTGTATGTAAAATCATACAAGAATTAAATTTAAAAAACAGAATGTCACTCAGTTCTTTGTAATGTCATATCAGGGCAATGAAATGTTTACTAAGATTTAGCCTACCTCCTTTCTAGTCTCCATATTTTTGAAAATGCAACATGAGATGTAAGACAACAACATGGAGAACAGCTCTGATTTGCAGAGATGTCAGACAGACTTTCTGATAGAGAGGATAAAAGTGAAGTTGATGCCTACAAGGGAAACTAGAGAGGAGGAAGAAAAGAAGACAACTTTTTGAAAAAAAAAATTAGATAGCAGAATTGTAATTTCTGTCTGGATTAAAATAAATAATGAAGATTTAGAACTGTGTTCAGAGAAATTGAGACTAGCTACAGCTCAGAGCATAACAGTGAAGCATTAAATATTCTATTGTTTGAGTTTTTTGAGAAAAAATGCCTAAATATACCTTTGGTCAGAGTCATAGATATGGTGCTTCTTCAAGGAATGGAGGAGATCTAGAAAACAGAGTGGTTTTTTACCTACTTCATAATGAATTTTGTTGAATTATCTACCAATTTAAGAATGCTGTAAGTAAAGATGTGCAATGCGTAGCACATTTATATGAATATATATACATCTATCTGAACATGCATTTCTGCTTACTGATATTCTCTCAATACATTAGATGACTAGCTTTAATCTACATGTCTAATAACAGTCTAATTTCAAAGTTTATGGATAAAAGTACAATGACCAAGGGGAAATCTAGAATTATTTCTGTAATTGTTTCGTGAGTATGCTGCCCTTTTTTTTGTAATGGCTGCTCTACTTTATTGAGACTAATTAAACAAGAACATCATGTACATATCAGAACAGAAACTGAAACATATTTTACTCACAGTAACAACAGTGCCCCTGAGAAGGGAAGACATTTTTTATTAAAGTATTCTGTAAACCATGCCAAACCCAAAAAATTCTGATAAAATGAAAGACTTTCCTGAGTAAGGAGAAAAGAATAAATATGTGATTTTAATTTTGAGAAGGCTTTAACACTGTCTTTAAATATGGCCCCGGTGAAATCACTCCACATTTTGAATCATTTTCAATTCAAAAGAAAAAGCAAAAGATATATGAAATATAAGGGATCATAAAATGAGATGCTTTGTAAGGCTAGTCACATTTTATGATGGGTCAATAGTAGCATCATATATGAGATACAGGAGGTAAATAAACTGTTATGTTTTCTAGTGTTGATAAAAAAAATAAAGGTTGAGGTTTTTCTCCAATATAAAACTTTTTCAAAAGATGAAGAAATTAGAGAATAAAATGACTGAAAGAAAATCAGAAAAGATGATGCATGATGAAAAGGTAAAGAAGATGTTGACCTGGGGAAAGAAAGAGCAGAGTGACATATTTTGAAAATGTAGAGAGTTAATGTAAAGAAAGTAATTAATCATTTGTCATATCCATTGTGTGGGTAGTTAATGAGGAAATAGTTTAATTTTCAAACCCATAAAATTCATGTTAGCAGTTCCACCTATAAGGAATGTTTAGTTATCTAGGGAGGCTGGGAAATTCCCCATGTGAGGTATTTTAAAAAGCATGCCAGACAAACATCTACCATTGATTTTTTTATATAAAGTACCCAAAGAGTTCCCAGAGGACACTTCTCATCAGAAAATATATAAACATTATGATCTCTGTTTATGTTATTGTAGTTGTAGTTTGTTTCACATCAAGGAGGATGGGTATTCATCACTTCTATATCCTTTGGCAGCAACAAGAATTTCTTGGAAATGTGTTATGAAAGTGTATTGGCTTCATGCTGATCTCTTGTTTCCAGTGGAAGCTTCCTACCCAATTAATTTTTTTGTAAAATATGTTCTTCCCCTTGAGTGTGCTTGAAAATAAAATGATCATACATTCATATAAAAAGAGTTTAGAAGAGTCAATGCCTATGTATACAGTCAGTGGTGATAAAGCCTTGAAAAGAAATTCTAGGCAGATAAACAGATGCACAAACCACCCAAAAGTCAAAAATGGCAAAGCCATGTGTCACTTGGGCATCTCCATGTTGAGACTTCAAATGAGTTTGATGTCAAGTGAAGTTAGAAAGTCATAAAATTGAACAAAAATTCTCTAGAAACTATAGTCTAGTTTTGAAACCCTACAGCAAGGGCCAGAGCAACGTAGTAGTGAAGAGTCCCCAGGACTGGAATATTAAGTGAAGAGACCCTGTGAACAACTGATTGTTTGAAGAGGTTCAAGCAGAAGCTGTATTAGGGTATAAGGTTAAATAATAACTTGGTGATAGCTAAGAAGATGAAAATATAACCCAGACTAATCTCAGATGATTATACAAAAAAACCACAAACCCAGGAGAAATTGTATATATATGTATGATAATATAATGAACTGGGCCAAGACCAGCACATACGCACTAGGAATTTTGTCATAATATGATCAAGTATGAGTGACCAATCACCTCTGTTAGTATGATTCTTTCTTTGTTACCTTTTTGTATAAAAGAATGTGCTTGTTTCCTAGGAGGTGAACCAGCTGTGTTAAATGCCTGGCATCCTATTCTGAGGAATTGTAATAAAATAAAATATTTTTTCTTGGTGAGTTGATCAGCTCTCGCAAGCCAGGTGAAAGAATCCTGCTTTAGGAGTAGCAAGTTGAAAACAGATCATAAATTTGGCAGGAGCACCTCCCCTTTGGCTGATACCTGTCAGGCTCTAGCCTCTTGTGCCCTTATTTTCATGCCTTACAGCACAGCACCTTGGCTGCAGCACGTACGTCATTACCTTCCCTACTGGGTTCGGGGAAGACTTGGTCAATTGCCAGTCACCTCTGTGCGTAGGGATAAAGGGGTGAGAGTGAGTAAGGGACTCTTTTTACTGGAAGCTGGAGTGGGTCTGCAGCCTTGGCAGGTTGTATATACAGGTGGTACCGACTGGGGAGCCTGGCATTGAAGGGCAGCTACTGGGCAGATGGGGTGTCTGAGCCCAGCTGCTGGAGGGGTACATATATATATACACACACGCACATATATATATACACACACTTTTTTGGTTTTTTTTAGACTGACATCCTGTGTCATAAAGCAGAGATTCACAAACTCCCTAGACATCTTAGATAAATCAACAGAGCAGGAAAATATTCTATACCATAAAATGATCTAAACTTGAAAATTCTTATAATCAAATTCTGTGTATCATTGTAGAGAAATGCATTAATTTGTAAACCACTTAGTATGCCATTGTTTTTTTCTTGAAATTGAAAGACTATGATGTTTATCAACATGCAATGGTGTTTGTTCATTACGTTGATTTTTGTTACGGGATCCCGCAATTTGAAATAATTATAAAAGAAACAACAGAAACAGATTTTTGATTGTTCATTGTTTATGGCATCTGTAGGAAATATGTCGGCTTGACATCAACTGTTAACAAGCTTTATTTAAAATTTAGGGAAAAACAGTTGTAAATTATAAACATTGTCTATAATAGAGCTTTGTAGTTTACATAATTATATTCTGTGAAAGAAGGGAGGCAAGCTTGGTCTGACTTCATTTTTCCATTAGAAAAGATTCAACTGTCTTCATCCCATGATACCAGCTGCACTGTGCTTTGTATGAGATCGCTGTGCTTAATTTCAATAGCCTGCAGAAAGAGTTTATTTTTTAAGTCCTGCCTTTTGCAGATGTGCCAAGGAAAAGATAATTCTGGTTTCTCTAATCATATGCAGAAAGCTAGCCCTGTTCTTAAGCTTCACTTTGCATGGTGCTTCCAGAATAGCCCGTATAGAAATCCTAATTTCGAATTGAAGTACATTTTAAGACAGTCTGTTTCCCAAAAGGATTCTCCAGAACTACTTAGAATTTGTACTAAATGTGAATATTTTTTTACTCACGAGTATACTAAGTGCTATTTGGGAAGAATGTGTGTGTAAAGACTTTGCAAATATAAGACCAATATTTAAAGAAAATATATTGAAGGGTGATGACAGGAACATAAAATTTGACTCAACAAAACTTTTAGATACAACACCCCTTGTACTTTCATTGGAGCACTGAAGGCAGCTTTATAGGGAATACAACAGAACAAATTACCCTTTTTCAAGATAAATTTTCATCCTGCTATTCTAACTTAGGCTAAATGCTTATGAAGCAAAGTCTATGAATTTTCAAAACTTTTAAGTCCCTTTAATTATCTGAAGGTATAGTGTATGTATGTTCCTCTTCACAAATGCTTAAAAATAAGCCCGTAGTTTTATTTCATGTTTCCATTAGGCAAGGGATAGTATTTAAAGTAATTTCTCTTGGAACTGCAATTCTGTTCTGTGAATGTTAAAGGAATGTTTTAAACTTCTGTCTTGGCAATACAGATGCTCAATTAAATAGTTTTTTGCTCACAAACTTTACTCATTTTAAATGAAAATCAACTTTAGATGAGTTATTTCCTAAACTTTGGGGAAAATTGGCTAAGTGTTAATTAATTAATTAACTAAATTGCTCAATTGTCAAAGCATTTAAGATATTCAAAATGTAAAACTATCACATTTCATTTGAATAAATTAATAATCAGTAAAAATGTTAAACGTACTAAGATTAAAATAATCTCTGTGATTTTTTTCCGTATGGCAAAAAAATATTTCTGATTCTATCTTTCTTTTTTTGAAGTCAAATTCATTACTGTTTTTATTAACAACAATCAAACTTTGAGAGCATATGCGTGTGCTTGGAAATAATTTGAAATGATCTGGTTAAAATAAGGAAAACAGATTAGATTAAAGAAAGGGAGAGCAATGGAACATTCAGTCAATTTTATTGTATGGATTGGACAGCAAGACAGACCTGCACCTAGTGGCAAAAAATTCTAAAGAATTCACAACAAATATGAATAGCAGCAGTAAATGCAGCTATATTAAAAATACACTACAACCATAAAATTATTATGTGAAAATACTACGTTAGCTTGTGCAACATCAATAGCAAAGTAAGCTTTCTAATCTTCAAATATTATTTGTGCCTTGAAATGAAGGAGCAGAGAAATAATGAGACCATTTTTTAATGTTAATCCTTTCTTAGAAGATTAGAAAGTAAAACTAGCCAAGCAGATCCTGACTATTTCTTAGAGCAAGCCTTTAATCACATTATAATGTAGCTGAACACAGCTTGGTCGGGTGCTTATTTAATTATAATTAAATGCTTGCAACACATGTGTCAGTGACAATATCCCTATTGCTAGACATCAACACTAGGATATAAGTCTAATGATGATTCCAGACTGAAGATGTTGGGAAGTGTCTTAAGCATAGTCTCCTATGGGTTATATCTGAGAAAAGAGATTGCAAAGGAAAAAACCCAAACAAAAAAACCCTAGTATTGTATTATCAATGATTGGGAAAAGTGCTGGAGTAACAGCTTGAGACACCTATAGACTTTATTGGTACATAGATTTATCACTGAGAAAATTTCTCTAAATTGAAGTGTTCTCTGCATTTTAGATTATTACTCTCAAAAGTTCAAAGCTCTAGTCTAGTTTAGGTAGAATAGATATTCTAATCTGAATCCTATAGAGATGCCACATTTACTGTTAAATTTTGCACCATCCTATGGTATAGCACCCTGCATTTTTATTCAGAAAAAAAGATAGAAATATCTTAGTTTAATCCAAGTTTTAAATATGAATATTTGAAGTTTTGCATATGATTCTCTTCCAGCTTCAGTAATAACCTGGAGGTGTTTTTATAAAACCATTTTACTTCTCCCTGAGGACTAAACTGTTGCTGTGTCACAAGGAGATCTTTGATTTCAGTAGGTTTGATAGTGACATAAATAAAGTTAGTGAAAAAGCAAAGAAATGCCACAAAATCTGGCAGATCAGACAAATGTGTGTGTAAGTAGACTATATATATCAGCTGTAGTCAGTATACAGAGCTATTTGAATCAACTGTCTACTCACCATCACTTAATGCACCTAAAGCATTGTCCATACCAAATTGTCTAATGACAAGGGTGGCATCTGGTAGTCACTGATCTATAACAGTTCAACACCTACTATTGAATTCTGGATGTCCCCTAATTATCATGTGACTGACACTGTAAATACTATGTGTGCCTTCTTCAGATAAACAAGTCATTCCAAGGAAAGTAAAGTTTCTTTTCATAGTTCTGAATTGCCTCACTGCAGGTTTATTCAGGTTTATTACCCTACTTAGAACAGTATAAACAGGTGGTAGTCTGCAGTCTTTACTAGGCTTGGCACCTTCTATGACGTCACATATGTAAGTTCCCAGCAGGCTTTAATTTTCTCCAGAGGTATTGTCTGGGCAACAGATAGGCTCTTTGGTGCCTGTTGGCAAGGAGTCTGCAGTTAGAGAGTTATGAGCATACTGTTCTGGTGACAGTAGTTGTAAAGCAGGTGAGTTGTTAGGGCAGTTTTATATGGCTGGTCTTTCCTGTTCTCTCCTTTCATTCTCCAACCCCAAGGCATCTTACCTGTTATGTAGTGGCACTTCAGGAGGAAGGGGAGGATTCCTTCTGCTGTGAGCAGAGACAAGAGTTCAGTCTCCTTTGTCTCGTGAGTTGGTTGAGTCTGCCACCTCAGGTTTAGAAGCAATCTTACCATCCCTTTGCAAATTCTGAAGTCAGGGCTCTCACTCAGCTTCTGACATTTGTGGATTTGACAGGTGGATCACTTGGTGGATAAGGAAATGGCAGGATGGTCGCACTCAAAAGAATTGCAGTCTGTGGCTTGATGTCTGGGAGGATGTCAGTGACAAGTGGTGTTGCTCAGAGGTCTGACTGGGATGAGAATTATTTAAATTTTTGTCAGGGACATGGACAGTGGGATTCAGTGCACTCTCAGCGAGTTTGTGGATGACAATAACCTGTGTGGTGTGGTTGATACTCTAGAGGGAAGGGGGGGAAGTGATACCATCCAGAAGTACCTTGACAGTCTAGGTAGATGGACCGATGCAAACCTCATGAAGTTTGCAAGATCGTGCACCTGGGTTGGGACATGCCCAAGCATAAATACAGACTGGGCAATGAGTGGGTTGAGAGCAGCCCTGCAGAGGACTTGGGGGTACTAGTGGCTAGGAAATTGTATATGGGCTGGCAATATGTGCTTGCAGCTCACAAGGCCAACTGTATCCCGAACTGCTTCAAAAGAAGCATGGCCAGAAGGTCGAGGGAGGTGATTTTCCCCCTGTACTCCCTTCTCATGATGCCACCTGGAATAGTTGATCCAGGTCTGAGGTCTGTAACATAAGAAGGATATGAACCTGTTGGAACAAGTCCAGAAGAAAGCTGCTAGATCAGTAGATCAGAGAGAGTACCTCTCCTATCAAACCTCTAGGTTTTGTTCAACCTAAAGAGGGGGTCTGGGGACACTCTCTAGAACCTTCCAGTACGTAAAGGCAGCCTACAAGAAAGCTGGAGAGAGACTTTTTACAAGGTCATGTAGTGATGAGAAAAGGGTGATGGCTTTAAAATGAAAGAGGGGAGGTTTTGATAGGATATTAGGAAGAAATTCTTTACTGCGAGGGTGGTGAGGCACTGGAACAGGTTTCCCAGAAAAGCTGTGGATGTCCCATTCCTTGAAATGTGCCTAAGCCTAAGTCTCAGGGAACAACTTCAACTGTGCGTGTCCTGGCTCTCAGGATGGTCTTCAACCATACTCATATGGTTACAAAGTGAGGAGATGGAGCTTCAGTGTTAAATATTCAATACCATTATGGAATTGTTGTGAGTGTGGCAGGGTTGGAGGCTGGGGAGGTGCAGTTTTTGACAGGGAACACTGAGACACAGGAAGTGAAACTTTTTTGGTTTGCTCTGTTTGCAGAAGGGGAGTGGTGTTGTGCCATTAAAAACAGGGAACAGAAACGCTGGGAGCTCTTCTTGCTCTTCCTGGCTGCAAGGCTCCAAAAACTTTCTCAACGAGATTATTAAAAGAGCTTACGGTTTTTGATGTACTCTGAGTTAGACACATGGAAGAAATATTCTCAAGAGGTCAAAACCACATCTTGGCTTTTTTCCAAGGGGAGCACAGCCAGTTATGTGGGAACAGCAGCCATCTTGTTTTTTTCTTGCCTTTTTTAGTTAGATGATGCCCTCTTTTTTACAATTTTCTCTTTATTGCTGTGTTTATTTCTGTCTTCTTTAGTAAATTGTGATTCTGATATTTTTAACTTCTCGTAGTTTGTTTTTCTTTGTTTTTCCCCTTCAGAATTGTGGAGGAGGGAGGGGGGCATTCAAGCAGTCCTAACCTTTTCCCCGCTTACATTTTTATTCCTTTAAAACCATTACACACACAGTATCTTCTGGAAGCTAAACATAAGCTGGCCAGGAAGTTCCCGAAGTGCACTGATGATAAATTTCTCCTCCAGCCACTCAGTTTTGCATTTTCTGCAAACTTGATGAGAATGCCCTCTGTCACAATGTCCAGGTCATTACTACAGAGCTGAACAGTATTGGATCCAGTACTCACTCTTGGGATTCACCACTATTTACTTGTCTCCAAATGGACTTTATGCAGCTGTTCACAACACTGGAGGTGCTGCCAAACAATCGATTTCCAGTTCACCTCACTGTCCACTTACCTGAACAGTACTTACTCAGCATACCTAAAATTCATGGTTATAAAAAGGAGAAATAGAGCACTGGCATGGTTATTTTCATTCTTTTCTTCTGAAGCAGTTACAGAATTTGGATTTCATATTTAGAAGAGCTTTCTTTTCTCTTTTTCTTGACTAAAGAATTCTCTTCAGTAAATGTTTTCTCTCAGGTAGTTCTAGTTTTAGAGTCAATCCATAAAGAGTTGTCAATGATTTGATTTAACAGTCCCACACATACAAGAAAAAAAATAGAAAAAGGACCCAATATCATCTACATGAGTCTAAAAAGAATAACCTTGGGTATTATTCTGTACTTATAAATCAACAGCTATAGTATAACCTTGGAGCAAGCATGAGTGATACTTTAGCCTTTTTTTTCTACCCCACATTTATAGAAGTACAATCTCTTGTCTCTTGGTTTGTTGTTTAGTTAAAGGACAAAGACAAGTAACCAAAGACATAAAGCTATTGTACATTGATCTCATAGCAAAAGAAGACAAAAATTTCAAAAAGTCTGTAGAATTTTTGGGTGTATCTTTAAAACAAAAAATAGACTTTATTCTTTGATGCTTTTCAGCTAGTTATATTTTCACACATTTCAAGACTTGTCACTTGTTTACATTTTCCATTTTTATTCTAATGAGCGTTAGATAAGTGATTGACCTGTGTTTGTAAAAAAAGCAAAAAGGGTTTACTTGGGGTAAATTATAGTCTAGAGCATTTTCAAAGGGTTGTCTGAATCCTCATTCTGCAGATCTATTATGACAGACTGATGTCAGTACCTCACATTTGGCTCAGAGGTACATGTAAGCAAAAAAAGCAAACCAATCTGGCTTCAGACTGGCTGTTTTAATCACCAGCTGGCTAAGACTACTAAACTATACATTTCCCAAGGAAAGATTATAGAGTAGAAAGCCCTAATCCCCATACCACCTCCAGATTCTCATGAATTAATGCATTAGTTCATAAATAAATTACATACTCAAACCTCTGCCTAAACTATGTTCAGTCATTTCCTTGCATCCCTACGGGTAGCTGAGTGTTCACTCAGATTTCTTTAATTACTAGTTGACATCAGAAGGAATATTGAACTTTCTCTCTTCCCTTCCCTCATATGTATACTACACACTGATATATTTTTAGTAAAACCAAAAGAATGGATGGATGGTAATGAATGGGCTACATTTTTACTAAGTCTTGAAATAACACTTATTAATTATTGAGATATAAATGTTAAATGTCATATTCTAATGGCAAATAGATGATGATACTTAGGGTATAACAAGTTTTAGATGGTATTTTTCTTTTTTTGTCTAGCTTTTTAGGGGTCAGTAGTGCAATATTTTCTACTACTTTTCATACTTTACACTACCTGCTAGTTAAGAACAAATCTTTCGGTATTCAGTTACTCAATTCTCTGGAAGGGTTAATAGATTAGGCAGCCTGTGATGTTGGTAGGCACCATTTCATTCATTGAAAGTCATAGGAAAGAATAACAAGATTAATTCTTTGTACCCATTTGTATTGTCAAAAGCTGGAAGAGGTCTGATGATTTAAACAACAGTTTTACTGTGGCTCTCAGACTGAGAAGGAAATTTCATGTTCTGTGGAGAAGTAGAATTTCATGTGTTTTCCCTTTATTAACATCTACTGCTTGACTTAGGCACCTCTACGTGGTTGGTGTTTTTTCCAGGCATCAAATTCTTATGCATTTACCAGGTAGCCTGAACAAGAAAATTAACTAAGTGAAGGTTCTTTTCTCTTTCCAAGTCAGCTCAAGAAATGCTTCTGAGGTTTTTTTAGTAGAATAAATTAATAGAAAAACACTACTAAGAACTTAATATAATGTCTTAGATTATCCAGCCAGTTTCATTTTGAACCACAAATAACTATATTCTATTGGATGAGGCTCTCATAGAGGATCATTCTGAGGATGATATTAAGTGGATACTTAAAGAGATGGGAGTGTTTTTCAGAAAGAAAAATAAAATAGGTGACATTAACACCTGCGTTCAGGCTTCCAATCTACAAAATTAAGATGATTTGAGGACTGGATCACCTCTCCTATGAGGATGGGCTGAGAGAATTGGGGCTGTTCAAGCTGGAGAACAGAAAGCTCTGTGGAGACCTTACAGCAGCCTTCCAGTACTACCTAGAGGGGACTTTAGCAATGAGGCCTACATCCATGAGATATGCCATGAAATACATGGCGAAGGGATTTCCATGGGCGTGCTGGCCTGTTGCTAGGTTTTCAGACAGAGGCCAGATGGCCATTATCACTGCAATCAGCCAGGTGGAAGATGGAGCGATGCTAAGGTGTCACAGTTCTGTTCTGCCCTTGCACAAGACCCACAGTCTTTATAATCCCTCTCTTTATAACTCTCAGTGTCTCTCATTCACATATAAAGTGACTGACCCACTACCATTTGTGGCAGCAGTAACAGATTGTTTGACTGCAGTTTCACCTCCACATCTCCAAAAAGTATAAATTGGCATTTGAAATCCTCCATGGCAAAGGGTGAGGATACAAGCACCTTGCAAACAAGTTGACATGCTTGTTCCTCTCTCCTCCCCAAAGCAAGGACAACTCTTTGGAAATCTTTGAGTCTCTGACTGCATTGTAGTATACCTGGGAACACTTGTACATAGCACTGTGCACAACTGACTGCACCCATAGTGGAGTGGTTGCAACTTGATGATCTTTAAAATGACCCCTTCCAGCCCAAGCCATTCTATGGTCTTATGATCTAGAAGTCCTAGACAAAGAACTGTTGACTAAATAGTGGTACATCCAAAGGCTCTGAACAGCAAGGAGGCAGATAAAAAGAATCTGAACTTCTATTACTAAGATGATGCAGATGAAGATACGTAGAGAGATTTTGTACTAATATCGACTTGGACAATCTCCCTGTGTTCCTCCAAGACTACCTGCCATTCCTTCCACCCTCTGTAGACTTCCTTTTTCTGTTTGAGTTTATCCGGGAACTGCTTGTTCATCCATGCAGACTTCTTGGCATTTTCGTCTGACTTCCTCTTTGTTGAGATGCATCACTCCTGAGCGCAGAGGAGGTGATCTTTGAACATCAGCCTGTTTCCTTAGGCCCCTCTTCCATCCAGGGCTCTGTCTGATGGCACTCTACTAAGCAGATCCCTGTAGAGGCCAAACTCTGCTCTTCTGACATCCAGGACAGCAAGCTTGCTGTGTCCTCTCCTTGCTGCCCTAAAGATCTTGAACTCTGTCATTCTATGCTCACTGCAGCCAAGACTGCCCTCAGGTAATGGACTTTTAACAATTTTTCACATTTGCATGGCAGATGAACATGAACGGCTGTGACACTCATAAAAAAGACCAATAAGAAAGCCAAAGAGGTAAAATACAAAATGCCATATGTTTTCTAGAAATTTCTTCATTAAAATTCTACAGAGACTGTGTGATTAATGACATTCAGCTTTTAGATACAAATTCACAAATTCAGTCTGACATTTTGTTAAACAGAGATCCCCATTTGTTATATGTGATCTCTGATAAAGATCCTGCAGACTAAATTTAAGCCCTAAGTTTATCCACCTTTTGCCAGTAGTGATGTAGCAACATTAGTAGCAACATCAAATTTTGAAAGTTGCCACGTCAGACCATGACTCAATACATAAACATATGCACAACTCTGTCCTGTGTAGCCTTTTATCAGAGCTCAGCTAACACTGCAACATAGGTATACTGACAGATGCTAGCTGATTAACTAAAAATTTTGCAAAATTAATTCCAAATTTATTATTTTAATTTACATTTTAATACATGAACATTAAAAAGAACATTAAAAGAACTTATATTTTTAGTTATTCTGTTTTAAAGGTAGTATCTGTGTGCTGTGATTAAAATAATGAATAAATATGTTTTCCTAACATTAGTGAAATTTTAGCCTCACAGAGGTTCAAGTTACATACTGTGTATGATAATGGTTACTGAATAGCAATTGTATTGATTTTCATTTTATTATTCCAGCCTTACTGTCATGTAAATGGAATTACAGATGGACCCACAATTTATGATGTTTAAATCTAGTTCATATCATGAGAATTCTTATTTTTTAAAAATAATATTAGTGCATTTCAAATCCTTGAACCATGGGAATTGTACTTTTATTTCCTTTAATTTTCCAATTAAATAAATTAAATCAAGTACTTAGTCCCCATGGGAATACACTTGTTAGCTATAGTACTGCATATTTTTTCTTGTCTCTTAGGAGGTAGAAATTTTGAGCTATCTTCATTAATATTCACAAAATCCAGTAGCTTCCTGGATCCATATCATACAAAAAGCCTAAGGAAGGTCAAGCAGAGAGGTGAAGCAGAGAAAATTAATTTCTTGTGAAGAAGAGACACTGCTTCTGCATTCTGTCTTCAAAGTCATATCTAGAAAATACCTAGTTTTACACTGAACAAGTGGGCTCACAAGTCATTTTATAAAGCAGTAGTGAAGTATTAAAGTTTATTATTAAATAGCTAGGAAAATATACTTTAGAAATGTTTTACATTTTCCTAGAGTAGTTTATTAGCTTTCATACAGAAAATGATAATTAATCTGTGAAACGGTTTTATAGAATTTAAAAAGATATAAAATAGAACTAACACAAAAATAGTGACTTATTGATATGACTAGCATATAAATAATGGACTGTGGTGGGCTCACCTTGGCTGACTGCCACACACCCACCCACCCTACTCCTCAACAAGAGATTTTAAGATGGAAAGGCTCGTGGGTTATGATAAAGATGGGGAAATTGCTTACAAATTACTCTTACAGGACACCAGAGTTAATGCAGGGAAAATTAATTTGATTTATTGCCAATAAAAATTAAAGTTGGATGATGATGAAAAGATACAAAAACTTGACCCACCACTCACTTTTTTCCAGTCTCAGCTTCAGTCCTTCATTTTCAACTCCTCTGGCTCCCACCCCAAGTGGTACAAGGATATGGGAAGTGAGGAGTTGTGGTCAGCTCATAAGAGTAGCTCTCTGCCACTCCTTTTGTCATGTCTGTTCTAACATGGGTCATTCCCGTGGACTGCAGTCCTTCAGGATAGATTTGCTCAAGTGTGGTTATGGGGAGTAGTTTATCAGGGAATAGCTGCCTGCTCTGGTCCTCCACAAGCTGCAGTTTGAGTATTAGCTTCACCATGCTCCTCTCCACAGTCTGCAGAGGAATCTCTGCTCCAGTACCTGAAGCACCTCTTCCTTCTCCTTCCTCTCTGACCCTGGTCTCTGCTGGAATGGTTCTCTCACTATTTTCCCAACTCACTGCTTGTGCAGTGTTGTGCTGTTTGTTAAACTGGTTTTTCCAGAGGCACCACACATTTGACTGATGGGCTCAGCTGTGTCCTCTGGTGCGTCCATTGCAGAGATGGCTGGAGTGGGCAGTGTCCACTGCAGGGCAGCCCCTGACCTCTTCTGACAGAGCCACCACTGCAGCTCCCTCTGGTTGTTAACATCTTCACATCACACACATTACATAGCCTGTGTTTCTATTCACAGTTAAAAGGTGGGTCTTCGGTCATACTGCGGTTAAACTGTTATAAGTAGTTTGACATTGAAGATTTTTTTGACAAATACCTGCATCTAATCTAGTGGGATCTTGTTTATTTCATTTTCCAGAAAACTTGTCATTTAATAGCTACGTGAAAAATTTTCATAATAACAACTAGCAACTTTACATAGGAAATAAGAAAGAGAGAGTTTAGGGGCTATTTGCAAAAATGCAAGTATGAGGGGAAAAAAGCCTAAACATGTACTGCTTCTTGCATGAATAAATTCACATTCAGTTTCTAAGACTGTAATATTCTTTGTCTTTTTTTTTTTGTTTATAAAAAATCTCAGAAATTAAAAAAAAAAATCATATTGTAATCTGTATTGGTTTACTGTATCCATCCAATTATTTAAAATTTCCATGATGTTACAGCACCATATGATGGGAAACAATCTTTATGAGTAGATTAACATAATTACATGTTTATGTCGTAAGTAATTTGTTATATAGAGTTAGATGTCTAGTCTAAAATTACTTTTGTAGTCAATAGTGTCTCTGAGAGTAACTACTGCTACTCTAGATGTAGGGGTCAGATGGGAAGGTTTTAGCAAAACACTACATCTGACCACAGAGAACTGGAGAATGTTAGTGAAGACAGCTGTATTTCTCACCTACAAACATAACATGTGTGTAGCTAAATTTAAGTAGAGTTAATAAATGATTACAATAGAATAAACAGGAAGATGTTCACTGTATTTTATGGACTGTATCACATGCTAATATGAACTGCACGCTATAAGGGTTTTTTGAAACTATTTATTAAGTGCTAGCTTATTACTCATAGTTATTTTGGAGACTGTTTTTAAACTTGATAGATTGTCAGTGAACAATATTCTGGACTGATGATAAAAAAACGCAGAATTGTTAGAAAGCTTATGTTAATTTTTACTGTAAAGTACAAATACTGTCAATTCATGCTGTAAAGGAAAACACATGTACCTTAGACAATTTCCTCATTACTACCTCAAAAATGCTTTATTATAACACATACTTTCAACAAAGGTTATATCTAGTTTAAGTAGTTTTTTGTTTGGTCCTCTTAAGTGGATAATAATTTCATCTACCATTATTGCATTTGTAATTCATTATCATTATGTGTGTACAGAATTTGTAAGAGAGTATCAAAAAATATAATTGCCATAGAATCATAGGTTTGCAATTTTGCACATAACACAAAATAAGCAGATAACTATACAAATATCATAAAATAATTTTTGCAGGTGTTTTGCTTTCTTAAAATTGTAATGACTTAATTATAAGATAAGAAATCAAAAATCTATGTTGATAAATATATGAGTCAATAAAATATTAAGATCTATATATGTATACATTCTGCTGAAAATTTATTTTCTATTAAAACACAATTTATAATGGAGATAACTGTGTATTGATTATGAAAAGACTCATCCTCTGCTATGATTTAATCATATTAAAGTAAATAGAAAAAAAATCTTGGTGAGGTCAATAGTATTAGAGACCATTTTGTTAGAGAAAAATTATTCGATATAATTCTTGTAGTGCATTACAAAAATACTTAGCCTTAAATGTAGTAACTTTCCTGTGGCAAGAGTCTCTCTCCAATCCATATGTTGTGCCATTTGACCACTGAGAAAAGCTTCTTATTTGTTATAGCTGAAAGCATTTTAAATGGACAGAAAATAAGTTGGTCAGAACTCCTTGGAAGAGGAATACAGCAATATCTTGAGCTTACAGTTGTCTGCAGCAAAGTGCCTATAAGCTACCATGAAAACTATAAATTACTAATCTTCAGAAAGCTAAAGCCCTTGGCTCCAATCATTTTACCTAGTTAGTGAAATTTTATAAAGCAAAAATTTAATTTATAATTTATTTTCTCTCTGTTAGAATCTTCCACTTTTTCTTTAAGTGATTGAGTGATGAGTTTTCATGTAAACATCTCTGTCAAAATAATAGATTAGAGATGGCACATCCCCTCAACCATAGGTTGATAACCTTAGGACAGCCAGATGGTTGGGTATTTTCTAGTGGGACTTGTGGTCTCAGTAAATACATATTATGTTCATTCATGGTTTTGATTTCCACACACTCAACCATCTGTTAAAATGACACCTTGCCTGTTAACAAGCTAGTTATATTGTTCTCAATGTATATGGAAATCAAATAATGATAGAGGGAGGTGGAATACCTCAATAAACATGAAAAATGGCTGCTTCGACTAAAAGTCTCTCCATTTAAACTGTATTGTGTCATATTCATCTATGACTCTCTAAAACCCTTAAAAATAGTAATTGAATAAAACAACCATCTCTGTAGTCTTTGTTTTATTGAAAAATATTTTATCATATCCCTTATTTTATTTATATCCTGTGTTTTTGAACAGCATTTAGAATTTATAATCTCTTCAGTCAATCACAATAGGTTTCTTATGTGCATTGCTGTCTTAACAGAATTTGTGTCTTTGACACTAGATGAGTATTATATTTAAAGTACTGTTTGTATTTTGACTTAAGGAAATCTTATCAACCTTTACATATCAAAATTCAAATCACATTATTCTCTAGCATTTTTTAATATTAAGGAAAGAAAGGAAAAAAATCAGTAATAGCTTAAGACTTTACACTTCTTTTCAACCATTTGCTGACAAGACAGTGATTTGTCATGTGAGATTCATGTTTCACCATGTTAAAATGCAGTCATGATCTAGAGGCTTGACCACTGACATTCTTCAAAGATAAATACGGAAATGTAAACCTAAAAAAATATGTGGAGGGTTTAGAATGTAGTAGTTTATGTATCTGGGTACCCTCATAGGGTTATCTTATTATGTGGAGATTTTCAAACTCGATTAGAAAACCCTTTGTGATATGATTTTCCTTGGAAGTTATTCCTAAAAGGCATCTGGAGGGCCCTTTCTGACTTTAATTTTTCTATGAAGAACCATTGTGAGAAGATAATGTTAGAATAACCTTGAAAACTTTAAGTTTACTTTTCTGTTACTATTGCTACTGGTTGTGTTTGAATATTTTTTTATTATGTGGGAGATACACCCTTTAATAATTACATTACACTAATTATTAAAGGTTAGCACTTCACCTGGGAAATGTGTTTGCTCAGGGTTTCAGAATCAACCAGTAATTACACAATATATGTGTATTTTGGACACCTTTAGCCAATAGCTTTCAAACATCTCGAAACATTAAAGTGCAAGAAAGCAGTAAACTACAAAGAATTTCACTTTTTTCGGTATACTGAACATTTCATGAGCAAAAAATGTAATGAAATTCATCTTGTAGAAGCTTGTTATGAGAAGAAACAATGAACATGAACATGTGAGGAAAGATAAACTATCTTCTGCTTGGAAGGAAGATGACTGGCTAGATAAAAATAATACAAAGTCGTGTGGAAACAAGAAGAGGGAAAGACTGAAAAAATACATGTAAAGGCATAAGTTCAAGATAAAGAAAGAGTGTAAACACAATTTTGGAATTAATACCTGCACTACACATCCATAGCTGAGATCCACTTTCACTTCATTCACTGAAAAGAGACATTTAATATATCTCCTGTATTTCTGAAATCTACTCATCCTTGATCTCAAATGTATTTCTTCCAAAATACACTATTATGAAGAGAACTCACTTATGATGGTACCAACCAGAAAATTTTGTGAGGTGGTATTGATTGTGAACTTCTTTTGATTTTAAAAATCTACATTAGAGAGGTATGAAATCAGAAGTTCAGAGAAGATGTTATAATGTTAAAGGACAGGAATATTCCTTTAGCTAAGGGTTTTATTTAACAGTTTGTCTTAACCAACTGTGTGTTTGGTGCAAGAATATTGATAAGTATGCAGATGATGAAATTATAGATTATTAAAATTACTAAAATATCAATACCTATTTGCATCCTGCATATATCATTTTATAGTATTTGATAAATTTCCCTAGTAATTTTCATTCCTCACAGAATGTGAGAATTGTATTTTTAACACTTAGCTAAAGAAAACAGAATAAAAAATATCCATATGATAACTTGTGTTTCTCAGATATATAAATTTCAGGAATTTTTGATATCTTCTACATGAAAAAACTAAGTATTTTGCATACTGAATATAATCTATTTTACTAAAAAGTATGTCACCATAGTACTACAAACTCATTTCTCATCCTGCAAACCTTTCATCTTGCATTATTTTGACAACAGTCTGGACCTAGAAAATATTCTATTGGAAAGGAGTAGAATTGCCGCAATGATTTGTTCTGCATTTTATTATTTTTGAGTCACTAATAACCCATAACAAAATGCTTTTGAATATAATTGTCACTTGTATTTCAATGTAAAGGATGTTTTTCAACTATCTATTTTGACTTGTATTTGTTATATATAACATCACATTGATTTCCAAAGTCATATGATACTGTCTCTTCTCTCAGAGTGCTTAAGAACTTTCATATTAACTGACTCTTATCAAAGGAAATACTACCCATTCCAAAGACTAGAAATTCTTGCAAATTCTTAACAATGTTATTTAGAAATAGCTTTCAATAGTTTCCAATAGAGAACATGAACAGTAAAACATATTTTTAAATATAGAAATTGTAGGGGTATCTTGCAGAATAGATCACCTCTCTTTTTTTTTTCAATCCTCACATCTTTCATGACTGGTTTGGAAATATATTTATCCTAAGATAGTAAATATAGGATGGTTCTCTAAGATTTAACTTTTCTATAATGTTTTATTAGTTTCTTTTTAAGTTTTGTTATAAATATTACATTATAATAAAAATACTAGATTATACTTTGAAAGTATTATTTCTAGAATTGTAAAATCAGCAACCAGAAACAAGCATACAGCGTATTCACATCAGTATTCATTACTCTGTCTTTTTTCTCTTACTTGCTATACACACAGCTTTTTCTGGGAGGGAGTCACTCTTCCCCCATGTCAGTTCTATATGCAAAATAATGGAGACTTAATCCTTAACTGGACTTCCTAGGCAAGAGTTCAATTAAGATTAATTGCAATGCTAATATCAACTCATTAATAGGATTATGATCACGATTTTTATTTTTATTGCTATTATTTTTAAAAATATTGACTGTTGGTAAATATTGAACACAATGGAAATCAAACTAAATAGAAGTCACTAAAAAGAACAGGCATTCAAATGAAATGCCATCAACAGTCATGTCCTGTTACTACTGCTATTAACTTAATGACAAGCAACATCAGCAAAACCAACACTGAAATAGCAAGCATACTACTTGACTTTCTCTATGTGAAATATTTGAGTTTGGAACAAATTATTTCTTATTTTAGATAAATTTTTAGAAATTTTCAAGTCCAAAGTTCTTACCGTTCAAAAATGATAACCACTGAACAGTATTTCTACAGTGATTAAAACCTGATAAAAGGCAGATATTTATTTTTTGGCACTTTTTGCCTTGTTTAAATAAACACGTTTTCTACCTGTGAGTCCATTGGGTTAAAGCAGAGCAGGAAGCAGAAAGGTTTTCCCCCATACAGGGGGAATAAAAACCTCTTCTATTGAAGATACTTAAAATAGAGAAATCAATACAAAGCTTAGAGCCATATGATGAATGGGATCTGTTTTCATTTTCTCAATGAGACAAAATACCATACAGTTTTACATATAAATCATTAGCAAACTGAGACATTAATTCATAGTAGAAAAAACTTAATCAAAATACAGTAAAATTAGCACAACATATTTCCTTCAAATTATTTTCAGATTACAATTTTGTGTAACCTGACAACTGTAGTTGAAAGATGAAACTAAATTATTACCATAGTTACACTTTTTTTATCTAGGAAAAAAAGTCTGATTATAAATCTTCTAATGTCTTCATTAGACATTAGAAAAACATCAATGTAAAGAAACATCAACAGAAATTAAGCCAAATTCAACAATAGTACCCTTGAAAATATGCATACTTCGATGTCAGAGAAAAAGTCAACATATAAATTTAACATTTACATGCAACATTCTGGAAAACAAAGGAATTTTACAAAAACTATGTGAGAGATGTCTACGGCTAAACAGTTTATATAGCATTTGCATTTCATGAATTGAAAAGATTATTAATTTCATCATATTTTATTTTTTATTATTTTTTTAATTAGGCAGGCAATCCATCTGATACATTCATTTATCTGACACTGGGCAGATTCCCTTTGCTGATTTAATTCTGCAGAAATTGAATTCCTGAGAGTGATAAGAATTATGTATGTCTTTTTTCTTTAAGATGCTGATTATTGCTCTCCCGCTTTCTTTCCTGTCTCATCTCTCTCCATATTTCTTGCCAAGGAATTTATCCTGTTGCTCTAGATGTGTCAGGCTAATGTTAGGGATAGAGTCAGTCCATTACTTTGTATTAAATTGAGATAATTGCCTTTGTTGTCCTGTACTAAACTGTAATGAGTGCCCTGTCTCCTCCAATACTGGGAACCAAAGCTTTAGCCTGATAGTCTAAGAAAAAGCACATTGTGCCTTAGCTTTACACACAGTCTTTCTCCATCTGTCTATTTCCCTGTCTTGTGTGGCTGATAGAACCTGAAAGAGTAGCTTCGTGGCTTCAGTCTGTTAGCAAAATGGAGTCATGGCAAGTAAAATAAATGTTGGTCCTGCAGAGGAGAATGAAGAGAAAAAGAGCAGTGCAGAGAAGAAAGAGCAGAAGAAAGGACTCAGGAATGTAGGCTAAACAGATTGGGCCAAAAGTACAATGCATATATGCCCAAAATGCAGTTTAGCTGGTATAAAAGGAAACTGGCTATATAATATGGGGAAGTTTATTCAGAACTATAGAGCCATTAGACTATATGAATTTTTTGTTTATAAAGAGAGGAAGCTTACCTATCGTCAAAGAACCAGCCCTAGAGAAGAAGTGCGTATGGCTATTCTCGTCAGTTATAGGAAAGTCAGAAAAGAGTAATTACTAATTTGAGAGAAGAAGGACAGTGTTCTGTTCAAGGCTACTGCATATCTCTGTGGCAAGCTGAACTGTTATTTTCCAAAGATTGTGACAGCCTTTTCTGGATCTAACAAACCTGGTAACTACACAGCTGCTCAGAGATCTTTCTTTTCTGACCCTTTTTCTCTTTTTTTAAGATATACACTCCCTTTAAAAAGACCTAAGTCCATACTAATACTGTTATCACTAGCTCAGTTAGTTAGAGCATGATGCTAGTAACACCAGGAGGGGGAGTTTGATCCCTATATGGCCCATTCACTTAAGAGCTGGACTCAAGGATCCTTTTGGGACCCTTCCAACTCCATGATTCTGTGATCATCACTCAAGAAACTACAATAAAGGACTTGTTCAGCTCAGGTTGTCTTCTGTTAGCATTGTTGTTCTCGGTGTGAGCTTATTACCCAGTGTGCGGCACGAATTCACACACCAAGGTGAGGCATTTCTATTTCTTTAATCTAGTTTGCACAAAGTAGGGAGCACGTGGTAACCCACAAAAGGCTGGCTCCCTGATCATACTATTTGTATGTTTTAACAAGCAAAGGCATCAGCATTCATTGGTTACAGAGTATATAATGAGTCAGTAGTCATGATCTCCCACACCAATTACTTTTCCACCAGGTACTGCTCAGTTCTGCTGACTTCATTCCTGGGGGCTATTGTCCAAACAGCCCATTCATCTTGGGATTGCCTTCCATTTTCCTTAAAAGATTAGCCAAGCATGAAACATTTACAATGAAATTGCTTAATCATAATTGTCCAGCTACAGCTACTGATTAACAACTAAAAAAAAATTGAAAAGTTTGATTCAGATCTTGAGGGACTCAAATTTTGAGTGGCTCAATATAAGTATGGTGGGTAAAAGCTATTCTACTACTCGTAAATCACTGTGCTTCGTAAAGCTAGAAATCAGTCAGAATCAAGCAATGGTTTGTAAGTCTTGACTAATGAGGAGGTATTATAAAAGAAGTAGCCCAAACTAGACTTGGAACAAATAGTAATTTTGTACAATAGATATCTGACCAATAACCTACTAAGCAACAACACAGTCCCTTACAATTAGTATTGAATTTGTCATCTAGTAAAATAGAAAGAAACATTTTGTGTAACATTTAAGTATATATTTAACATGAAATTTTCTCTTGATTACAAATTGACTTAAATAAATGGTTAGTGTTTTCTTGCATGGTTTCCGTAGGCCTACGAACCAAACTGTGCAGGATATTTTAGGAAATTGAGTATCTTAGAATGCATTAAAATATTGCGTAACATTTTCCCGCACCTTTGCAGAAGAATATCCTTTGAATAGGGCTCTTGATATAAATCAGTGTATCTTTTACTAATGCACAAATATTTAATTCATATTTACATGAAAAATTGAGTGAAGGACTGACATACTAGAGAGAATTATCATAGCTGTTTGTTTGAATATGTGCCATCAGTAAGAAAACCTAGAAAAAACAATGTATGTAATATATGCCTGCTTATATTATGGCTGGTAAGCTTTTATATTGGGGTTTTTTTCAATCTTAAGACAAAGTCACTGCATCATTTTTTACATACGGTACACACTTCTTCCATGCTCAGTGAGAGCTTATTATACACATACAATGAATACCTATAAAACTCCTTCTACTATAAAATATAAAACACTTATAAAACTTCTATTTTGCTGTATTTTAACAATATAAACTAGATACAATAAATAAAATCAATATTTTTATTTCCTTTTTTTTTGTAATTTTCTCAAACCTTTTCAATATATGAAGGGAAAATTTGTGAATGTTCATTCCAATTTCTTTTTTAAAGCAATGCATATGATAGGTGGCTGATGACTCCACGAGAAGAACTTCATGGCTTTTTGCTCCAGTCTATTTCCGTGGTCAACCTGATTGCAAATGGTGAGCAAGTAAATGCTGCCATGAATTTTGCACCCCATAAACCTCTTCAAATCACAGAGGAACTAATCAATGAAAACGTTTTAGAGGCTTTATGAGTTTCACTCTTTAAAAATTTAAATTTTCACCCACTTTCCGTATTTAAGAAATTTTGAGGGGAGGGAGGTAGAGAATCAAACTGCATTTTGAAAGTTGTTTGCATCATAATAACAGTTTCTCAACAGTAATCTCATATTCTCTCATTGCTTTCTAATTACTACTTAGCAAGCAGATTAAGTTCCATTGTGTTTCAAAGTAGCTTTAACTTGCTGTATTGCTTATCAGTATAACCAGCTGTTCAGTGGTAGATTCGGTGATGACGGCATTTTTAATTGCTTTTTTCGTTTGGCTAAGTAAGTTCAGATGGTCACTAATTAGTTCTGTCATGCTGAGGTAGTTTTGTTATGAACAATGCAATCAGTGTTTCATTGAAAAGACAATTTTCCTGAGATCAACACTGCTTAATTATCCTAGGAATCTGTCCTCAGTTTCTTTTTTTGTTATCACTGTCATGAGTAAGGTGATATGAATTAAACTGAACTGCCACTTAAAAGAAAGCGTCTACTAGTGCACATAATGATTTCTTATTTTCCTCTGCTCAAAAGCAATCAACTGAAACAGTCATAAAGACTTATTCTTTATTAAAGTCTATGCCTTGCTTTAGGGCAGCCCAAGTTATTTCAAAATTATAAGGCATTGAAGCAGTTTATGATATTCACACTTGTGTCTGTGTATGTCTTACATAAAGCATCATGAGATAACTGGCTTTTTCTTAGGTATTTTCATCTTATTCTATGTAAGAAAATAGTCTTCCTGAAATACCAGTAGAAAGTAGTAATGGCTCTGTTCTTCAAGATGAATAAAAATAAATAATAAATCAAGAAATGCTACTGAAAAATCATGAATATTGGTCATTTTTTCAATGTTTACTTTTATTAAAAATCCAGTAGTTTTTTTTGAAAAATTATATAGGAGTGAGTTTGTATCTTATAGTACAAAAAACCCAGTTGGAGACTAAGGGATCAATGGAACTCCTAACAGAAGTTTTACTTGCAGATTTTTAAATACCTGTGTTTTTTTTTTTCTTTTCTATTTTTTTATTAGAGATCCTCTTTCACAGATGTTTTATAATGCCTGTTGTTTATGAAAGCAAATGCATACTGATTGAATAGTTACTAAAGATTTACTTGTAATACATCATTTCTGTGGCCAAGATACATAAAACTTGTTGGTAAACTCTGAAACACTGAGAAAGTATCTAAAATTGACTGTATAGAGTGTGGCATTTGTGTAGTAGGATTTTTTAAAACTCATTTCTTAATTCCTTAGCAGTTTGTGTGACTTTAACATGGAACAGAGTCTTTTGACATTCTCACAAAGCTGTTTCTCTTTCAGTTTTATGTTTGTAAATATGTGGAAATGCTCTATGGTATTTTGATAAGATAATTTATGTGCTTGGGCTAACAACTGTTTCTGTTGACTATGGGATCAAATCACTAGAGAATTATTGATGAAAAATGTGAAAAAAAATTGAGCTAAAAATTGTATGTTGCAGGAAAATAGATTGTAAGGAAGGCTGAGAAAAACATACTGTCATGATCCACTTGGGGAATATTCAGCTGCATTTAGTCATTTTGGGTTCAATGTGTCATGGAAACTCCATAACAACAAGTTCCATCTGAAGAGTCAGATGTGAAGGTAGGACAGAAAACATGGTAATAATTATGTGGCACTGAAGAGTGGCTACACCAGTAGCACAGAAAAATGGGTTTATACCCATTCATTGAGAAGAAAACAGAAAAATCCAGTTGGACAGGTAGTGACTCCATCCATTCCAAAGCATTATTCTAATATTAGTCAATGAATCAGAATTTCTTGCTTTCCATCAACTCCTATTTATAGCTCAGGAATACTGAAATCAAATTTATTAAGTATATAATACATTTATGTTTGTGAAAGCAATCAAAAAACCTCTTAACATTTGTTCCATATAAATATTTGATTACTCAACATTTGTCTGATTGTACAATAATTGTTCCCTGTAGACAAAAATGATGGAAGTATAAGTCAGGAGTACCAATAACAAACAGATAGCAGGAATAGAAAATATTAAAGGTACCTGAACACAGTTTTTATCAAAATATTCTTTATATATATTACACATATATTTACCTATATTAAAAGAAATGGAGAAAGTGAGTTTCACATAAATTATGTATAGATTCAGATCATGAAATAAATGAACTTTAAGTCACATAACTACTTCAAAATTACTAAGCATTTACTTTGACTTAGAAGAATGCTAAAACTTGGAACACATATTTGAGTACTGTAAGACTGTGATGCTTTGTCTTTTTGAAGATATATGTTGTAAAATACAGAATAATCCTATTCTTCTAAATAAGGGTAATTTTCAGTCTACATTAACCCTAATCAGTATGCAGCTTCTTTGTGGTCCTGAATTTGCTATAGGATGAGTGAAATGTGATTTTTCTAAAATAACAAACCACAGGATCATAGTATATTAAGGGGTTGGAATGGACCTCCAAGATCATCTAGTTCCAATGCCCCCTGCCATAGGCAAGGACATCTACCACTAGACCAGGTTGCTCAAGGTGTTATCCAACTTTGTCTTGAGCACTGCCAGGTTTGGGGTGGCCACAGCCTCCCTGGGCAATTTGTTCTAGTGTCTAACCACCCACATAGTAAAGAAATTCTTCTGGATATCTGACTTAAATTTCCCATCTTTTAATTTGCACCCATTACTCCTTGTCCTATCACTATAGTTCCTGACAAAAAGTCTTTCTCCAGCTTCTCTGTAGGCTCCTTCAAAGACTGGGAGGCTGCTGTGAGATCTCCATGCACGGTGCTGTTCTACAGGCTGAAGGGCCCCAACACACCCAGCCTGCCTTCCTAGGGGAGGTGCTCCAGTCCCCTAATCAACTTCATGGCCCTGTCTCTGAACTTGCTTCAACAGTTCCATGTCTTGACATGGAAACAGACCCTATTTTTGCTTTAGAAAAGGAAAATGGATATGTAAACTAACAAAAGGAATCTTACATTCCTAAAACCAGTTTAAGATAATATTGTAGGTGTGGTTTTTGGAGGGAATTTTCTCCCATCTGAAGGGAAGACGCTATGAGGGGAGGGGGTTGGCTGGGAGATGGATAGGGGCAATTAAAAAACAGGAGATAGCCAAGCACTGTCACATACCACGGTAATGGCTTGGCCAGGGGAAACTAGAATTTGGGAGTCATGCCTGGGGGATGGGGGAGCAGTTCAGGAGTTGTGTAAATAACGGAGAGGTATTTGGGAGCGGACTCCATGACTATTGCCTGGGGGTGGGGGGCTGTTTGCCAGTCCCTTTTTTGGCTCGTCCCTTTTTTCTCGTGGAGGAGAAAGGTCATGTGTGTTACAGAGGTCATTTGGCTGATCCGGGGATATTGCTACAGTTTAGCTTGTGGCCCAGAATGTCACCCAGAGCCACTGCTGCCTCTTCTGCCCGTGAGTTTTGCAAGAACGAGCCACCTCCCGTCCTCGCCCTCGCTCCCAACACCACCTCAGGAGGTTTTCTGAGCCCATGTCGGAGCACCCCTGAGGCCACAGGGAACCGTCACAGCCCCTCTGCCTCGCCGGGAGTCACTGCACCCCTCTGCCCCACGCGAGCCAACAGCGCCCCTTGCAGGCTGTGATCGTAGCTACACCAAAGGGGAAATTGCTGGGTGGGCGAGAAAAGGAGTTACTGGGTTTTCCGGGTTTTTCGTTTTTGCTGTTGTTGTTGTTTTGCTGTCTTGAGATATATATATATATATATATATATATATATATATTCTAGTAAAGAACTGTTTTTCCTTTTCCCATATCTTCGCCTGAAAACTCCGTAGTTTCAAAGTTATCATAATTTGGAGGGAGAGGTCATCTTTTCCATTCCAGGAAGATTCCCGCCTTCCTTGGCAGACACCTGTCTTTTAAGCCAGGACATATAATAATACCAGCCTTTTATCCAGAACCAGTGACACAGGAAGGTTTTTTAGAGAGTTGGTTGTCTCAAAATGCAGTCTCAATCTCTTTACACCTAATTCATGCAACTACTTAGAGCTGGGCAAGAATAAATTTTGAGAGATGCTATTTTTACACTAGAAACTAAGCAGGGTTAAAATATTAGCTCAGATATTTTTCTGCAAGTATCTATACCTTTAAATTAATTTAATTGGCACTTTCTTTCAATGTGTTCCCTTTTGCCAACTGGCATTTTCACAGAAAATCCTAGGCACACTTCAGGGCACATACATCACGTGTACCGTTCCCAATGGGCACTTTGAATGTGGCATTCTATCTTAGAGTAAAACAAAGTTTAGTTATTTTACTATGAACCAGGTAGTTCTGCTTGAACTCAGAATCACTGAACATTTCCTCTCAGTAACACATGCCTTGCCTGAATTCTATACTAATTCTGTACTAAGGAGTGTAGAGAAGCACATCTGTTCAAAGCATGAAGACAATCATTTGCACTTTTAGAACACGGCAGATTTTTTTAAAAAACCTCTTAATGACAAAAAAATTGAGAAATCTGCTCAGAATCATAGCACCAAGGATTTGGTTTTCTTCTTTCCCTAAGGACACCAAAGGGATGGCAGCATTAGTCCTTAGTATCCAAATACCTCAGCAAGAGTGATATGATATTAATAGATTCTTCTTCCTAACGTTGGGCTCTGCTTGGAAGAGGTTTTGTGCTTGCTGGCATGCTTTCTACCCTTTTTTTTTTGTCCATTATCTGCAACTCCATATTAACTTTGATTTTATCATATACAGCTTGGTTTGCATGTTTAACCATATTACTTTACTTTCTGTGTAAACAACAAAACTTTTTTTGTCTAGCTCCATATCTCCATTTTTTCAACTGCACACTAAGAGGGTTTTTTAGCCATGGAGCCTCTGGTGTATGCTTGGGCCTCATCTCTTACCATCTCATGCCTGTCGTCCAGCACACTACATTCTCCATCGTCACTTCTTAACATCTCTACTGTCATACTGGGGTGATCATTGTACTTGCCTGACTAACATCATGTACTGTGTCATTACTCTGTAGTCAAAATCATCTTATTCTACACCTAACAACTACTTGTTGCTATTAATTATATATTTAAAAACGATAGTTTTACCATGCTAAAGTAAGTAAAAGGAATTAGCCATAACCACCTGGTCATTAGGCAAATTGTCATTACAGATAAACCAAGTGAAAACATAGCTCCAGCCAGGTCACAGCAAGTTCCAATTGAGCAAATCTCTCTCCATCCTAAGACTTTGCAAAATCAGCACAAAGCCAGGGGCTTCATACTATCTGTGGCAGAACTGTATTACTGGGCTACAGGACTATATTTATGGGATGTAAAAGGCACAGGGTCAATGGCAGTCCTCTATAATCACATGAATTTTTATCGTTGTAGAAAAAGTAATCCAAGATGCACTGTGACAGTAGAAATAGAATTCTTAGCTGCTTATAGCAAGAAAAATATCTGCAGGGTAATTAAATCTTATATCCTGTCCCAGAATTATTTCTGCTGGTTTTCTTTCTTGTAGGATGAATAGTTATACCATCTTCTCAAGGGGTAGGAGATATGGGATTGAAATCCTTGCCTATTTTAGAAGTACCTTGATGTCTCTAGGACTTCTGATGATAATACCTTCCTGCCTCTGGAATTTGCTTTCAGTCAGGTGGGAATCTTCAGTATTACAACTTTAAAAGCTGCATCTGTCCTACTTTGAGGAAAAAAAACATGAATGTAAGACACCACTTTCTATGCATTTCATAACAGAAATCTAACACAGCAGGCTAATTCCAGGTACCAGGAAGCACATCACAGAGATCACAAAGGCGACCATTTACACCTTTTAGAACATAGTAGTTTTAAGAAAGACTGTACTGTTTTGTTTTTAGAGAATAAACTGTATCTACGTATCTGTAATTTATATCCAGTAGTGATTTGGTCATATGATGGAAGTGAAAGAGCTTGTCAAATTATCATTTTATGTACTGGTATGACCCAGATTGCTGGCTATTTATGCAATGTTACATCAGTAAGAAACCTATGTTCATTATGTCTGGATATCAACAATGGTGTGATTTGTAAAATCTATCAAATTTTAAAATTTTATTTTCAGAATGTATTAAACAATTATATAAAACGGTTTAAAATTGTTCAGGTTTTTTTACGTCAATCTTTGGTGTACGACTTTTTCTGAGCTGTAACAATGTATAGTACAGTACAGGAGTTCAGAAGTGACACCAGCTACTGGGAAACCATGCACAGACTACTAGGAATAAGTTAGAGATGGAAATCAAACTGGGTACTCAATATCAAAACCTCCTAAATATATTTAATCAGTTTTTATCACCTCCCCTAGCAAAAAGACTTGACATTTCAATGAGTGTTGTGACAGAGTAAGAAAATGACTAATGTATTTCGTTGATGAAATATCTTTTGAACTGTGTAAGAAAATATGCTATGATGATGAACCCCCAAGCTGTAGATGGAAAGACAATTCAATCATTCTCTGCGCTACCCACTGCAAGCTTGACAGTACTACTTAATGGATATTATTTTCTGGGTACTTCAAAGCAAAAGCACATGACAAACCATGATAAATGAATGTCTTTTAAATTCCTTTCTTGAACCCCAAGAACTGATTGTTGCTATAACTGAAACTGGATTATTGCTGTTGTAGGAACCAAATGGTAACAGTCACCCCAGAGGCTTGTTCTGTGTTTACCTCTGTGAATAGGGAATCAGCAAATTTTGATGCACAAACTCATTTGTTACACTTTCTATAATTATTGTTTTCTGAACTTGGATCAAGGTGCACTGAATGGACACTGTGTTGTTTTCACATCTTAGTACTTATTTCAAGCATGCTGGGGGGCAGCCGGAGAGTGTCCCAAGATGAGGTGTGGTGAGGGGACCTGGGGCCATGGGGCTGGGCTGGGGCTGGCTCGGCAGGGCCCACGGCCTGTCTGGGCAGGGCTGTGGGGAGCTGGGAGCAGCTGGAGGGACTGATGGCCATGGGCATGAGGGAGCACTGAACATGGGGGGGTCCTGGGCCATGGACAGGGTGGGGAAGGCCATAGGGTGATGGTCAGGGACAGTCAGACCTGGTGGTGCCTTCAGGGCCCTGCCGACCATTTTACCTCCCCTGCCTCACCTGTTTTGGCCAGAACTGTATGAATCCTCCAGTAAGAAAGTTATTGTGCAACAGCCATCCGTTCTGTCAGATACAACTGGGGCAGGATCATGTGTTACTGCTGAACCTCAGCTGTGAAACAGTGAGATGAAAGCATTTTGTACATAAGAAAATATATTTTTAAAGCTCCAGGCAAACATCAAGACTCAAGAGAAAGACATCGGGCATGTTGGTGACTTCTTAGAAAGCCCTTTCTCCTTCCTTCCACGAAGACTGTAGGACCCAGAGGAAATTTTGAAGGAAGAGAAAAATGCTAGAAGGAAGTGATCTATACCAAAGAGTTTTGTGTACTAGTTTTAACCATATTATAAAAGGTCTGTTCTTTATTAATTGAGTCATTTGAGCAATAATGTTAGTATTGTAACTTGGTTAATTAAAGATGGGGTTTTATCTCGTTTAATTTGACTGCAAAAATATTAGCTAATCTAAGAATAAATTCTTGGCTTAAGAAAAATTCAAGAGGAAAATCCAGAAAAAAGATCTATTTTTTTTATTTCAGATATTATAATTCCCAGAATCTGTTGCAAAAAATCTTTCTATGACATAAACAGCAACAAATGCTGAAATACACATAGAAAAAGAAAAAAGAGCTTTGCTAGATCGAACTTCCATGAAGACAAGAATTACATAGTGCACCTATAAAGAGAAACAGAGAAGGAAGAAGCCTTGCTCTTCAGGGTGTGCATCATCAGTCTCAGCTAAAACAAAGAAGATCCTAGATCTTCAGGGTTGGACTGCAAATAATTCCTTTATTTGGTCTGGTTTATGATATTCAGTGCTTTAAAAATTACAAACCATCTTTTGCAAATTACTTAGAATCAGTTTATATCAGTACCAATAATATCCAAAGATTGCAAAAAGTTTTGGGGGAATGATTGAAAAAACAAGATACAGGTGCAAATTCATCTGGTTGTTAATACACTCATGCATGTTAATAATATACTTTGCAATTGGAGTAAAATCAGGACTTGAACACATAAACACATTCTTGTCAGGTGACCTGTGGCAGTTTGCATATATGCTTTTCCTGTGTGGTAACCTCTGTGTAAATAAAAAGTAGTTTGAAATTATGTGTTCTTCTGTCTTCGAAAGTAAGCTAGTTTGCATTTATAAATAAGTATCAATATAGTTCTGTAGAAAGTTATCACTCAGTGGATAAACACATGGTAACTTCTAATACATGACAAATTTCTATTTTACATTGTTTAGATACTAGTAAGTAAGAAAACAGGCCATACTTGGAAGATAATTTTGTATTTTGACAAAGCAGGACATTTCTTATATACAGTAAGTTAATGAGTTAATGAACATAAAACTGCAGGTGTTTTACTACAGACTAAGAGAAACCAATACAAAAAGTTGCAATAGACAAATGGCATTATTTACACTGGTCAGTTAGGTTCTGTGACACTTTCTACTGTCACTCAATCAACAGTCAAAGAGCAGAGTGTTGAGAATGATAACGAACTGCAGGAAGGTCTTTCATTGAGAGCCAAAATGAACTCATTTTTTCACTTAAGAAATTTTTGCACAGAACTTATACATATTGATGTAGACAAACAGGAATTCTACACACAAGATAGCACCTGGCAGGCAAAAGTAGGATTTGGTAGTGCTTGATGTTGAAGGTATTCTGACTGCACAAGGTATTTGTCATGTGAGGAGCAGGCAGATGTATTTGATAATCCTTATGGGTCCCTTTCAACTTGAGACATTCTGTGATTCTATGAAATATTGCTGAGATTATTTTCCCTACAAAATCTCCATGATTTAATGGGAATTAGGAATTTTAAATTACTGAACTTCTAAGTAACTTGTGATTTTTTGCAGGAGGTCAAAGTAGATCGCCACAGTGATGCTTCCTGGCCCGATAATTTACAAATATGTAAAGAATAAATATTAATAGGTGTAATATTAAAATCATGCTTCAAGAGCTTTAGTGCTCTTACGAATAATAAAACATTCATAAGTCTAGCTATGAAAATAGCTGTTAGTGTCTGAAAATAGCCATTAGTTTCTGAAGCATGCAGAAACCCCAGATTGGTGCTTCTTAAAGCCTGAAAATTCTTGGTCTTAGATTTGTGGTCTCTATCCCAGATGAATGAGGAACAGAATTGTTTAAATGTTTGTCTTTTACACTTTCCAATATTTATCTGCTTTAACACTGCATTAGAATGATGGAAAAAAAGCCACAGTACATAACACAGACTTTGTAAGTGAAATTTACTGTAGAGAGCTTTGCAGACAAATGCACTGGGCAGAGAGGTAATTTACTTGTCCTAACCTCTAAATTTCATATTCTGTGTTGGAAAGCATTGTTCAGATTAGTGAGCAGTGGTGATGTGCTATTATGTCCTACATTTAATCTTGGTATGACATCAAATATCAATGATGATACTTCTAAATATTTTTTGAAGTGTACCACAATACCTGCATAAAAAATTCCAGGCCCTTTGTACTTTTTCTGACATTCGTCTAGACACTATTCTGCTAATAGGGCTGCACTGGCATTTTAACACAATCACTTCAAAACAAATTAAGTTATGGATGAGTGTTTGATTATTTTCCAAGGAAAGTGAATTCAAGAGAGCATGGGAAGTATACTTATTTATTATGCATGCTCTAGTTCTCAAAGGCATACACATTTGAGAATTTGGAACTTACAAACTACAGACTGTAAATGTGCTATGAGCTGTTATTGTATATGCTAGCAACAGAAATGGACCCTTAAGGTCCAGAAAACATACAGTTGTATTTAATGCACCAGTTGTCAACAATAATTACTGCATAAGGAAATGCGAAATACTTTGAGAAATGGCTGAATTGTAGGAGCTTAACTTTTTGGTGTAAAATATTTTAGAGCATAGTGATAAAGTTAGTAGTAAATAGTAAAGTTAGTTAATAGTAGTATAGGAAAAATGTTTTATAATTGTATATTCATTCTTACCTTGACATAGCACATGATGCTATTGATAGAGTCTGCTCATATTTGCTTTCTAGATTCTAATATATATTTTATCTTATGTATAAAATAAACACATTACTAATAGGACTGTGGTGGGTTGACCTTGTCTGGCCTTCAGGTGTCAAGTAAGATGTCCTCCTACTCACCTCATCAGCAGGACAGGGGAAGAACATAAGATGAAAAAATTGAGAGTAAAGATAAAGGCATTTTAATAAAGAAAAACAAAGGCTGCCTACAGAAGCAAACAATAACAAAAATATTTATTCCCTACTTCTTAGCAAGTAATGACCAGCCACTTCCTGGCTAGTAGGACCTCAGTATGCATAGCAGTTACTGGAGAGACAATCTGCATGCAAACACTGCTAAGCCATAGTCAAGACATTGGTGTGTACAATCTGAGCTACACAGTACCTCTCCATAAGGACTGCTTATAAATATAAAAATGGGACATGCTTTACAAAAGCAAATTAAATATGTTCCTAAATTTTCAAACATTTTAATTAATTTAATACTATAATGACTGGGTATCTAGTATTAACAATCTATTAACTACTGTAGAAGATTATCTTACTTTGGGGAAAAAACATTAAATATTACTTTTCATTTTCATTACTATTTATAAATTGAAACACTGTGTTTTGCATAGATGCTAAGTCACAACTACAATGAAAACAGATATTTTATCATCTTCAGTGGTGCCATTCCAGTGACTGACTATAATCCTCCTCCAACATTCTTCTAATTATCTATCTGCATCATCATTTATTTTGAGTAGTTCTCTTGGCAGGTAAACTCTGAAAATCACTGCTTGTGGAAATAAATCACCAATGACAGCAAGATATAGACCCTCTCATTACCATGATATTGATTTCAAATGAACATTTGTCTTGTTAGTGTTCTTTTAATTGGAATTAGCATCATTACAATCCTGATCAATTACTGTATTGTAATTTCAAATTCTGTTCTCTCCATCTGCCCAATTAATGTGAAAGTGTGCTTTTCTAATCCTAGAAGCTAAGTTGAAACAGATGCTTAGTTTCTAGAAATTAATCCATTAGACACAAACATTTTCAATATGTTTTATTTCAAATATTAAAATCAGTTCTATTGTACTGTAATCACATTTTGTCATGGCTTGATATTTAGCAGGAATAATTGCAAATAATTTCTAGATATGTGGAATTCCATGATTTCTATAGTAGATGATTTATTATTTTTATTTAGTTGTATGTTCTGGATGGTCATTCCAAGCACTACACAGGATTCTGGAACACTAAAAAAGACAATCAAGAAACAGAACAGGAGGTGATGTGGAGAATCTTAGTTGATGCTTTCACCATTTGAGGAATCATGCATTCAACAGATTCTCAGGAAACAGCTGATTCTTTAGAGCTCTAAGTCACACTGCATGCAGTTTTGAGTTCAAGGATGTTTTCCATACAGTGGGAAATATCTATGGTTAAACACTACACATTTCAAATTATAGGGCTACAGTAGGTTCATGACATCCTGACACATTTTCAAGATTGATTTTCTTGCTTTCCTTCACTTTCTTTTCACTTGTTTCATCAGTACATATTAAGTGTTGACTCAAATATTTGATGCATTCATTCAGATGAATGTAACTTTGAGATGAAATTACATTCCCAAAATTATTTTCTTTTTTTCTGAGGGTCTGAAAAACATATTTTCTCTTTTTTAATCTCAAAGTATATCCATTACAAAAAGGGCACAGTACAATGGAAGTCTTAATGCCTTCCAAGGAGGGCTCCAAATAACTGTGGTGTGAGTTTATAACAATAGAAAGAGAGTGACACTGGCTTTCACTTCAAGAAGAAGAAAAAAAACAGCATCCAGTTGAGGAAAAAGTTGACATCTTTGTCAGAATTCCTGAATAGTTCACCGTGATTTTAGTCAAGCAAAATCTCTTTGCAGAGTTTTTGGCTATCTTATGGGATTCATTTTCCGTATTAAAGCCAATACTATATTTGATAGACAGAACAAAGCATCACCTTCTGTACTTTCAGAACAGTTAATGATTGTTACGATCTGCCCCTGAAGGCTAGGGTAACTCAGCTTCTTGTTAATAGATCCCTTGGGGCAGATTAGAGTGAAATAGCACTGAATGATTTGTGTTTATAAAAATATATACATATATGTATGTAGGGTTCCTTTAAGAACAATTCGGTTACAATGGAAAGGAGGTATTAATTATTATTAATAGTAATATGTAATAGTGATATAAGAGCATAAAAATAACACTCAAGAAAATGTATAAGGAAAAGAAAGAGAAAGAAAGAATAAGAGTAGAAAGATATCACTACCTGTGGATCCCATGATGAGACTTGACTGTTGCAATTTAGATGTCCATTGGTCGAAATGATGGTCACAGTCTTGATCGGTTGGGGTTGGGGGAAGCCCAGGGAACACAAAGTTCAGTGGGTTGATGTATGTTTAGATTCACATGGGAATGCCCAGGTACCTCCCCTGAGGGGGGAGTTTTACACTGTCTGTTACAACACTGTGGGCTGTGCTGGTAAGAAGGCCCCAGAAATAAGTTTTGGGGATACTTCGGGGCTCTTTGGTGGTTTATAACACCTTCTAAGACATGACAGCTGCCTCTCATATCAGCATAATTGAGCCAATTATGTACCGTCAGAAGGGATGAGTTATGTGAATGTCCGGATACCTTCCCCTCAGAGGGGAGTTTTACTAGTCAGCCAACTGCATAAAGGAAGACACTGGCATGATAAGAATTATCCCACTTCACGGCATCTGCTTCTTATCGACCTCTTTCCTCATCTGGCTCAAAACCCAGCTTTTTGCTAAATAAGCGTTGATTTGTTGTGGTCATCCTGGTGCCCATGACCTCTGCACCTGGGCTGTTACTTTGCACATGGTTGGCAAAGCTCATGGCCCATTGTCTGAGTGATTAGCCGTTAACTTTATAGTCTCTAAATGATTCCGGTCAGAATGTTATTTTCTCTAGTCATTTGGTACATATCCAGACAAGGAGTTCTACTCCTGTGGACCTACAATGGAAACTCCATCTATCCTAGCAAAGTTCGGTATCTTAATTAAAAAAAACTAGAGACATGGCATCTGGGCTTATTTCTAAGGGAAACGGGAGGAAAGCTGTTTTATATTCACCTTGAGAATCCCTTTCCTCTAAAGTACTGGCTTAGTTTTATGTGTTGCAGATCCACAAAATATTCTAAGATACTGATTCAACAGCCTGTTAATTGGCTAAATAGGTTGAAAATGTTTACAATAAACTAAATATGTATCTGAAAATGCATAGAATACAGAATATATCTGAAAATATCTAGGAGGAAAGCATCAGATAATATTGTGTATAATATTGACCTTACATATTTTCACAATATCTGCGTTTCCTGTCCTCCACCAAGTCTATCCTAATTCCATTGTGTAAACTGTTTGGTTTTAATTACTAATACTGGATGAGAAACTAGAGGTTATGGAGCAAACATTTTTATGAATATGCTATCTTTGGATGTTGCTATATTCTTTTATTTTTTTACTTTGCTTTATCTTTTACTACTGTAATCTGTTACAATCATGAACTATGCTTCACTTAAATTTTTAAAAATCCTAAGACTAATCTGACAATAATGGCATTTACATAATTTTAAATAATAGTTTTGGGGTTTAAAAAAAAAATAAGTAAAGTTTTATAAAAATAAGAATAAAATATATCTGGAAAAAATACTATTTTACATACCAGTTAAATAACGTCCCCTCAAGAAGATGCATTACAAAATAAATATATATACAGTATAATATATATACCAGAAACATTGCTGGTTTTCAATTTATAGAATTATATTTAAGATTATCCAATTGGAAATGTCAATCGAATAACATTTTAGCAAATTTGAAAATATAGTAATTTTCTTTTATATTTGAGAAGATGGAGATAATTTTCAAGACTATTTCAACTGTTTTGAAAACATAGTTTCAAAATATTTTAATTCATTAGTCATAAAGTTATTGTGTTCAAGAATCAGCAGCGAGGATTATTTGCAAAAAATAACACATAAGTTTCAAATATTAAATTCAGTAATTTTTAATTCCTTTTTTTAAAAATCCACTTCCTCAGTAGATATTTTCAATCAAATTTTAGCATATTTAAAATGGGCTGTTCCCTCTGTGGTTTAAAAGCTAATATATATGTAAGCATGTACATAGATGTATATAGTACATAATCAAATAGATTTAATTCAATTAACTTTAATTGATATATATATATATGTATTTAGATCAAAATCTAAAAACAATGAGAACTTATATTTGTATGAATATAGTCTGAATTTGATGAATTTAAGGAGCTAAAGTTTTATGCAAATGATTAAATTGTTACTAAGGGGATAGTTCTGCACACCAGTGTCTGTTTTGAAAGTTACAGTTTTCAATTAGCAATTTTTTTTCTTACCTTTATCTTATTCGATCACAACTCCATGACTTTGTATACAGGATTTGCCAGAGTGCAACAAAAGCAATGAGATGGTTTTGGTTTTTTTATATAGCAAAAAATTTGACTGGTAGTTCATAGAAGAGACACATAAGGATCTGTGTGAACTGCTTAATATAAAATGCCTTTTCTTTATTTTCTGAGATATTTCTCCACTTTTTAAGTTTATAAGTTGAAGCACAGTCATTAAACAATAAAATATTTTAGAATTCACAGTACCATATTTGGAGCTGTACCTCAAATTTGCACTGTCTTTTGGGAGGGATTTTGTAACCTGTTTTCATTCCATGAACGTTTTTTCTCCATCAGCTAGACATCAAAGCATTTGAACTGATGCTACAAAACAAGTTTTTTCTTCCCTCTTCACTTCTCTTCTCAATCTGTCATTTGCATTTTGAGTCTACCTCAGATATCCTAGTTTTGGCAAATATACCCTCAGAACTAATGAAACTGACAAAAGTAGTGTACATAACGTGAAGTTTCATGTCCCCTCGAATTCACTTTTCTAAAAGCTAACGCATTTTTCAAATATGAATCTTGAAGTGAAAATTGGTTATTTCAGGCAAATTTTTTAGCACAACAAAAATAACATATCCGAAGCACATTTGACTTCAAGAAAGAATCTGCCCTAGAATTTCCCATGACACAATTAAAGTTCTAGAATGTTGAAGGCTAAATAAGTCTCACTGGTATTTGGGGGTGTGCATCTTTTTATTTCTTTGTTTTTTCTAATGATTTTCTTAAAGAAGAGTACAAAAGAAAAAAATAGCTCTAACAATCTTAAGTTGTGCTAAAAGTATTAATCAATATGGAAATGCATGTGGAGCTTTTGTAAATTGATTAAGTTGTATGTTGCAAAGATGAACAGAAAGCATATATACATCATTATGAAACAAATTCAAATATATTTTCTCTTGGCAGTTATGCCAGATCTCTGAAAGTAGATAAATGTATATGCAATGAGGTATGTTTGTCTTTCTTTTTCTTTTATTTTTCTTTGTCAGTGCATGCAGGTATCAAAAATGACTGGCACTATTTGTCATGGTGAAGTTGGTATTTATGTTTGCAACTCACTTACATGGAAATGTGTACGGTCTCTAAACGTGTCTTAGCATTATTTGCATAATAATTTTAAGAAGCTCAAGAATAAAGTTTAGAGCCTTAATGTATCCTATATTTGGCATTGCACAGATCTGGAAATATTTTTAACCCTTAATTGAAGTCTAGTTCAATATTTTTTTTGGCATGTAGCTACACCCCTATAGCCAAGAATGGCCACTGAGATTTAAGAGAATTGTTTTAGGGATACTAAAGTACTAACTGTACCAAATAAGCCACAGAGTCTTTTAAAGAAAAAAATAAATCACCCATTCTGAGAAAAATGGGGAAAAAATAATAAGTTTGTTTCTCAGTTTGTTTCATTCCATCGCTTAAAAAACAACCAAAGCCATTCTCAATTGAAAGACACTTAATCAAATACTCAGATTTCCTGATAACAAGTGAAGTGCTGTTTTGAATAGAAGTGTTAAGAAGGTCTACTCCTAGTGTAGAGAAGAAGTGCTCACAATTTAATCAGTTTCCACTAAGAAGCAAAAAATTCTATGGTTTGAATCTGTGCTTTTGAACTTGTTTGCATACAAAGCCAGCAGAGTAATTTGTAGTTTCATATCTTGTTGTCATTAAGATCTCCTTACTTCTTTCCTTGTCTCCCTAGTATACACTGTAAAATGTCATCACACTTTTCTTTATCATCCCTTGGTTATTTCCAGAACAAAGTTAACATCCTAGGGGGAAAAAACCTCGCAACATTCATATTTACTTGGTCAATATATACAATTATTTTTGTTGCGTCTAAAGGGAAGGAGATATTTGCATACTTGTAAACTCGATAGAATAACAACCTGAATTAGTATTGGTGTGGGTAAAATTTTTAAATTGATTTGCAAAATGCTGTTTGCCAATGCCCTGTACTGAATGTTGAATATATACTATTCAGCTTGGTTTAGGTTGAACTGGTGAGGGGAGAGAAGATACTCCACAGCCTAGGAATTATTTTCAGTACAGCATATGGGCAAGGTCAAGCCATTTTGGTGTTTTACTTCTGTCGTGCTCTGCTAGTGCTGTCTTTGAATACTCATGATCTGGCCTGGTAGTGCCTTGTACTACAAAAGTTCTGTTCTAGCGGATGAGCAGGGAAGGATTACTATGAGGAAATAATTTTATTACTGCCCAGGAGCCACAATTCGAAGGGCTGGGTTGGCAAAGAGCAGTTAACTGAGTCACTTAGGAAGTTATATCACTCATTAAAGGCTGCAATGAGCTTTACAAGCAGAGTATCTTCAGTCAGATCTCCATTGCTACCATGGCCTACTCTTGTCCCAGAATTGGGACTTTATTTCTAATTGAGAAGCAATTAAAAAGAAAGATAGGAAGAATTATCTTATTGCTTGACTTTCAGCAGGAAAAAAATAGTATTAATTCTGCATTACCATTATGGATGAAGGACAGAAAATGTAATGTTAAAAGAAAATTACTAATGATATGAAAAAAAAATCATTAAGTAGATTTCATAAGTTTGCATGAAAAAAATCACAAGATGATAACTCAGTCTCGTCATATTATTTTTTCTCACACAAAATAGACAAATTTAGGCAGATATTTGTGTTAAAAATACAAACTAGGCAACAATACTTCCTTCAAACAGAGCTAAAGGATAAGATTACTGAAGAGAGTGATGCATTCCCTCAGTAGTTATATTTTTAGTTAGTAGAAATAAAAATAGCACATTATTTTTACAGCCCTAACATTTTTAACCTAATACTAATGAATTGTTTTTTGCAACAAAGATGTGCTCCAAAAGCATGAGATGGTGCCAGTATAGAAAGTGTTTATTATTTCCACATAACAGGTATGTTCATTTGTCTTATTCAAACTCAAGCCCAATATTCTACATACCATTTAAAATATGTAATTTTAAAAGAATTGGTTGGCGTTAGTATTTATTCAACGTCAGCTCAGGAATAAGCATAATTTTGTGACTGGAAATCCTTGAAGTGCTGAGAGCACGTAAGGATTTTTTTTTTCTTTTCTGTTTTATAGTGAATTTAAAAGTGCTAGAATGTTTAAAAAGTGTCCATGTCCATAAATGTTTAGCAACCCTACTAGTGCAGAAACCTTTCTATAAAAGGCCTTTCATCTACTTTTGTTATTTTCAAATATTTCTTTTCTTTCTAAGGAGATAGCTATAACCACAAAAAAACAGGGCTTAAAAAACATCTGTTGAATCCTCTCATCAGGCAAACATCAGGCTTAAGGATATATTTAGCACTGTAAATTTGTTTATTTATTTGGTTTAAGAGAAGAGAATTTTAGAATAGATCATGTTTATATATTATTTTAGTTCTGTAGCATTTTAAAAATAAATTTTATGACACTAAGATATCAGAAATGGCAAATGAGCACAGACATTTCCTTAATTATCTTCTGTAAGATTTAAATTATATGCAGTAATGGGACTAATCTGTATATGTTCTTATATTATATATTACCTGAGAGACTATTTTGTTAGGAAAATATCCTAAAACATGAAATGGATTTGAAAGTGTTTGAATGTTTTTAGATTTGGAAAAAATTGCATCTTGTGGTATTCTTAACATATTGCGATTATGCTTTATATTTGAGAAAGGACCAAAAGTCTAAGTAGTGGTCATTATTTTAACCCTATTCATGGAACAACAGTGTTGGTTTTGCCAGAACTTCCAATAAGTCATGACCTATTTTATTCCTGAAAATATTTTAAATCATTGAATCATTACAGTTGGACAAGACCTCCAAGATCATCAAACACAACAGCTAATGCAGCATCATCATGTCCACCACTAAATCATGTCTCCAAGTGCCACATCCACAAGGTTTTTGAACACTTCCAGAGTTGGTGATTCCACAGTTTCCTTAGGCAGCTTATTCCAAATAATATATGAAAAAAAGTTTCCCTCGTGTTTCATAGCATAAAACAAATTTAAATATCCCAAATTAGTAAACAGCTTAAGTAGCAAACAAGATATTAAAATAATTTAAAATCCACATTAGTTGTTAGCAATACCTTGGTTCATTATTATACTTCAAAGTTATAATAAAATGTTTTGTAAAATTACTAAGATGCTAGTTACCAAAGATTTCAAAATTGTACCCACCCTGAAGACTACTGAGTGGAGTACTTTGGGTGAACAGATTAACAGTGTTCTGGTATATGGTGCCATACTCAATCAAGCCAGAGTGACCTAAATTTAGTAAGAAAATGGGACTAGCATTTGCTAAACTTACTTAAATCAATGGAGAGAAATATGTCAATGCCAATGACTGTTGAAAAACACCTAGTGAGGCATGAAGGTGATTTTTTTGTCATTGAATGTCCGCTAAAATAATTGAAAGTGTTTAAATTTAGCTATATTCATAGGACTTTGAGTCAATACATAATTTTCAGAAGTAATAAGATTTGGGTGTCTGGTGTTGATTTAAGCAGAACCAAAGCTACAAATATTTTTTGTATCCAAAATTTCTAGTTATTAATTTGGGTTATTTATATAATTATTTGCTCTAAACTGTCTCTAGTGTTTCTAACCATTTGGTTTTTTAAATTTAAATTGTGCTGATCTAAGTTAAAAATATGTAACTATATATGCTTGATTTCTCATTTTGTTTTTTCAGATCACATAAATTTAAAAATAACTAGTACATGAGGCAAAAGCTAGTGCATAATTAATCTTTGCTGGCAGGTTGTTGGGGTGTTTTTGTCACAAACTACTGTTTTTTAAAAACTTGATGGCAAAAGACAGAGAAGGGAAAGAATATAAAACTCATAATTTTTCAGTGTTTCTTCAGAAGAATAAATTTTGACTGTCTAGTTTGTGGTCTACTCATATTAAGTTTTATTAATTTTTTTTCTCTTCATAATTTGTCACATTTCTGTCATTTTAGGGAAGGTTATGTTGGTGAAGGTTAAGGAACTGGCATCCTGTTTTCTCTTTAACACTTTTTCCCTGACATAATGAACACCTTTTCTCCACTTTTGCTATAGTCAGCACTGACTGGGATTTAATAAAGCAAGGTCTTTAACAGCTCAAAATTGTCCCTGACATTGTCTTGTCAGTTGTATTAGACCTTCAATGATGCAGACTATGAAAATCTTTCAAAGACATTTTGACAGAGTGGCAGAATGTTTATAAAAGTAGCAAAATTTTATATCTCTTTAAGATACATAAACTATCATGAAAACTTTTTGCCAGACTATTGGATCATGTGTTCTACAATATTTATTTCCGAGGTTAATGCTCGTTGACTTTGCAGTATAATGGGCATTGACAGTGTAGGTTCACTGCCATACAAAAGCTTAAAGAATATCTCATAGCAGTTTTAGATGAGCAGCTTTTTGTATGCTTTTTCTATACTTTCTGATTAATAAAGTGTATTGTTATATTCATTAGCACAGTATTTGTCAGCTAAGTTCTGTAAAGCCCAAGATGTGTATAAATTTAAAAGCACTGACATGAGATTTTTTTTAATGTGCCACAGCAAAAGTATATAAAATATATTTTTAGACTCTTTATCTGTACATTGATTGTGCAAGAACACAATTAAAATTAAACTCTTACCAAATTTTCAAAAGAAAATATTATGTTGAAAATCATGTGAGAAAAGGCAGATTTTCCAACTTATTGCTAAAATTTCAAATTAATATCAGTTTGAAATAACCGTGAACAAGTTACTCATGTTCTAAAAACACTGTATCATCTTCTGTAAATTAAACACTGAATTCAATAACATCAAGTCAATTTGCATCAGTGGATGTTCATTATTTTAATTTTTTACTTTATGTAAATGTTGATTTGGACATTTATCAGAGAGAGAAATCCACTCAGATTTTATTCTGTAGTAGTAATGTCTTCTGCTATTGAAAATGGAGTCTACCATACAGGACAAAGAAAAGCAGTTTCTAACTTTAATTTTCTTTTCTTTTAAAAAGGAATGATGAAAAAAATGTATCTCAGCTTGCTTTGCATTTTCACAGGAATAATATATGAAGAAGGGAGGAGATGCAGTTATCAATAATAAAACTGAAATAATTTGTTTGAAGGAAACCAAAAATGATAGTGTCCAATAAAAAAAACCCATACCAATCATCTCCATCATCATCATCATCATCATCATTATGAAAGTTGGGAAAGAAAATATTTCTGATCCTTCATTCTAGAAGGCTGCGGGTAAATTATGCCTAACTTAGTTAAAATCATATTTTCAAAGGAGGATATTTTCTTAGAAGTCCAAACAAAGCTATAAAATATTGAGAATGCGTCATTCCTATTAAGGTATGGGTCCAAAGAAAGTATTGATACAGAAAATTTGTCATTTTTTGTCCAGTAATATGATACTTTTTCATTCCTTGTCACTAACTATACTTGAAAATATAATGGAACCCAGCATCACAACCAGACTCCCATAGAAAGACATGCTGGGAAATTTTTACTTTTTTTTTTTGCAATATTTACATGTATTTGGAATCAAAAAGAGCAGAATTTCTTATCCATTCATTAAAGGCCACCATCATTCTTATCAAATCCATTTAACATGAGAGTTCGCCTCATGGGAGTAACAAAATTTTTGGTAAATTTTATTGAGTATCCCTTACGTTTCCTTTCCGTTGCCTAAAAATTAACCTTTCACTTATATACACGAGAATATACCTTTAAATAAAAGAAATATTAAAATGTTTATAAAAAATAAGTAAAATAATATCTTTTGTTCATCAGTCATGAAGTAACTTTGTTAATTTTAGGGATTTTAGCTAGTCAAAAGCAGGATTAAGAATGGTATATTCCAATAGCTGCATTTCTATAACCTCAGGACAGACAACCATCTGGTACTTCCTGGCTAAACTTGTGCCCTTCACAAACACAGTTTGTGGTTATAGATGGTCTCTTAGATATTTGTACTCATGTCCATCTGTTCATATGGCATTATGCCTACATGCAAGTCAGTCTTTTCACTAATTCACTGGTGCATCGGCGAGTTTAGATTGGCCATCTGGATAAAATTGCAGTTGCCATATTTTTTAGCTGCACATACAATTCTGCCTCAGTGTCATCAGTTTCATGATGGACTGACATACTGCTGGACATGTAATTATAGAGTGATGAAATTACACCTTTGAATAGGTTGATTAATACTCATGAAATTCTTAAAAGGAGTAATAAATCCCTCTAAATCAGAGTAACCTGGTGACCAAAAAAAAATCACTTTCTCCTATAATCCACTTGACACCATCATGTAGGCCAAATGAGAAGTGTTTTGAAAGAATGTTCGTACTGGATCTGTCTGGGATGAAATTATGAAGTTAAGTTTCTTCACAGCAGTCCATACAGTGCAGCACTTTGCATTTGCTGATCAGTGTCAGTAACCACCATTGGTTTGGTTACTACTGTGCCTGCAGAGCATCAAGACTTTCTCTCCCTCCCTTCCCTTCCTCCTCCAAAGTGAGTGTGCTGGGTAAGAGCTTGGGGGGGAGCACAGCTGGGACAGATGAACTGAACTGACTAGAGGGATATGTATGAACATACACCACGCTCAACAATAAAAACTCAGGAAAGGAGGAAGAGATGTTTGTTGTTTTGGTGGTTGTGACTGTTATGTCCTGCTTCCTAGGACATGCGATAACTTCCTGCCTATGGGAAGGAGTGAATTAATTTCTCGTCTTGCTTCGCTTGCACATGCAGCTTTTGCGTTTCTTATTAAACTGTCTCTATCTTGATCCATCAGTGTTTTCACCTTCCTTCTATCTTTTCTTTCCATCCACTGGGAGAGGGGAGTGAGTGAAAATCGGGGTGGTTTTCTGGCTGCTGGCTGGGGTCAGCCTAGCACAATTCTGAAATAGCATTTATAAGCATAAACTTTCTTTGGAAAATACGACCTTGAAGACTTTTAAAATCTACACATCTCAGGAGACCATGTCTGATTCAGGAAAGTTAACATGTCCAATAAAACATTGTATTTTTTCAGAAAACAACTGATTTTTGACTTGCAAGGACTCTTCTGAAGATGTGGACCTTTGGTTTTCAGCAGCAGAACAGAAATAACTAATATGAAGTATGAAAACTGCTAATGCAGAATTTTTGTAGTTTTTTAACTACCTGAGTGAAGAATAAATATATTTATGCCTTAAAGCACAAGTGACTGACCCTTTATATTCTTGGAGTTGTGATTGAATACATATACATATAAATCTACTGTTTCTCCTACTCTTCAGTGCATTTTTTCCTATTATTTTGTGATAAGTTGAGAGATGAGGTATATGCATTATCCAAAAGAGACTTTTTGACTGAGATAAATAAGTTATAATTAATTATCAATAATGAAACAAGAAAATATTAAACAATAAAACTCAGTAATGAGCTGGATAAGTCAATGAGTCCTGGAAATGAAAAGAAAGGGGGAAAAAAAAAAAGGAAAAAAAAAAGCATTCAAACAAATGATCACTGCGATTGCAATGAAATCTCTGTATTCTGAATTTTAATTTAATATACTTACACTTCAGATCTATATAGCAAGGCCATTTTCTTCATGGATTTATCTTTTAATAGGAATAATTGAATTCATCTTATATTTATTAAGTTTTTGTATAAAGGTTCAGAAGATTAAAGAAAAATGGATCAATCTTTTTCTCTCTATATGTGATCATGATAACCAAACCAGCCAAAGTTTTTCCTCATTGTTTCTAGTGATAGTACAAGTGAAACTAATGGTGTGATAACCTCAAACTCTAAGCTCAAACATAAGAATATTAAGAAGAAAAAAAAAGTGCACATAAATGTCCAACCAGGTCTCAAGTTTATTATGCACAGGGAAATAGCATAACACCACATATATGGAAACAACTGAAAAATAAAGCTGTATCATTTGTGTGTAAGGCACATAAACGACCTTGCAATATCAATTTATTCAGAAATCTACATCTACCTTTCACTCATAAATGTGTATATTAAAGGTGTGGCATGAACACCCATTTGTGTTATATTTTTGACTCCAATATGTTAACTCGCTCAGTGCAGCCTTTGTAAGGAGTATCTGGATGACCTTTAGTGCTCTTGCAGTATTACTCCATGCTTGCAACATCTACTACACATTTCCTCTTGCAGTTGTTAGGATCTTTGGGTTTAGGAACTATTTAAATATTTGTGACATTTATGTCCTTCATCCATTTGTAGTAAAATTCTGAAGTGTTACTTCAGAATTTTACTACAAATGGATGAAGGAAATTATTACTAATGTGGCATTCATTGCAAATGCTTAAGTGGAATTAGCTGAGGTGTACTGGAAAGGAGTTTGAAACACATGTGAAAGAAAAGAAGAAAGTAAGGAAGACATTATAATTGAGTTTTTGATACACTGTGAATAGTTTTTACAAGAAACTGCTGACATTTATTTTTTCCAAGTTTTTAGTCAGTAACTCCTAATATATGATTCTAAAAATAATGTTTTATGACAGAGAAACATCTGAATTTACCTAGAAAATGAGTTGTAAGTAAGAGAGATTGTGATTGGTATTAAAAACAATTATTCAGTGCAAAAAACATTTGGAAAATGCATTGTTAGAATAAGGGTTAATGGTTATTAGCTTGCATTAAAATATTATAAGTCATAAAAGTTTTGTCTCATTCTGAATAAAAAGGTATATCCAGAAGGCTGCAGCATGCTTAATATTATTAAGAAGAGAGCATGTTAGGGCAGTAATAAACCTCCGCTAAAAACAGGTATAAAAAATATCTGTCTATTCAAGTATTCAGAGGACTCCATTAACCTTCAAAGTTGCAGATACCTTCAGGTGTCTTTAAATTAATTTATTTTTCTGGCAAAGATGAAAAATGGAAACATATCCAAGGTTCTACTGTATGGAAATTGCAAAGTGTTGTCAAGTTATTATTTCAGTGACAGGTGATTTTTTTGGCAGAAAATACTTTCTTCCACAAGAATTCTGCAAGCATATAAATGATTGTCAAAATTTGCTTGGTGTCCAAGATGATGGGTCAGGAAACAGACTTTCTAGCTACAGAAGGAATTAAACATAGGTTCATTAAAGGGTGGGAATGGAAGGCCAGACGTACATGATGAAATGGTACTAAAGGAGAAAATACACATAAGTGAAGGTTGCAAGGGCATTTTGGCATGACTGCTTAGAAGGATATGTGTTGAAAGACTTGCCTGGATTGTCTGTATACTAATGGACAGAATTTGGATAACAAACAGCAACAATAAGTGCAGGGCCATGACATTGTCAGAAAAGCAAAAACTTGGTGAGATAATACATAATTGAGGCATTGTCATAGGTAATTAAATGTGATTAAAGGAAGATCAGGATAATTCTAATTTAAAGTTTTCTGTAGATGATAAAATAGACTGATGGTCTTATCTGCACAGTCCTAGAATTTAACAGAGGTCACTATCATTTATCATTGAATTATCACAGCAGATTTGCAAAGTATGGGCAGAACACTGATGCTTTTTGTTTGCAAAAAATCAGCTGTGTAAAACACTGTTTGAATCACTTAATGCTATTTTTCATGCATTCAGTTCTTGCATTCATCTTTCCTAGTACTGGGATATCTGTTAGAAAATTATGGTCTAAAATGTTCATATTGATACATAAAGAATTAAAAACTTTGGTCTAAGAGAGGACTGATGGAAAAATGCAAATATGACTAGCAATAAAATGCTATGATTCTTAAACTCTACTAATAATGATAATTTTACCTAAAAAGTTTAATTATTAACAAGCATTAAAAAATAGATATTAGCTTGCATTTTTACATTTCTATGAAATTATGCACCCTTTTCAAAGTGATAGAATTCCAGAAGATTAATGTCCCAGAAAGGAGGAAATCTTGAATTTTAAATAAATTCTCCTTTTCAGACCAAAACAACTCCATTGATTTCAATATATTTTATATCTGCATAAAAAAAGAGAGGGTTTTCCTACATTTTTCTTGAATTATAAAAGGTAATTTAAAGATGACAATGAAAATTCTCATGTTCTCTTTCTTTTCTCTTCCTTTCTAAAATTTCTTTCTGAAGCATAAATTATTTCATAATTTTACAGAAGGTAAGCTTTTGTTGGTAAAAATTAGTGCTCTAAACACAATAGTAATTTGCATAAGTATTCTCTTGTGAGGTTCTTATACACTTCAATTTTGGTGTAGTACATAGCAAAGATAGAGTTTGAAATACCGTACTTAGCTGCAACTAGATACTTTTCTTACACATCCCTTTTGTGCATATCAAACTTTCTTGGACTCAGTGATATTAATACAGAAGTTGTCAGATCATAGTTTTTGCTTTCTTGTAATCCTTTTCTTTCTCAACACTTTTGAATGGCAAGGGCAAACCTGGGTGTATAGAGGAAAAGATATATGTGTATATGAAGGTGCAGTTAGTCCAAGTGAAGGAAGAAATTAATATTTCCTAACTAAGTAATAGCCATTTCTAGAAAGTGATTTATTCAGGCTAATCTTCCTTCCAATCAGGGGAATTTCAAGCTAAATCAGTTTAGTTTAGAATGATAGGTTAGTTATCAAATATCCATACAGCTAAAACTGAGGGACATGAATCAAAGTCCAAGGAGCTGCAAAAGGCAGAAGTAATATTCTTCTGCCCAGATATAGACAATGGGCCTGATTTGAACTAAGCAAATACAAAAAGTTGGGGAGAGCGCAGTTAGAGAGTTAAGTATTGTTCTCTCTTCATCATAATTTAATTTCAATCCATGTTTCACCAAATTGTATCTGTTCTCAAGATAAAATGTAGTACAGTGAGGAAAGTAGAAACTCTCGGTAAGGCAGAAATTAATTCATGACGTTTGATTTCTTTTAAGTATTTAAACAGTTTGATTGCTTGCCTGAAATCATTTTGTACTTAATGAAAAAATCCAAGTTTGTTATTTTATTTTCCACAGTACTGCAGCAAAGTCAGTGGACAGCTTTCCACTGATGTCAGTAGTCTTTGCAAGCAATGTCAATGACCTGATCATCCAGGCCGTTTCACACATGAAAGCATATTGCCTTCAAGGAAAGTTCTGCATATAGATATATTTGAGAATTGAATCTGAAACCGAAAAATTACTTCAGATTTCCAGCATTTTTATTTTAATATAATCGCAGAATAAATTGAGTTGGAAGGGATCCACAAGGACCATCAAGTAGAGCTCCCGCTCCTGCACAGCATCATTTCAGAGTCACACCATGTGCCTGAGAGCATTGTCCAAACACTTCTTGAACTCTGTCACACTTGGTGCTGTGACCACTTCCCTGGGGAGCCTGTTTCCTCTGGGTAAAGAACCTTTTTCCAATATCCAACCTAAATTTCCCTTGACAACTTCAGGATATTCCCTCAGGTTCTGTCACTGGTCACCACAGAGAAGACATCAGTGTCTGCCCCTCCTCTTCCCCTCATGAGGAAGTTGTAGACTGCAATGAGGTCTCCCCTCAGTCTCCTCTTCTCCAGGTTGAACAGACCAAGTGAACTCAGCTGCTCCCTTACAGCTTCCCCTCAAGGCCCTTAACCATATTTGTAGTCCTCTTTTGGATACTCTCTAATGGCTTTGTATCCTTAGACTGTAGTGCCCAAAACTGCACACAGAATTCAAGATGAGGCTGTACCAGCTCAGAGCAGAGCAGGACAATCCCCTCCCTTGCCCGGCTGGCAATGCTGTGCCTGATGCATCCCGGGACACACTCGGCCCTCCTGGCTGCCAGGGTACTGCTTTCCAGCATCTCATTCCCCAGTCTGTACATACATCCAGGGTTGCCCCATTCCAGTTGCAGAATCCAGCACCTTCCCTTGTTATGGCTGGTAATTGCCTAGTCCCCTAATTTGTTGAAGTCTCTCTGCAGGGCCTCTGAGGGATCCAGCTGGAGCAGCGGATTCCACACAGTTTCAGGGTCAACTGGGAGTTGGTCATTCTTGGAGCTTAGTAAAAACATATAGCACAGATATAAAAAATTACTCTGAGCAAATATTGCCATTTTCTTTTTCAAAGTAAATCAAAATGTCAAACCAATTTGTGATAAACAGTTATATGCTTTATTTGTGTGGTGCTCCATGAAAAGTAAGAATATAAAAAAACATGAACTGCATTTCAGTTTTAACTGTGATCAATTCTGTCATGTTCTGAGTGGAAAGAGGAAATCTGAACATAGAATTTACCTTTAACCCAAACAATGTTTAAGCGGTCCAAACTATTAATACAGAAAAATATTAATAATAATACTGTTATGATGCTTCTATAAAAGATTGTATCCTTGCTTTATACATGCTTTCAGAGTTTCTCTAGGCTCACCCCCAAGCATTCCTTATGAAGATTAGTGTGGGGACAAGTTGCCAATTAGCCTTTAGTGTCCTGGGATCCTTGCTAGAAGATGGAGGAGGGATCCTTCTTGCACACTCATGAAAACTGAGTCGTGAGAAAATTGACTTTGCTAAATAAGTTTAACTCTCAGCAGGACAGCTGACCTACACTGCTTGGCCTATGACTTTAGATGGGATCTGTTCAAAACTTGTGTTTCCATGTGATACTTTTCTGGCCTATTACTAACTCATAATTTTTGTAATCATATGTAATCATGTTCTTTACTAATACCTTGGAAGATCAAATATTTTCATCTTCTTGGTTTAGAATAATAAAAGACTTGGAGAGTCTATTCATACATAAAGATCTTCATAGAAGAAATGCATAAGGGTTGAAAAAAGACATTAGCTGTGTTTTAGAATTAATAAACTTATGTTTTCTCAGGAGTGCGAAGAGGTAGTATGTAAACTGCTAATATTAAAACATTTCACCAAAAATTGAAATGATTCCATTTCCGGGGAAGTAAAGCAGTAGTGTACTGATAGAAATTTCAACCCTCTTGTTATTGGCTCAGCACATATTTTTTTATAAATTTTTCTTTGTTTTGTTCACTCTTTATGTGTTATACCTTTTTGTATCACACCATTTGACTAGAATAAGTATTTAAAGATATAATATTAAAAATTCTTCATTAATTTTTCACTTCTTTTTTTGCATAAGGCAACACTTCAGGTGCTGCAGATGATTTGCAAGATTCCTTGTGTCAGGTCCTGCCTAAAGTCATTGCAGGAGATGCTTGTCCTTACAATATAAACAAAAGGAGAAAATAAAAGTAAGAGCATGAGGAATTAAGTTCAATGACTGAGGTCACTGAAGAACTTGCCTGGGTCAATAAAAGCAGCTAGATTTCTTGTTGCCCAACTTCATGTTTTATCATTGAATCACAATGCCATTGTTTATTACAGTTTTGTTTTTAATAGATTCTTGCAATAGGGTATAAATAATTTTGTTTACAAGAGCAGAAGTCTCACCCTCCCATAACATCAATGTGAAGACTATTTCAGACCCTCCACACCCTGACATTTCCTTGAAAATGCATAAATCTTTGGAAAAAGTGTCCCTAATGAGGTTATAAATCTGTCAAACCTTTCCCTTTTCCAAGAGAAAGAGCTCCTTTCTTTAAACCTTGGCTGTTCTCAGAGCATTTTAGAATGATGTCAGTGTCCCAGCAGAGTATATGACATCTTTCTTTGATGATTTAAAGCCAATTAATCATTGAATCAACCATTCTGAGACACCACATAGATAATGTCATTTTAGGACTCACTCTTGCAAATCTGAGTAGAATGGCCTGTACATAGTTCAGCAAAGTACAGCAAAACACATATTCATTTAAGTAGTCATATTCTCTTACATATTTTTTTTTCTTTGAATTTGAAGGCTGGTGCAAGCACAACTGGAAGCATCCTAAAAATATTTTTTTCTAATGTTTAGATCACATTTTCTGATCTTCACCCTGCTTTGCTTTGAAAATCAAAGTTTCTAGGAGACAATCTAAACCTTTGAAGTGGATATATTTGGAAATCCAGGTATTGATCCAAAGACACTAAAACAAACTAAAAGAAAAAAGATTGTTTTTCATAGATCCTAATAGCTAGATGTGACTATTAATGACTGGAAATGGTTTGCAGGTCTGGGTTATGAAGGTCTCTGCTATCTTATTTGTTTATAGATATATGCTTGTGGAGAGTGGAAACTCATGGAAAAAAATGTTAATTGAAATCAATAAAGAAGGAAAATAACAAGCTGGAAAAGATGGCAAACAAGAAAATTTAGAAACATTGATAAAGTGTCGACATCAATCAGCATCACGATCAAGTCTTCACAAAGTTAGAGTGTCCTTGTTTTGGTTGATTTACGTTAACTTCATTTGAGATTAAATTAAAGACATTTTGGCTCAACTGACTTAAATTGACTCAAAGGCAAACACTGAATGAAGTTGTAATCTGATACCTCTATCTCCATAAAAAGCTGCAATATCATTTGAGTAAAAAAAGTTTTCAGAATTTTAATGCATTGTTTTCAGAGGATTTTAGAAATATGATTCTAAGTCCTAGTAGCTTTCAATAGCAGTCAAGAATGTCCTTTTGCAAGTTCTTTACACAAGAACATTGTTTAGCTTGCATTTAAAAAAAAAAAAAATCAAAAGAAATCAAATGTATATCTAGAAATCCTTACCATTTTTTCACTAAGTCACTTAAGTTTCATGGACCCTTTGATAATGGATATATCCCTCACTGACTTTTTGGTCATTCTTTCGAGAATGAAGATAATTTTCTGCTAGAATACAAAATCATTTTCCCAAGAGACATCACAATTAATCCCTTGTCCCAGACCTATCAGCTATTTATAGACAGTAATATTTAAAATTTTTTAATAATTTTCTTTGTGGCATGAATGCAGATGGATATGGAAAAATGCATCACAGCCCTCAAGTCTAGCCTTGGCTTTATAGACCTTTCCGAAAAATAGTGTGTACATCAAGCGGCTTCAAATTGTTTACTTACCTTGAAGATATAAAGATGAAGGATTCAGCTAAACCTAGCTAAAGTTGATTCTGTGAGCTCCAGGGATACTAAAGATTTCAAGCTACTTGCTTACACTGCTAAGCCATCACCCTCCAGGAAAGGCTAAATACTCTATTATTGAGGTATCTGTCTGACTACTCAGTTCTTTTAAAATTCAATTTCCTACCTCAAGAAAAAGCTTTCTGCTAATCATTATAAGTATGCCAGTCTTTTTCAATTCTCCTCAGTTCAAGTAATTGAGAATGTCCCCTTATTTTACATTTTTTGTCAGAGACTAAAATAAGAGTAAAGAAAAGGGCAAGTAACCCCTACCTCTATTCCTCAAGATATTAAGTTTATGGCATGAATTATGATTACACAATACTATATACTTACAGAGAATATATACTTCTCTGCAACTGTGGTGGTTTAACATCAGCCAGAAATTATACTCCAAGTAAGCCACTCCCCTTTCTCACGCCGCTTCTGCTTTGAGAGGGACAGATGCAAAGACTATGGGTTGGGATAGCAATTTATTGAAAGCAAAAAGGCAATGGAATAAGAAATGCACAGTAACATGAGCCATATTAACAGCAAAATTATTTAAAAAAAGAAGTTGCTTTACCCAGAAAAAAGGACTTCACCATCTTGACTTAGTTCCACGTGGCTGCTGGGACAAAGCCAAGATGGTGGAAACTCCCTGTAGGTTGTGTGTGGAGAGAGATAAGATAGAACTGAGCTACAGGCTGTGGGATGTGCCTGCAGAGCTCCATGGCAGCACAGACAAGCTTGTCTCTGCCTGACCTTGTGGGGGGGACATGCCACAGGGCAGACGCCCTAGGGAGAGGAGCCTGCTGGAAGCTGCCAGACAACTGAACAGCGCGTGATCACCCCATACAAGGACATTAAGAAAGCGTATTGCTGACGTGGCAATGTGTGATAGGTTCCTTACTGAAAAACACCATATAAGGAAATACTGTGTCTTGAAAAGGTGTATAAAACCAGCTAGTTTCTCTGAATAAACGTCTCAGCATCCCTACTGGTCTGAGTCCGTGCCTCGGTCCTTACAGTCGTGTCCATATAGCCCCCGAGATGAAGACAGGATGGCAGCTGTTCCTGCACTGGTGGCTCTCCCCCCATCCCTGGTCCTGAGATAATGGAAAACATCAGTAGGTAAAACCCTGAAAGTCAGATTGTCCACATCCTGCTATGCGCTCCCCTCTTCTTCCCCCCAAAGCCACACGCTCCAGTGATGATGCCAGCAGTATAGAAAAGCAACCTAGCCACGCCAACATGGCACTAACCTCCCCAACAGAACAGTAGACATTGATTAAAAGCTATGACAAACAGACAGATTCAAACGCAACAGATAAGAAAATATGATTGTGAACTGATTTCCTAAAAAAAATATGTAAAATGAACTTATAAGCCAAGTAGTCTCAAAACTTTCTGAGCTCATTTGCCAACTGCATCTATTCTGGAAGTAGTATATTTGTATATGTGTTAATTGCAGATTTTCTGACTGGAGTACTTAAAAGTCGTGTTGGTTAAAAACTCAACCATACAAATGTCCTTCTTCTTCCCAATACATACATTGAATCCCACCCAGAAAGACAAATAAAATGTGAGAGTAAGTGTTGAAATTATTAAGGCCTTGTCAAGTTTGGAAGATCTTTCCTTTATCATTTTAAAGAAAAATGGAGTCCAAAAGAAAGGTTAAACTAAAATTCCCAAGTAAATGTTTCCAAGATTAAACAACAGGAATGATGAAAATTTCCATGATTTATAAGAAAATAAACTAAATAGGCAACCATATGACTAATGTTAATTGATGACAGTATAATTATAGTGGCAAAATTCTGATAGAGACTGAATTTTATGGAAAGAGCTCACCATACAATAAAAAAAATACAGTAAAAATTCTCAGAGATAAGTCCTACCTGGTCTATGCTAGATATTCAAGAACACTTTTGCTGAATTTATAATGCATGTGGGTATTTTGAAAGAAATGTAGAGAATCATGAAAAAAGAGGCAGAAAATCACCAAGAACATTGTAATCTCTGCAGCATTATGATCCTTGAATACCATATGATCCTTGAATAACATATGATCCTTGAATATGATCCTTGAATACCATAAGCTTATTGTCTTAAATATACTGTAATTTTAAGGGATATTGCTACTCATTTTAAGCCACCATTTGCTATTCTGTCCATTGAAATAGGTTAAAAAATAGTTCAAAGTGATAAGGACAGAAAAAGAGAAAAACTATTCAAAATTCTTTTTATTAAAAAACCAAACAAAAAACCCCAAAACAAACATATAAACAAAAAAAAACCCCAAAACCAAAACCAAAACAAAAAACCCCACCCCTAAAACTAAACAGTTGGCAAAACAATGAGTGAAAAATCTCACAAATATATTTGTGCAACTTTCAACAACTATTATATCTATTTCTCACAATCTTCCCTATTATAATTGTTACAACTATTACAAAAGTTGACATTATAATAATCTCTATTACCACATTGTTAATTTATTCACTTATTTCAAATTAGCACAAAAGCATAAATTAAAATATTTAATTCATTAGGATAAGAAAAATCAGTTCCTAAGTCTGTATTATATGCAGACAATAAAATGAAAGCTAAAACAAAACTAGTGACAACACTAATGTAGCTATTTAATTTGTGCTTAAGACTCTTCTCCTACTGGAATTTACTCTTCTACAAAATAACAAAAAAGTTCTGAAACCTCAATTCTCTTCCCAGTTTCCTGTATTCCCTGACCACGAAGTTACAGAATACACTGAGGCTTTGTAAATCTCTCAGTACCTCCTGTAATAGCTACCACATTTTATGAAATTTAACAAACAAGATTTTCAGAGATCATAAGCAATTTTTTTTCCTAGCCACCAGGACATGGAATCCCACATACTGGAGCTCTATCTTAATATCTAAATTAATATGCAACAGAAGATGACAACAGGAAGAATAAGCTATAATCAGATGGTTGGGAAACTGCTTATAAAAGTAGGAAGCCAAAGCTCAAATTGCAGTCCAAACCAAGAAAGGCTTTTTGAGTCCTCTCAAATTCAGTCAAAAATTTCAGCCAAAAAGCTTAGAAGTGGGCTTTTTTTTTTTACGAAAATATTAAAAAGAAAAGAGAGAAGCAAAAATATTAATACAATAATAATAAGAAGAAGAATAAATTTCAATATGCAGTTCTACTGCATAAGAGTACAATTAGCAAAAAATAAATAGTTTCAACTACTCTTGATCATAAAATTTCATATATGTGCAATGACTGATTTTGGATATTTAGCTATCTGCATAATGATTTCTATTGTTTTAAAGACACACAATAATATTCACTTCCTTTCAGTAGTTGTTGAGTATTGGTGGTTACTGCTAAACTAGTAAGCTGCATTTAAGTTGAGCATCATGGCTGATGAATCTGAATTAAAAGAAGAGACAAACCCCCAAAATTAAAGCATTTCTATAGATGTAAACTAATGGCTAATAAGGAATGAATGTTCCACACAACATAACTAAAAAAAATTTGAAAATCTATATGCATAAAGGTTCTGTCTTCTTAGTTGCCATGCTTTGATGTATTTCAGAGAAACCAGGTGAACACTAAAGTCAAGGCCCTTTCAATTTAAGTAATTCGTAGATGGGACAATCTGGAGAACTGTCTTTGGGGCATTAAGATGCATAAGAGAGGTGGCAGCTCTTTAAGTACATTTTTCTTAAAGCACGAGTGCTCTTCATTCCCATGTGTAAGAAATCAGGCAAGGAAGAGAGGGAATCAGCATGTCAGAAGAAGGGAGGTTTAGGTTAGATACAGGGAAAAATTTTTCACCGTAGGATGGTTGAGGACTGGATCAGGTTTTGCAGGGCAGTGGTTGCAGCACCAAGCCTATCCAAGTTCAAGAAGCATTTGGACAATGCTCTCAGGCACATGGTGTGATTCTTGGAGTGTCGTGTTCAGGGCCAGGAGTTGAACTTGATGATTCTGGTGGATCCCTTCCAACTTAGCATATTCTATGATTCTATGAATAATGACATCCTGGTCAAGCTAAAGTGTAGAAGGAAATGCACAGGAAGTGGAATCAGGGGCAGATGTCCTAGGAAGACGGTAGGACTCTGCCCAGATGCATAGAGGTAGACTCAGGAGCGCTAAGGGACAGTTGGAGCTGAATTTGGCGAGGACTGTGAAGAGTAACAGGAAGGGCTTCTACAGGTACATTGCTCAGAAAAGAAAGAGGAAAGAAAATAGAAACTACCACCACCTCTCTACTCCCCCCCACCAGTAAAGAAGATAGGGGAATTGGTGACAACAAATATGAAGAAGACTGAGGAGCTCAACAGGTTTTTTGCTTCAGTTTTCACTGGTAATCACTCTTTCCACATTTCTCAAGTCCCTGAACTTCAATGAAGTCCTTCCCACTGTAAAGGAACATTAGGTTCAATACCACTTGAGAAACACAAACATGCGTAATTCCATGGGACAGGGAGAATTGGCTAATAATGGCTAATCCACTGTCCATGGTCATCCTGCCATTGGATGCTCAGTTTCCTTTCACTATATTCATTTCTTTATATGGACTATTGAAGAAAATCTACAGCTGTTTGAAATACTTCAAGTCTAGCGTTACTTAAAGTGACATAAAAAATAAGAATGATTTGCAGTCCTGGCCTTTAATTTCTAGAGGACCAGAAGGAATTTTTTCTGTTTCTTCTTGATCTGGTAATAGTTTTGCTAGAAAGTTTGTTAACTGGTTTTTTTCAGTTGTTTGTTTGTTTGTTTGTTTGTTTGTTTGTTTTCTCCTTTGGAAGCATATGGGATATTTTTTTCCAGTCCATTAATTTAGAACAGGTGTTATTTTCTTGAGGCTTCTTAAAGCAAGTTTCTTTCTAGCTTGTTCTTTTTTTTTTTTCTTGAAAGCTTTCTCATCTATTTTCTATTAGGATTTTTTGAAAAACAGAAGAAAGAAAATACAAGTAAGGGATGGGCCCTGCAAAATGACTCCAATTAATGGAGGAAACTTTCCCATTTATAAACTGAATAATCAGTTTTGTACTTTATAATCATATGTCACAGATAGATCAATTACTCCATTACTACTTTGAGAGAGAAGAAAAGTCTATTAGAAACCACATAACAGCACAGTAAAAATCCATTCTAAATAATCTCATTTCTATTTGATAAAACATCATGAAAATGAACATAAAACCCCAAACTAGATGATCTTCAAACAAATGGGTTTTTTCTAAGCTTTTCAAATAAGTTTATATATGTATCTAATAATTGCAAACCAAACCCACTCGATTCCTACAGAAAATAAAACCATAGGGCACAATCTTTTTTCATCTCATATGTCACTGTCTATTACAGAGAGTTTTCTTCATTATGTTCGTATATATTCATGGTGAGATTATGTTCATCACCTCACGCTGCCTTTATCTTACCTTTCCTTTAGGCATACAAAGCTAGATCAAGGGGGAAAGACTCTAAACTATAGCATAGATGTTACTTGAAAGCACAGATGAGTAATTTAATGATTTTATGATCCATTCTATTATCAACTGAGTATTAATTGCCCGTATTGCATTATGTTTTTCCTCCTTTGTCTCTGATGCTGCTTCTACATTGGTTGTGTATGCACGACATTTTGACCCTGTTAAACCAAGTGTAAGCTTCTTTAAATACTGCTTCGACATATAGAGATTCAACATGTGTCGTAGGATAGTAGTCTTTTTTTCTGTTTTCTTTTGTGTTGCAGAGCATAGATAACCAAAGAGAAAAGATTAATCAAGTGGCATTGGTGTTCAAAGACCAGCACTTCCACCTAATGGGTAAAAATAGTGGGACAGAACAGAGATTGAAAACAAAGAAAAAAAAAAATTAAAAAATAAATTGCAAAAAATGAGAAAAAAAACAGCACAGGAGACTTGGAGAGGTGAGTGCAGGCTGAATAGTTTTTAAAATATCAAAAAAAGGTGAAAAGAAAAACAAGAAATATTACTTTAAAATATATATGTTGTAATAGAGAAGAAACTCATTATTTTTACTGCACACTACTCATTCCACTGTTTGAGATTTCATGGTTTAGCACAGCTTCATGAACATTTCTGAAGTTCACCACTTGAAACAGATATTTTCCTGTCTTCTATATCTTTTAAATGCTGCAGTACTAGAGGAGACTACAGCCCTGAAACATAGATTATTAGCAAAGCTAATAATTTAGCATGTCCAATTTTACTAGGAAAATAAAAGCTCTTTACTCACCTGCAGTCAGGGAAAAAAGATAGATGAAGAGTGGTATCCATACTTTCACACAAGTATAAATTGCATTCAGACAGTTTCCCTTGTTATAGCATAGTGTTCTCTCAGTTTGACCAGAGTGCCATTCTCAGCCTGCCATCTAAAGAGCAGCTGATTTAATTATACTCTTTGAATGTAAGTTCCAAATTTAAAACAAAGTCCATTAGCTAAGTTTGATCTAGATACATGTGCCATTTTTAATGTCTTTGAAAACAGTTTATGCAGATATTGTTTCCTTCTCTGTTTATTTGAGACTCTGAAGTGCTGGTCTCTTTTGTTAAGGGTTAATTAAACAGACCGTGTGGGAAATGACTGAATTAGAGATCCATTAAAATTGTTAATTGTGTAGCAGATAATTGTTCAAAGTTACGACTTTGTTTTGACATCAAATTTTCAACATTTTACAGCAGGTGAAATTACTACTACCTGCCTCATGGGACTTGCTATTTATGGCATTCTCCTGTGGTTGAAAAGAAACCTGGTAGCAGAAGGAGAACAATTTTGCATTTAAAGTGTGAATTCAGATTTTTTTTCTTTTATGTGGGTCAAGAATAAGTTTACACAACCTGGGAAAATACTTAAGGAACTTAAAATAGTCTTAGTGGGATTTTTCCTGTTCTCAGATTATAGAAGAATGAGAAGGTTTGGCAAACTACAGAAGGTAACAAATGGTCAAAAAACGAAGCTACGTATTTTTTTCCCCTCATGTAGTTATCCTGAAGACATTAATTTTGCCAAATACTGAACTCCAAGTGAGTAGCCAGAAGAAATATCCTCAGGGGTAAATCTAGTAGTTAAAAATAAAAGCAACAACAAAAAAGCCCCACATCACAAAACAAAAACAAAAACCAAGGAAACATAGTCATAGATGAAGAAATAATAGAATTTTAAGGGAAAGACTGAAAATGATAAACACAAATCAGGAAGACTTTTCATCCAGTAAATTTGGAACATGGGATTAGAAACAACTATGATGCTTCTAGCCTAGTTTGAGAAGCCTTGGAATTAAAATGGAGAATTAGCAAGTATGATTCAAGATATAAACAGACTTTACAGAAAATACTAATAACAGCAACTCTAGTTAGACCAGACGTGTTGAAGACTCAACTCTTTAGGAAGAGGAGAAATAAAGGGAAAAGTAAAGTACATGAAAGATGTGTCTCAGTGTTAAAGAAAAAAAGGTAACAAGAATAGAATCAAAACTGTATGAAACCCCTATTATGTGACAGTAAGAATTTATAATTTCCAAGACAGAAAATCTGCTCTAGATATCCAGTATTGACTATAAACAATAATATCTATGGAAGAAAGAAGCAAAAAATAAAAAAATTAGTGAAAATATATGAAAATTGAAAACTTTAATTTCCTAGGGAAAGCACCATCTAATTGATAGGTAGTTCTGGAAAACAATCTTTAACAGCTTTTTCTGTAAAACAACCAGCAGACCAACTGCAAGGCTTACTATTTTTACCTTAGCAGTGAGTAGCCGATGAAAGCACTACTCACTTATACCAAAGCTGAAAAACATAGTGATTGTGATGATAATGAAATTATCATTTTAGTCCAAAATAAATCTATCATTTATTACTTCTGTTAGCAATGTTGTAGAAAGAAAAACTTAGATTACTCATGGAAACGAGTAGCAAGGCTGACAGAAATTGAGAATGATTAACATGATTCCTTTTGAAAGGGGTAGAACAGGGCAAATTAAGCTTCAAAAATTGTTTCTCTTTCTAAAATTAAAGGAAATCTGGTCTTTGAGGGTTTAGTATGTTATATATGCATCATAATTTTTTATCTGTCAAGTTCTTTAAATTCTTTTTTCTGTCTTAATCCTCTCAAAATGCATGTATTTCAACCTAAGGGAAGGAGGACAAATTGTTCTTTGGTATCACTAAATTGTGTTTCTGAAGTTTGGTGATAAATCTTCCTTTATTTTTTCATCAGTCACAAACATTTGAAAGAAACATGACATTGCCATACCTTAGATTAGAGTAAATTCCTATAGATAAGAAATAAAAGTAAAGAAGTATGTATTTAAAAAATGTAGAAAAGCAGATTTCTTACTTTATGGCATCCTCCATATATAGTTTTATGAAATTAAGATTATGATGCTAAGGAAAATATCAGTAGTTTGGGTTTTTTTAATCTTGTATCTTTAAAAATCTCCTTATTGCTTATAGCTCTGGATGGTTGGTGGTCTCTTATGTAGGTTAAAAATTATCAGTTATTTCCTTGTGATTCCAAAAATTTTGTTTCATAACTCAGATGGCCTCTGTTGATCTCATGTTCTACATGAAAAAAAGGTAGTCTGCTAAAACACATAAATCACACTCCTCAAAATACTACACTATGAAAATATTGCACTTTATTTGACAGTAATTTATAAATTACATTAAAAATTCCTGAATTTAAGTCATCTGAAGAGCTATAAGAAATTAATATAAGAAAGAGGAGCTGGTGCTTTAATTCAAGTGTTACTTCATGTTATTTTGAAGTATTATTTTTAAATTATTTGACAGAATGAACAGGAAAAACTTCCTGTCTCAGATGAAAAGTAATTGCTCATGCAATATCAAAATGTAGCTAACATTCAAGGGTGAATCTTATGAAAATGCAGAACAATTTTATTTTAGAACTTAAAAAGAGTGCCAGGCATGCATAAACCATGATTCTTATGAAGTATTTAAATATTAAAAAGTCAAAATCCTTCATTTGACAGTGTCTGACCTTTAAGCTTATCTGCTTTTAAAATACATCTTACCTATCTACCAAAACTTTAATCACTTTCTCATTTCAGATATAGAAAGAAAGATTCCATTTAAATCAAGCAAAGGTCATCCTCCTTTGAAATATAGATTACTTACCTTTAGTTTTTAAAAAAGTGAAGACTGGAGAACAAACTCAGGAGAAACAGCTTTTTCTCCACACTAAGATAGTACTGAGTCAGCAGTGGAAAGGATTAAACATAATTATGTGTAACTTCCAGAGACCGTAAGGTCCAGACAAGAAATAAAATGCAATTCAGTTTCAAAATGTATGAAGTTCATATAGTTACAAAATGAAGAAATAAGATGTTATGTTATCTACTCTTTTTGAGCTACTTAAACTGCGATTAGGTTAAAATGGCACCAGAGGCATCAAGAGATAAGACCGAATAGGTAATCTGTCTGAGACTACTGAGATGAATATGAAGTTTTCAACCTCTGTCTGATTATTTACAAGCCAAGTAAATTACAAGTTTCTCTTACGTGTTAAATGTATAATTTCTTTTACTGAAATATTGCATTGTATTTTGCTTGTCCTCAAGTATCAGCAAAATTTGAATATTTAAGATGTAATCAAAATATGATTTTAAGTCTCCAAATGATTGAACATTTCATAGAGCAAAATAACTTCTGCTATCCAGTCTTCTAAAATAAAATATAGCAGAAGAGCTACTTCTAGGATTTACCCACGCATGAGAATCTGAGTTTGTAGTTTATCTGATCTCGTATATGTGAACGTGAAATTGTTTTGAACATAAAAATGTCTAACGTTAAACTATTTAGAATAATAATATATTTGAAATAACAATTGGCTTTTGGTTTAATTTTACATTGTAAAATATAACCTTTTTTTTAGAAAAGGTCTTCTTTTCAGAGTCACAGAATCAATTAGGTTGGAAAAAATCTCTGAGATCATCAAGTCCAACCTACAACCCAACACCACCTTGTCAACCAGACCATGGCACTGAGTGCTTCATCCAGTCTTTCCTTAAACACCTCCAGGGACAGTGACTCCACCATCTCCCTGGGAAGCCCATTCCTACATCTAATCAGCCTTTCGGTGAAGAATTCCTTCCTAATGTCCAACCTAAACCTCCCCTTAATAGGAGGTGTTCTCGTCCTATTGCTAATTGCCTGAGAGAAGCAGCTGATCTCTACCTGGCTACACTCTCCTTTCAGGCAGTTGTAGAGAGTGATAAGGTCACTCCTGAGCCTCTTCTTCTCCAGGCTAAACAGCCCCAGCTCCTCAGCCACTTCCCATAGGATATATGCTCCAGACTCTTCACCAGCATTGTTGCCCTTCTCTGGACCTGCTCCAGTGCCTCAGTGTCCTTTCTGAATCGAGGTGCCCAGAACAGGATTCAGTACTCAAGGTGTGGCCTCACCAGTGCCAAGAACAGGGGAAGAATCATTTCCCTATTCCTGCTGGCCACACTATTCTTGATATAGGCCAGGATGCCACTGACCTTCTTGGCCACCTGGGCGCAGCTGGCTCATGTTCAGTCGTCGGTCTGCCAGCACCTCCACATGCTTTTCCGCTGGGCAGCTTTCCGGCCACTCTGCCCCCAGCCTGTAGCACTGCATGGGGTTATTTTGGCCAGAGTCTAGGACCTGACACTTGACCTTGTTGAGCCTCCAGCTGTTGGTCTAGTGCCATCTGTGTAGCTTGGCCAGATCCCTCTGATTTTCTCATACAGTTTGCAACTCTGATAACCTTTAGTACTTTTTAAATAGAATTTATTAGATTCTTGTAATGCTGGGGCACCTAAAAATACACGTTATATCTTCAAATGTGTAGGTTTTGATATTTTAATTGCAGGTTAAAAAAAATCAGTGCAGAAATGTCTGTAAAATTAACAAAGCCATCAGTAATAGACTATTAATGGATATTTTAGACAAGAATGGGAATTTTAACAGGTATTTTGTGCATTGGTATTAAAATTTCTCAAGTCATATCCAATACAAAGCAATGTATCTTTGATCTAATTTTCATAGATTAAATCAGTAACCACAAAAACAGTCTCAGTTTTCCATGCAGATTTTAACTGGAAAAAAAAAGAAAATCACTAAAACCTTCTTTCAGAGAAAAGTTCATATTGTCTACTGTGATCAATATTTAGTTCACTGCCATTGCCCTCTGGTAAGCACGACTTAAAATATATGCTCTATATTATTTAGAGTTAACCCATTTCAATGTAAGTATATTGGCATTACTTTTTATTGCTATCCAATGTTTATCAGATCAAACATCAGTTAAGACTCCATGACCATAAATTAATCTCTTTACAATTCATTCTTAGGGATGGTCTAGGCACTGAGTGTAAATATATACATATACACACACACACACACACACACATACATGTACATATATACGTATATAGAGATATAGAGATGTATATACACATACACACATATATACATATATACCTATATGCATATATATATATATATACACACCAATAAATAATTTATTTGATCAGCTGATCAACATGTTAATACTGGTACTTGGTCAAATGCTGCTTTGTACTCAGGGATCAGATGTGCATATGCACACAAAGTTTTGGAAATAAGAACTGAATGTTATATCCTATTATGTGAATACCAATAAGCTGTGATTTAATTATGGGCTAGTCATGAAGGCAATGACTTGTATTTGCAACCTTAATTTTGCCATTTTATGTCTTGAATGTAAAGCTATACAAGCTTATTGCTTTTTTCTTTGCATATTGTTTTAATAACATATGTAAATAAGAAAAAAATGTATGTGATGCATGAATTATTTTCAGCTTGCAAATTGTCTAGTTTTTCATCATCCAAAATGCATAAGAAATATGAAAATATTTAGTAAATAGAGCCATTAACTTAACAGAAAACAAATATTTATCCCACCATGGAGCTCATGAAGTTCTCAGTATGTAGAATTCCTCTGTGAAACACTGATGCATTTTAGAACAATAATACATCTGGTAGAATGGAGATTTTAGTCAATCAGAGCAGATGAATCAAAAAGTTTTTTACAGTTACATCGGTTAAGTCTTTTTCTTATGTATTAGTTAGTATATTTTCCTTTTCTTTTACTTTAACGAATAATTTATAAAAAAAAGAGTTGTTTTTGCCTTTCTCAGCAAAAGATGAAATTTGTCATACTTCTGAAGAGCTTGCTGCACGTATAGGTAATAACATACTCTGATTTTTAAAAACATATGAGCTATGAGCTACTCTAAAAATGTAATTTTATAATTATCCAATTAGGTAAAGGTAAAGAAAAAAGGTGACAATATAGCCTGATGTGGATCTAGATGTCACTCATATAAAATGCTCAATTAAAAGCACAGTTAGTAAATATATAAGTAGACCACAGAGGGAAAATATAAACCATGTGTTGCTGAGGAATTGAAAATGTGACACAACCTCGCCTTCTGTAACTACATAGCTGTTATTGTTAGCTAACGGGCTTAAAATAATCAGTATTTATACACTCTCTGAGCTGGGTTGACCCTAACCAACAGCCAAACATCCAGCCATGTCCTCTCGCCCTCTCTCCCTCCCTTGTCCTGCAGGTTGAGAAGAAAATGTATAGGGAAGCCAAGAAGACTCATGGATCAGGATAAAGTTTAACAGCAAAAGCTGTGCAGAAGTAAAGCAAAACAAGGAAATCCTCCACCACTTTTCATTAGCAGACAGATGTGCCAATTCCTGGAAGGCAGGGCCACAACATAGATAACAGTTGCTTGGAAGCACAAACACCATACCCATGAATGTCTTCTCTTCCTCCTTCTTTCCTTGAGCTTTTATTGCTGAGCTTGATGTCATGTAGCATGGAACATCCCTTCAGTCAATTCGAGTCTGTTATCCTGGAGACGCTTCCTCCCAACCTCTAGTCTGACCTCAGCTTTCTTGCTGAAAAGAGTGATGGTGATGGAGAGCCAGAGCTGGGCAAGCACTCTTCAGAAATAGTCTAAACATGGGGTATTATCAACACTGTCTTAAAGATCCAAAGTGCAGCATCACAAGGGCTGCTGTAAAGAAAATCAAATCCATTCCAGACAGACCCAGTACACCTGTAAGCAAGGTGGGAAAGGGCAGAAACATTTTTCCCTATATGCTTCAAGTCAATGTTCTATGTCGTTTCAAGAGAGTTTAACTAAGAAGGATGACTCTTTTGAACCATCTTTGTCTATTTAATTTCAGTCTAAATCACAGCTAACAAGCAAATTACTTCCACAGGGCTCTAGCTACTTCAGTCTATCAGTCAGCATTGGTTATCAAGTGAGTAATGCTGAGTACACCATGTTCCAGTCATAGCCTAGCACCCCAAATGTAAAGAATGATAAAGTAGCTGGCTTCATAAGTTTTTCACTAGGCAGAGATAGAGAATGTCAGCAAAATGTTTTATATAGGCATCTCAAATTATCTGAAGAGGTAAACAATCTATTTCCATGATAAATAAGAAACTGTAATATGCTTAAGAGTCAAGAAATCTGAGTTCTGATTATACAGACCCTAACTTTCTAAGACTGATTTTCTATATCATTGGTCAAAGCATTCAGTTCTGTCAGAATTTAGATTATTGGAATACCTCATTAAATATTTAACCTCATGGTAAGAAAATTACTACTTAAGGAAGTCAAAGTTATAATTATCCAAGGTAAACACCTCTTCTATTACACCAATGTTTTTATCATAATATTAAAATCTGGCTACTTTGGATAAATATTTGATATATACGTTATATATTTGATATATAATATACATAATAAGGTATAGGTTACTTATTAATATATAAATTTAACACAATTAACTCAGCTATAATTAATTTTATATCTATAAATTATATATATATATATATATATATATGATCTGGGCTTAGTAAGATTATCACTGAATTCAGTCAGTCTTGCTCTCTAAGCACTTTCTACCTCCTAAGGAATCCTGCAAAGAATATAAATAGGTATCAGAACTTATCTTACATATGTATATATATCAGAACTTATCTATGTACTTAACAGTATCAAGTTATTTTCAGGACTTGAATAGTTCTGAAAGACCCACCATTTTTCTCTTTTTCCATTTGCACACAAGTATCTAAGTTTTATCACAATGTTATATTTGCAATTTTTTAAAAAATCTCGTTTGAATGTATTTTGAGTTTTATTTCATTTTTTTATTAGTATTTAAATGTTAAAATAAAATATTTATGTACTAAAAGATGACAAAAAAATTCCAATAAATTATTTGTTTCCATATTTTTATATTAGACTATATAAATAACATTTTGTCATTTTAGGTGTAAATAGGATATATCTATAAAAGAGATCAGAAACCTCTTAGACTGTATGTTCTTATGAGGGTAAAAAAAATGAAAAGCTATAATAAACAAATGAATGTATTTTATTATTTATACAATTATTGTGAATTCTATAACAGGAATAGAGGAAAATAGAAGAGGAATGAAGTTTTCCTCGGTGATTACATTTATTCAACATGTCTGCCTCCTTACTTTCTTTCTCGCTATGAAACCTAATGTGAAACAAGACTCAATTCAGTTAAATTACTTTATTGTCAATTAGCAAAGTATTAATTTATGATTTGGGTATTGAAGGGAAAAATAAATCTTTTAAATAATCAGGTAAGGAGACACTTTTCTGCCCCTTCCCCTAGTTCAGCTCAGTGCAACCCATCTCCTCACCTGTTCCTGGTGTGAACTCCACTTGTTTTCATCACATGTTATGCTCAGTCCCTCCATGATACTTTGGTGAACAATGGGAGATGCAGAAGGTTGATACTGGGCTCTAGTGGTTTGTTTCTGCTGCTCCCCACTTCTTACTTCTTTTCCTCAACTGCTTCTTACTGCTACTCTGCTCTAGCATGGACTGCTCATGGCTGTGGCCCCTCACCAAGCAGAAAAAACAACTGAGGCCTTCTTCATAGAAGGAAAAAGTCTCATGTTCACAGGCTCTAGTCTTCATGGGGGATGTCTACTGAAACAACAACATAACAGTGTACAAACAATCATGGAAATTTATGGACTACTCTAACAACAACTTCCTGACAGAGGTGATTGTGAAAGAACTGGACGTGGATATGAAAGTAGTGGGAAGATTTGGATGCAGTGACCATGGAATTTGAAACCTTGAAAGCAGGGAGCAGGACAAAATGCAACATTTCAGGACTTTCAGCAGACTTAACCACTTCAGAGATCAATTTGGATGATTCTGTGGGGAGCTTCTCAGAAGTTCAAGAAACAGAAACAGGAGATTCTGGATCTGGGGAGTAATAATCCCAGATAATGATACACACCTGGGGGCAAACTGGCTCGAAAGCAGCTTTTCTCAGAAAGACCTGCAGGTCCTGGTGGACATAAAATTTGACATGAGCCAGCAATATAGCCTTGCAGAAAAGCATTATCATGAAAGCAGTGCCAACACCTCAAGGAAGATGATACTTTCTCTTTATTCAGCATGGTGAGGCCATATCTGGAGTACTATGTCCAGTTTTGGGCTCCACATTAGAGGAAAAAGTATAGACTTCCTGGAACAAGCCCAGCACAAGGCCAGAAAGATGATGACAGCACTGGAGTACCTCACATATGAGGAAAGGCTGAGAGAACTGGGATTGTTCAACCTGGAGAAGGCTCGTGAGAAATAAGGTCAATGTATGCATGTATCTGCAGAGACAATGTAAAGCGTATGGAGCCAGACTCATGTCAGTATCACAGTGACAGGACAAGCAGGAATGGATACCAACTGAAAGACTGGATGTCCAGTCTGAACATCAGGGGACAGATTTTTACCATTAGAGTGACTCACAACTGGCAAAGGTTTCTGAGAGAGGTTGTAGAGTCTCCATGCTTGGAGTTGTTCAAGCTCTCTGAATGATCTGCTATAGCTGACTTTGCTTAAATTGACGGTAGACCAGATGACATTCAAAGGTCCCTTCAGGTTTAAAATATTTTGTGATTCTGTGAAATAATTCTATTTAACATTGTTTGTGAGGTTACATTAATAATTTCAATCAAATTAAATCAGTACACTATTTTCAGTACACAAAATATTCCTGTTCTCTTTATTTCTCATTGAAATTATGGTAATAAAAATGTGTTAATGGGAAGTAATTTAAAATGCAGTTTGCATTAACAGAAAAGGTAAAAATATCTTGTGCTTTGGTCCTTTAAAGTCTGAGTCATAAATTCATTAATTGAAATATATATTAAATCTGTTTAGAAAAGAAATGTATTTCCAGTTGTCTAGTAAAGCAATATTTTCAAAGCTACAATTTATAAGTAAGATTATTTTCTTCAAAAATTATGTCTCTTTCTGAAGGAATGATTGTAAACTCTTACTGCCCTGCTTTTCTTCATCATTTTTCTGAGATACAGAACTTCTGAACTGGTAATGTATTTTAACAGTAAGTGGCCTTGAGACATGAGAAAAATGGGATATATTAAGTGACTGCTCATTATATCACCTCTACAAGCAGCTTGTAACAGAGCTTTTGAAGGAGAGAATTACACTAATCCCAATAAAAAGAACAGGAGAAAAAGAATAATAGCACCATATATCAGTAGGCTAGCATCATTTTCAAGTGATACTGTATGTGAAGAATGCAAAAAGTGATAAACAGTATTTTCTTCAAGCAGCAGGCATCTCAGTTGTATTCTTCCTTCTTGCTTATATAAAATCGTCTTTATTTTGCTGTAATAGTTGTGATTATAATGTAATTTTATAGTGATTGGTTAGGATACACATAGTTTTCCATATTATCAAGCAATAGTGTGAAACCTGTAAGGATGCAAGAATATAAATGGGCACCCATGTCAGAACTCTATTGAATTGAGTGTGGAACATAAAGAACTCTCCAGAGAACCAGTTTCTAATTCAGCAAAATCATTGAAAACAGCCAGGTGTGAAGTGAATGAAAAGTTCCATTAAATGTAAGAATTTTAATTAATTCCTGAATGTGTGTCTGAGAAACATGCAAGCATTTACAAAATACTATAAGAAAAATCTGAGAATTGTGACAGAGCTACTACTGAATAAGACTGAAATATTAACAAAAGAGATGTATTCTCCAACAGATATTTTAATCAGATAACAATCTAAAAATCAAATATTAATAAATAGATCTTGAAGAATATTTCATGATATAGAAAAATGTACAGATAATGAAAAATAGAAAAATTAGTATCGCAAGTGGGGTAAGTAGTATTTGCTGGGCTTATTGATACACTAATTATAGAAGATAATATTTTATATTTTAAACAGTATTAAATTTATACATTATAATGTACAAACATGTAGTTCTTTAGACATTTTTATAAATCAAGAAATGGCATGTAATAGATAATTCTATATTGAATCTTTTCAATAGGGTTCTAATAATTGTATTAAATACTAGCTATGTTTCTCTTATTGTGAAGCTTTCTATCAGATAAATAAGGTTGCATTTAAACTATAAAATGGATTTTATGTGTAAAAAATATACACTGCACTGAAGACTAGTTCAGAATCAGGATAAACTTTTCCTTCATAGCCAAATCCTTCATAAATTAGGTGTAGCTTACTAGGAGTTTGTCCTCTGTTGTAGATATCCTACTTAAGGTTTTGTCTACAATCCAACCAAATGGAATCCCTCTTAGTGATGGACCTAAATTATTAATTCTAATTCACCAATTCTCAACATTTTGGAAGGTTAAATCTCAATTTTTAAAATAAAATTCCATATTCTCATTTAGAATTTAATTTTTTATTTACAAACCTTTTTGCTGACTGCAACACCATTTTTAATAACTTCTTATGACACCTGAAATCTTGTTTATAGGTGGTTTTTAGATCTCTATCATAATAGAGTTTTAATAAAATTCTTAAAATAAGATGAGACTGAAAAGTTTAGTTCTGTCTTCATGTTTCTACTTATCAGCAAGTATTGAAACATTAGCCACAATGACCTTTTCAATGCTTGTCATAAAATAGATATTTTCCCTTACTGGATATTTGATGAAGGGTAAAAAGTAATGACTGTATTTCTCCTACTCTGCCCGACAAATAGCTAGTTTACTATAGAAGGTAAGTGAATATTGAAATCTATTAGTCATGGTGATGAAAGTATCATATTCCTTGCCCAATCTCAGGTATTCCAGACTTGAATGATAATTTTAAAATACCAACACAAATCTAATAATTGGTTTTTGTACACATAAAACACATGCTGAGATCAGCCTTCTCAGGGAATCCCATAGAGGTGGCAGGAAAAACCAATATATTTTTCACCTCTATTTCGTTCTTTGTTTCTTACAGACTCATGCAGCTAACCAGATAGTTTAGCTTATTTCTACCTAACATACAGCCCAACTGATTCCCCCTCCCACCTTCCACCCCGAGAAGTACTATATATAGCATAGTATGAGGTACATAGTGTATATATCATAAATAGTGTAGAGTATATAATAAATTATAAAGAGTAGAACGTACTCTCCTTTTGAGAGCAATGTGGTGACTAGTTGTTTTCCATATGAAATATGTGGTAAATTACTTTTCTTGCGTGTTCTAAAGATGGCAGTAGGGCTCCCACACTGAGAATTAACAAAAAAATGAGATACATTGTGTGTGCATTGGGTTTGCATGGCCAAGCTCTGCTGGCGGGGGTCTACAGGGATGGCTTCTGTGAGGAACTGCTGGAAGCTTCCTCCGTGTCTGTCTGGCAGAGCCAATCCTTGGCTGCTCCAAAGATGGATATGCTGCTGGACAACGCTAAGCCAATTAGGAATGATGGCAACGCCTCAGTGATAATATAAGAAAGAAAAATAGTCCTTGTGCCAATGTAACTGCAGCCACAGAACAGGGGAGTGAGGACATGTGAGAGGAACAACTCTGCAGACACCAAGGTCAGTGTAGGAGTGGGGGGGCAGAAGTCTCTCCAGGCCCCAGAGCTGAGATTCCCCTGCAGCCCTGATACAGACCATGGTGAAACAGCTGTGCCCCTGCAGCCCATGGAGGTCCAAGGGGATGCTGAGATCCACCTGCGGCCCATGGAGGAGACCCACACTCTAGCAGAGGGATGCCTGAGAGGAGGTTGTGACCCTATGGGAGGCCTGTGGAGAGAGGAACTCATGCTGGAGCAGCCTGTCCTTGAAGGACTGCACCCTATGGGGGATCCCCTCTGCAGCAGTTTGGGGAGGACTGGAGGAGTGTTGCCAGTGAGATGAACTCATGTTGGAGAAGTACATGAAGAACTGTCTCCTGTGGGAAAGACCCCACTCTGGAGCAGGGGAAGGACTCCCCTCCCTGAGCAGCCTCAAAAACTTGATGAACTGGCCATAAATCCCCATTGCCTGTCTGCCTGCACCACTGGGAGAGAGGAGGTAGAGCTGGAGTGAAGGGGTTTTTAAGGTCTTACTTTACTTCCAATTATTCTGCTCTGATTTTGTTAGCAATAAATTCGATTAATATCTCTAATTTGAGCCTGTTTCGCCCATGACAGTATTTGGTGAGTGATCTCTCCTGGTCTTTATCTCAAGACATGAACCCTTCCTTATATTTTCTCTCACCTAACCAGCTGTGGAGGGGAGTAAGAGAGTGATTTGGTGGATGCCTGGTATTCAGCCAGGGTCAACCGACTACAGGTGTATCAGCATGAGAAAAAGACACTCTGAAGACAACAGGCACTGTATTTGGTATTCTGATTCCCTCAGTGGCTTGGGCACTGAGAGAGATTAAAATGTGCTGAAGTCTTCACCTATGAAATGAAAGGACTCCTGAGCATGTATCATTAGAGTGAGCTGTCTGGATTCTTCGTTATTAGTTTGATCCTGTATGTGAGAAAATGTAGTCAATTTATGTTATTCTAAATTGAAAATCTACAATATTTATTGTTTGTTCTGAGTTTCAGTCACTATATATATATATAGTTACTACATATAGATATGACTGTTTACATACTTTGTGTACCTTTGCAAATGGATATTGCTCTGTAGTCCCAACATGGAGAATGAACTGATTGAAATGTAGTCTCTTTATCTCACGCTTCCTTCTGGAGTAGTTACATTTTTGGGTTTTTTAAAATTACTTTATGTTCTCAAGTATTTATTAGAAACACTAAAATAATAATAGTAGTGCTGGTAAAAAAGAACACAAAAAGGAATCATCCATTGCTTCTGAATCCATTATTTCAAAAAGCAGTCAATCCAATATTACATTAACCACAGCCACTGCAGAAGTCTGCTTTATTCCCCTGTCTTAGCAACAGATGACTGCACAGCTAGTCAATAAAAGTTCCAGAATACAGACTGAACAACAGTCCAACTAAAAGTTAAATAAATTTATTCTGCTAGATAATAAAGGTCTTTACCAATCAGCACGTGCATGGTGAAAAAATTTTACCCTTCCATACAGAGGTTGTCATCTAAGACCTGAAAAAAATCCCCAAATTAATTACAAGCTGAGCTATATAATCCTGGTTTTCTTGGTCTAGAATCAAGATAAATAAAAAATGTACATATTTGGTGGTACTGGGGGAAGGTGGGGAAGTTGTTTTCTTTTCTATTTGTTAATATTCCATCTAAATTCTTTGCTTTGAGTTACACATGACCTTGTTCCTGGACTTTTTCTGTTGTCTTTAGCTTTTCTCACCCTGCTTCCAAAATAGAAAGTTTCTCAGTTATTCAAATTACTGGGGATGCAAATCTCTATTTCACAAATCATGTACTTTAATATTTATTGCAAAACCAGCTAAGAGACTCAGAAAAACATAATTGGAAGCAAATTAACTCCTGCAGCCAAGTTTCTATAGGAGTACAAATTGAAGGGCAGACCTGTCAAAATATTTGAGGGCAAGTCTGCCATCCAGAGGGACCTAACTAGGCCAAAGGAACGAGCCACAAGGATTGCAAGTGGATTACAAGCTGGGTATGAGCCTGCAGTGTACCCTGGCACTAAGGAAGGTCAAGAGCGACCCAGGCTGCAGTAATAGCAGGCAGTAGATCAAGGCGAGTTCCATAGCACTCGTGAGACCATATTTAGATTCCTGCACCCAGTTTTGGGGGGCCTTAACAGAGAAAATACACTTATAAACATGGGTGAATTTGGTGGAAAAACTCCATAACAGTCAGGGACTGGAGAATTGGCCCTTTGAGGGGAAGCTACTGAAGCTGGGCTTGTTCAGCCTGGAGAAAAGACAACAGAAGGCTCTAACAGCAGCCCTCCAGCGAGGGAGAATGTTATTAAGGAGACCTTACCAAGACAGAGAGAGGATCTCTACATAAGTGCATGGTGAGAAAGTGAGAAATAACAGTCATACACTGAAATAAGTGAAATTGAATCTGGGTATAAAGAGAAAATTTTCTCTGTGAGAACAGTGAGGCACTAGAAGAGGCTTCCAGAAGATATGTCCAATCTTTATGCTTGAAGGTTTTTGAGACCTAGGCAGATCAAACCCTAAGCAGCCTAATTCTGACCTCACAGATGACTGTGTTTTGGGAATCCTGAGGCCCTGTCCACCTTGAATTTTCCCATGAACCTGTGTTATTTCCAGCATTTGTCCCAGAATGCATTAAAAGAATAGACCCTTCTAGTGACTGTTTGCATAATCTCAGTGACATGAACTGCAATATCACTGCAGAATAAAATGTAGACATTCATCCTATTTCTGAGGTTGTATGAGAGACTGTTCTTCTTTCTGATTGCTGGAATAAAATTAGGGGTTAATTTAATACCACAGAGCCTGGATAAAATTCTACCACATGGAAATGCAGTTCCAAATTTCCAATTTACTTCAATGGAATAGTCTTTTTTTTTTACATCTAAATTATTATAATTCAGGTAGAGTCCGACTGAGAAACCCAAATACGGGAACGATTCTAACCTGTATTTCCCCACAATTTAGTTATGCATGATTTTCATTGCAAATGACCTCAGAAAGCATTAAGAATATTTTATTCTTGATGGGAAAACTTTAGAAAAGCAATTATTTAAATAGTGGGGGGTTTTGTTGTGCAAATAGGTTACTTCCTTCATTCCTGTATTTCCATAAATTAACGTAACTGTTCTCTATTCTATATTTGAAAAAATACCATAATAGATAGACACAGAATATCTTCTATTTTATGTCTCATTCTTGAAACCAAGTGATTTGAGAAAACCTGTGTAAGATTTTCAGTACTATTTGTAAATATCCACGTCCTCCAAAAAATATCTTAATAGTTTTATGACTTTGAAGCTCATGCAATTATTTTAGGATATAAAACATTTTGCATGCTGGTCATGGCAAAGCTCTCTATGTCAGAGTCAATGCTTATTTTCACCTTCTAAATATAGTTTGTAACACAATCACGACAAACAGATAACAGTCACAGAACAAATAGCAAGCATAATTTACTTTCTTCTTAAAGCTTTACTGTGATTATTCAATCATTGCAAAAAATATGTGATGTCTCTATTTACAATTACATCATTATGCAAGCAAGAAAGTTTCCATATTAAAATACTTATTAATAGTTCTGTTATTCAGTCCATTTATAACAGACTTAGCATGAAGTAAAATATTTTTTGACAAAATGTTTATTTTCAGAAATTATCTTTGAGAACATGGATTTACTGAACTGTCAGCAACAGTTCCAGATTTCCATTCATACCTTCAAGCTCTGGCCTGTCTTTAAAAGAGACAGAGATGATTTAAATTGCAGCAATGTTTTAGCCTAGTACTGAATATCTAATAGAATACTTAAAAGACTATGCTCTGAATAAATATAAATGCTGATAATATTAATTTTCTCTTGTTTCTATTGTGTTTTGATTGAGAATAATGATAACAAACATTTTCCAAAAAAAAAAATTTAAATGCTATTAAAAATAATAAAAAACCAGCTAAACTCCAGGTCATCAGTACCTAGAAAGCTGAAACCAATTAAGAAGATTAAAAGGTGTTAGATTGCCAAGAACATTATCATCACTGCTGTTTAAAGATACAAGTATGGTGCCCTGGGATAGGACAAGTATTTCAGATAAGTCTAGACATCAAGAAACATTCTTCCTCAAAGATAAAAGGACATATTTTACAAGCATACATGAATATATAAATACTTTTAACATAAAGATTAGTTCTGTGAGTTAAAACATGTCATTTCAAAGGATTTCAGACAATATGCTGTTATACTGTTGAAGACAAAACCACTGAGATTTCCTCTGTTCTCTTTCACCCCTTCCCAGTTCATCCAACAGTCTCTATTATCATGTTGCCCTTACTCATTCACTCATTCACAAAAAAATCAAGTCCAAGCCCTCCAAATCAGTTGGGCATGGTAGAAGAGAGAGGCTGAGAGAGCTGGGGTTGTCAAGCTTGGAGAAAAAAAGATTCTGGGAAGACACGATTGTGGCCTTTCAATAATTCAAGGTGGCTTATAAGAAACATGGGGACACACTATATAGTAGGATCTGTAGTGATGTGGTAATGGTTTTAAACTAAAAGAGGGTAGGTTTAGACGAGATATAAGGGGGAGAATATCAATAATGAGGGTGGTGAACATTGGAACACTTATATTTCTTCGACTTGTACACAACATAGCTTGAAAATTCTGAATAAAGTCAAAATAAGATAATTTTCAGATTCTTTGTGAAATGTTTTTTTTGGGGAAAAAAAGAACCAAAGATCACCAAAGAAAAAAATAACAGAAATTCTGTATTATCTTTCTCCTTACCCTCTCCTTGCACATATCTACATTTTTATTTGCTGTCTGATATTTTCATTGGGAACCAAAGACCTGATTCCAGATATCAGCCAAAAAAAGACATAGAAAAGCCTAATTATCCTTTCATGTCCATCAGTGCAGTGAATGTTCTTATATCAAATTATACATTTCCTACCCATGCAGCATCCCCATTTAGATAAATGTTGCATTTCTCCTTAGATGTAATAGATTGAATTATTTTTCTTTACATAATTTTGCAACATATACGTAGTAAAAATCTTCCTTCTTGCTGACAATTCTTCCAAATATTGATACCACAAATACTATGCAAGACAAACACACATCATCACAGTTCGCTAAAATCACATCAAATATTCCTGTGAATTTACAGTGCAAAGATATCATAAAAGAAAAAAAAATAAATACATGTCCTCACACCCCCACTCCCTTCCTGGAAAGACAAAGGAAAAAAGCTGTCTGACTTTGGTGGTTCTTACCCTGAAAATCGGCAGGGTATGCTTCAACAGTTTATTTTTTATGAATCTTTTGCCCAGCACTCTACCAGGTAATTATGACTCCAGAGGATTCATGTTATTTTAGTACTCAGTTCTTAAGATTCTAAGGATCTATGGATCTTTAAACAGCAGTAGAGTACAGAAAAGAGACCTGATTCATAAAGAAGTAGAGCACAAACTTAACAAAATGCTTTCAAACTCTTGGAAAGGCCTTCAGAAGTTAAATCTGAGAATAGGGAAAAAAAACCAAACCAACCCCCCTATTCTTTATTAGTACAAAAGTTTTAGACCATCACTGTTAACTCTTACACATATTTACATTCATGTGAAGAATGAATTGTAGAAAGCATGCACAAATTTTCTGGATTTTAAAAACTTCTGTACTCTATACAAATCCATAACCCTTAAATTGATAATAATAAATGTGTGAACAAAAAAAAAAGAAAAACATACACCAAAGTACCATTTCCCTTACATCAAGATATGATCCACTTTAGCAGTCTGACATCCCGTTTAGCCTAGTCTGTGAATGAGTGGCTTTGACCAACCTGTGGGTGTCATTAATGAAAGAAAGGAGAGAAGAGAGAGCGTGTTCTTAAAGAGCCAGCTCAGCTTCCTGAGATGTATATCTTAGTAGATGATGAATGATGTAAAAACTGTAATTTTTATCCTGATGGAATGCATACATACATACATAGAGTTCAGTCTTTCATTTCTAATACTAGGAAAGCTGCCATTTCACAGCTGGAGACACAGCATATGCAGAAATCATATTTTTTCCATTCTTCTCTGTGGTATGGATGGCTTTTAGCTGTAAAAAGATATTTTCCATAGATGTATCTTATATGATCATTTTCATATGCACCAAGTACAATGACACACATATGTAAACAGGTCTCTCCATTGACTATGAGACCAATGATCTGATTTGGACTTCGTGGCCACTCTGATAACAAACACCCAGACTTTATGCTCTCCAGTATCCAACACAGATTTATAAACATTTCAATACAACAGCTCCTAGGCCTCTTATCCTATTGGTCAGCTGCCATGGTGGGATTTTTACTAGTGAATACGCGCTAATATCTACTTATACAGTATGTACATACTCTGATCTCTGGCACCAGAGACACACAAAGCCTTTGACCTGTGGTCTGTTACCTGGCACTGACTCTCAGACACCCATACATGCATCTGCATACACCAATGAGATCCCTTGGTCCAGGAAAACAGTTAATAGAGGAGGATAGATTGCGATGAAAGGTGCAGGCATGTCCAGACAAACACTCTGACCAGCAACATTTATATGTGGCCCAGTCGCTTTTACCTCCTTATCCATTTGTTTCACCATGTGTATTTCTCCCCAAACCACTTTGATCCCTCCTTTTCCCCATCTTTGGTTTATCTTCTAAACTTCCCACAATAAGTCTTATGCAACCCCAGAACGGCCTTCCCTTGCATCTCATTGCCAAGAAATTACCATCCTCAAATTGAAAAGAGACCCTGAGGGCTGCTCCCTTTGATACACCCTGCAGGTCTCATTTCCAGCCCTTGGAGATCTTGGTTCCAATACGACTGACACACCAATTGCTCTGATTAGGTTTTAGGGTTTCTTTGACCTGCTATTGTTCTTTTGCATATTTGTAGGGTTTGGGTTTTGGGGCTTTTGTTTGGGTTCTTTTGATGTTGTTGTTTATGTATACAAGTCTTTGATCACATAAGCAAACAGAAATATTTTATTTTATAAATGTTATTTTGAATAAGCATATTGAGGTAGTTTCCTTTGTAAGCTATTAAATTTAATAGCAAGTATCATACATTGAAAAGAGTCAAAATAAGTAAAAGACTTTGAGTTGATGACAAAAACCTCTTTGGAAATGTATTATGGTTTCTTTGTTCTTAATTTTCACTGTTGAAAGAAAAATACCAAATAACCAAACATTTTAGCTATTGAGTCATTGAGTAACACTGTCACACCAATTACAACATGAAAATACTGACAGTACACAATGAATTTAGGCACGCAAATAGTCACACAGATTTCAGTAGTACTAATGTACTTAATACATTAAAATTAAGTGCATGTATCTTTTAGTGAATTTTTCTATTGCATTACTAAATATTTTTTCAGTGTGTCATATCACATACAACTTTTTTACTGGTGATCTAAAGTAATAATTCTCTGAAAGGGTAAACAGAAATATTTACTCTCACGTATTTTGGATCATTAATACACAAAAAGAGTGACCACTGTATGCTGTATCTGTAGAAGATAATGTCCTTTAAAATCTTCTCTATGGACCACATAGCATCTGCAACAAATCTTAGCTATTAACAAAGGCTGTTGATGTCAAAAGAGGATTCCAATGACAGCTCTTTTTTTAAAAGGCATTTATCTGAATTGTCCTTTCATAAATGCAAGACTTAAAAATTGAATTTTTGCAAATATGTTTTTCTCCTCTTTTTTCCTAGTCATCTTCAAAGAAACAAATAACTCTAACAAGGCAGAAACAGAAAAAATATTGACAACACACAGGGGCAGCAAAGGTCACTGTGCTGAATACAATATTAGCTAAGTTTAATAGAAACTGGCAAGCCAATTTTAAACCAGTAAGGAGCAATCTGGTACATTTCAAGTTGATGGTTCCCTTTTTTATTCCATATTGAGTCATACTTATTTGAAAACCCCCTTTTCATTTGAACACTTTGGATAATGGTCTGTTTTTTTAATTCCTACCTGATCCTTTTCCCTGGAGTTAAAATAAAGCTACTGGTCTTTGGGGTGTGTGGCTCGTTCTCGTGTACCCCAGGGAATGTGATTTTTGCTGCTTCTTGTGAAAGAGACAAGGCTTTACAGTGACTTAACAGCACCTGCAGAAAGACTGGAGCACCAAGAAGGACATTCCCATGGAATATTCCAAAACAGATAGTGAGAAGCCTTAGTATAACCATTTTGATGGCAGTAATGATAGTCTTTTACAACACCATTAGAGCAGTCTAGACTGAGTATTGAGTATCTAGACTGAGTCTAGATTGAGTATTCTTTGCTCTGTACATATGGTGTGTTCTCTTTTCCTGTACAGTGGTTTGAATGCAACACCAGTTACAATGTAAAGATCCTAAACAAAATGAGGATTCTGAAGCCTAGAAGAAAGAAAGGATTGATGAAAGAAAGATATTGTTTAAAAAGACCCCATTTCTTTTAATGTGTGGGGCAGGAAAATACAGGAAAAAATAAAAATTCAAACCCAAAGACTTAAAAAATTGCTTCCATCCATTTAATCTTGATGAAAAGTATTAACTATGGACCTTTCTGTGAGGTAATTCTGTTGCTTCAGCACAGTAATAAAGTTTTTAATTGGCAGAAGGAAAATCTATCAGCATAGTGCTACTTAAAACTATAAAGCTAGTCTCAGAAATGAGCACAGCTCTAGAAAACAGTTTTTTCCTGGTTAAAAAATTGCAATTATTATGGTTATTTGTTTTTTCAAAAGATCACAATTCACATAGAGTTCCAGCTCTATTACAAACTAATGTGCAAAGAGCGATATGGTAAAATTATTTGAAAGGCTGCATACGAAATAAATATATATATATGTATCTCTCAAAATGTTTTCCTTCCCAATCTATTGCATTTATTAGGTGTAATACCGGGTGAAATTATTATTTTTTAAAAGATGGCTTTTTGTTTGCTAGCTAATGAGTTACAAATTTTCAACTGGCTTTCATCATCTTTATTAACTGTTTGCTGCAAGGTAGTATGTGTTTTTTCCCTCAGCAGACCTACCAAAAAAGTCAGAGAATTTAAAAAATTTTCCTATGACCCTGCTTTTTAGAAAGAAGCAGTAAAGGGTCAAATCACAATTTTTTGAGAAGGAAACAACTTAAGAGGAACACTGAGACAAAATTTTCCTACAGCAACATGTACTTCAGAATCTCTTTTACAGAACACTGCACAGAACAGAAAATTATTTTCTTTTCTCATTGATCAGAATTTCAAATGCAGTGGACCTCAATGGTTCAGGAAACTTGAAGCTGGTATTAAGTAGTTGAATCCAGTTCAAGACTAGGTCCCTTCACTATTGACCGCAGTCATTGGACTATGCAAAACTGAAGTATTACAGCTCTCCATTGGGAACATTTCTGAGTGCTCTTCTATCCCAAAAGAACAAATGTAAAATCTAATTGACTACAAAAGGAAATTGCAATATAGTTCAGCAAAAAGTTTTAGAACATATATATGATATACAGTTCAAAGGGTGGTTTTATTTTTATTTCCATGTGGTTTTGTTTTGTTGCTTGTAGAAGACATAAAAAAATTACAGATATTTTTAGGTTAGTCTGCTATTTCTGTAAAAAAGCAACTGTAGCACAGCACTAGTGTCTTAAAAACTGAAATGTAAGATAAAATGGAACATTAGCAGACATTACAGTCTATTAAAAAAAAAAGCTTATACTAATTTATACCTTGAAATCTACTTGCTAAACAAGACTCTCTGACAGGAAATATTATTTTATATTTTGAATGATTGAGGTCTTTAAAGACACAGTTTTGTCAATACAGCTGTTACTTTGTTTCTTTTATTTGCATAACTATTAGGATTCTAAGAAAAGAAAAAACCTAACATAGAAACAGCTAATTGTTTATAACAGAAAGTTGCTTGTAGGCATAAATACTTTCAGTTGGCCAGTGTCATGTAATGCTTTCTTATAAAAGGTAAGGTGTAAAGTGAAGACAAATGTGCTATGATGGGAAAAGCAAAACAACCCCCTCTCCACAAAAATGAACAGAAAAGTAAAAGAAAAGTAAATATTTGAGTTCTACTCTGAGATGTAAACTGGCACACTGGGACCTGGAATTGCAGATCATACTCTTCTAATCTCGAGCACTGTGTTTATCATATCCATATACTACACTAAAAGGATAATTACCATTATTCAGTGTATTAATAGTCTACAAAAATATAGAACAGCATGAATACTGAAAGTGCTTAATGAATACTGATCACTTTGATGTAGCTTTTAAATATCTCAGTACAGGTGACTTGGAAGAACCTGCTTATCAGAAGAAATGAGGACTTTTTTTGATGTTTAACTCATTAGCAAAAATGAGGCATTTGACAATATTGATCATTATCAGTACTTCAGAAAATACAGTATTAGTTAATTTTGGGGAACAAAAATAGATTTTTTTTTTTTAATATCCTAAATGTAACACAGACATAGCAACATTGTTCCAATCAGTAAATATTTCAAATATTTTCATATAGCTTCTCTTTAATTCTTTCTTGTGTGTTCTCTGTCCCAAATTAGAGGCCCTTTTTCCACTTACTTTTAAGCTTTCTGTTCTGCCTACAATTTCTCTTTGAGCATTTCTCTTTTATTAAAATAATATATATTCGACACTTAAATTTTTGTCTTTGGATTTTTTTTATTTGTAGGGTGAGGAGACTGCACAAAGATAAATAATCAGATAGGTTTTCCAGTATCTATAAGGAAGCTCTTTCAGATTGCTTTTATCATTACGCATTTAACTCCTGAATACTAGTTGTCTTCTTTCAAAATTTTCTGCAGATTGTCAGATTTATTGGCCATATGACTGTATCTGAGACCCCTTCAAAACAGAAAAAATTTATTTTTTGACTTTCAGAGCTTTTCACTGCTTTCTTATTTATACATTCTGTATGTTTTTACCTGGGGAAAAAAAAATCTGAAAACAACCAAGCTGTTAATGAAGCTCACAAAAGCTTATTGTTTACAAAGAGATGCATCAGAGTAATTTAAAATGGATTTTAAAATACTATAGGTTTAAGCCATTAATTTGAGGGATAATGTGGATCCCTCAAATTAATGGCTTAATTTGACCCCTGTATATTGGAGTATAGGTTAATTGGTTATAATTCTGAAACAATAAAAAGTAAAACTCAAAATGAAAACTATCTACCTAGGTACCTGAACTCAATGAACCAACCTGTTTTTAAGCAGATATAAATAAACATTACACACTTTCTCCATACAAAAAACAGGGAGAGGAGAAACTGGCATAACAGCTTTAATCACAGAATCACAGAAAGGTTTAGGTTGGAAGAGACACTAGGGATCATCTAGTTCCGACCTCCCTGTCGATGCCACCCACTAGATCAGGTTGATCAAGGCCACATAGAATCTGGCCTTGAACAGTTCTAGAGTTGGGGCATCCACAACTTCTCTGGGAAGCATTTCCCATTGTCTACCACACCCACAGTAAAGAATTTCTTGCTAAAATCTAGTCTGTGCTACTTCTCCTGTCCTAAGTCACCACCATAACTGATGGAGCTCAAGTCATGGACTAAATGGGCTCAATTTTTATGGACATTCATTACACGGGGGCAGACCACTGACAAAGAGAATGGTATCACATCAAAGACAGGGAAGGTGGTAGTGGTTCATTTATTGGACAGTGCAGGCCCTGAAAATGATATAAATTATATGGAATAAAAGTGTGGACTGTACTAGATCAGAGTAGGATTGTACTTCTTTTTAGCAGCCTATATAGCTCTGCATTTTGTATTTGTTAGTACAAATGTTGACAATAAAAGCTTTTTACTTTTCCCACTGTGCTTGCCCTCTCATCCAATAAGTAGGCTGAGAGTGAACAACAAAGCAGCCAGGAGGACAGACAGTGCCCCTTAACTGAGCAAGGAGTATTTAATACCATGTGTTATGCTCAGCAAAAGCTTGAGTAAGTGTGGACATTCATGGTTAACTTCTATATGTATGGAAAGCCTGGGTTCCCAGGATGTGGCTCACTCTGTCTACTGGTGGAAGTGAGGAATAAATTCCTTCTTCACTTTGCTTGCACACGTAGATTTTGTTCCACCTTTTAAACTGTTTTATTTGTCAATCCATGAGCCTTCTTGACTTTTTTTCTAATTTCTCTTCAACTCACAGGAGAGGGCAGTGGGCGAGTCATTCTGTGGATGCTCAGCTGCTGGGTGAGAACAATCCACCACAGCACCTTAGTAATAAAAGTAGCAAGTGTTTTAAATATAAAAATATGAGATTCTGTTAATTACATTTTCTGGTATAGAGAGACCTGAGAAATGAGGGCTTTTGCATTTATTCATGCAAAAGTCTATTTAAATATTGCTGAACATTAGTCTTTGCAAGCATCTAATGAACACAGTTAACTCCTCTGGGCACTTCTACAGCACTGATGATGCTAAATCAATCAAATAGAACTCTTGTCTACAGCCCCTAATACAGTTCTAAGACAAGGCAGGATAGGAAGTTACTTCAGGCAAATTTTTAATGAGTCAGATTTTGTAATTGTCTTCTGTTTTCAAGAAAACTGGATGCTTTTTTACATTATTACTTTTTTTTTAAGGTTGATTAGGTTTTCTATTAGAAAATAACATTTAGAGGCACATTTTTTTTTTCAGGTTTCTAATAAAAGACTGGATAAGACTGGACTGTAGTATCCCAGTGAAGGACTAATCTTGTAAAAAAATCTGCTCTGGCAATCCTGAAAAACTGTGTGACCCAGGTAACAGAAAGGACACCTTATCTTCGTGTCCTCAGATTTTAAATTTTTTTTTTTTCATGCATTAATCTAGTCAAGCAATGTGTCATTTGGCTACCAGTAATATTACATAATCTGGTCATGTTTTGATCTTGTAGTACAAAACTGAAGGAGAAGTTGACATACTTATCAGAAAACTAGTTTTCTTACTATGTTTTAAAACTCATGAATCCTCATCTGGCTGCAGCTGGCTTGGGGCCAGGCACTGAAACCTTTGTTTATATAGTAGGAGTAGGTAAGGCAATATTTCAAACACTATAAAACAAGAGAAACAAAAGTTTAGCTAAGCACACCAACATTTGCACAACTATCAAATATGGTGTTTATTAGTAGTGTTTTCATATTTCGCATTGGAATTATAAACATAATGAAGTTTAAAATATTGAAATTATATCCCAACATAAAATGTTTTCAGGTTTTGGGTGTTTTTTAAGTGAACACTTGTATCCAGTAGTCTAATATAAATCTGTTTTATTTTTTTCTCTGAAATCAGTGGGAGCAAATTGTAAAGAATTGGATATCCAAATTCAAAATGCAGATAAAACTTACAGGAATAAGTATTCAGGCATTCTTTTTTAAATTTAGTGCTCATGAACACAGAGGAAAACAACAGTTGTAGGAGGTACATTTGTTCTTCTTGCCAGCTCAAATATATGAAAAAATATTAGCAAACCTCAGACATACAAAATTTTTAAAAATCACATATACTAAAGTTAACTAATTTGATAGATTTTACATCAGGTCTCTGTACTGTTACATTAATTTGTATGAAATTAATAATTTAAACACTGTTTCACAAAATTACTCCTTTAAATTATTATTTTATATAATTATGAATTTCCTTTAGAAAACATTTTGAAATTATGTAAAATTTCTATTGGTTACTCATTGCAGTAATGTTCCTTTATGCTCAGGCATTAGTGATGACTTTCCAGAGCATTCCAGGAATGCTTTTAGACTTGATCTGTTCAAGATGAAGTTGCCCACACAATGTCTAATATATGCTAGTTAGGAGATCAAGGACACAGAACACAAATTGTCTTCATGAGGCATGTTCACCTGAAAAAAACAGAATGAAAAATAAATATTCGTGTCCCTCCCAGGCAGGCAGTACTTGAGCCTCTACTTGAAGAGGAATTTCAAGACACTTGAGAGTGTCCAGTGGAGGACTGTCATGGTGGCCAGGGGCCTTGTTTTATTCATTCCAATGCAAAGGGTTAGAGTTCGAGACCTGCTCTGAAACAGTGTCCACAGTGTATCTGGGAGAAACATTTGTCAGGGCTAAAAACAGCAAACAAGAAAAAGAACAAAAATTGTCAAAGTCACATCTGAATGGTCAGGGGCTTTCAGGCGATCACTTAAAACTAGAGATTGAGCCTGTTGGCCTTGATCAATCAGAAGGAGATGAGGTTAAGGGGTACACTGTTTACAGCTATGTAAGATCTCATGTTGACAACAATTCTGTTAGAGGCTGGATGTTGGATCAAACAACTTCCAGAGATTTCTTCCAAACAATACTGCTGCAATTCTGTGAAGGAAATCAAAACTAAAACAAATGAAAAAAGGCAATGGATGGACAACTTAGCTGTAAATCAAAACAAAGGAGACCTCTCTCATTTTACTGACCTGACAGTGCAGGTTGTTAGGGTTGGTCTGGGCCTGCCTTGGTTTCAGCTGGTTTTATGTTATTTGGATTGGCGGCTGGTGGCCAAGTGATCATTGAGGCCTCATCTGCTTCAGCTGAAGCTTTATAAATGCCATCCATAGTAAAGATTTTACTAACCTTTATGCCAGTCTGCCTGAGAGAGGATGAGAAGTAAGCAGATTCATGAGAAAGCATATGAAAAGCTCTCAGGTGGAACCCAGGACTAAGGACAAAGAAACCTGCTCCATAGATGCCATCATCCTCCTCCAGTGCCAAATGAGGGACAGATGATGGTAATTTGCTATAACTGGAAGAAAGCAGCAAGGACTGGCTGCTCTGCATGGGAAGCTGAGGAGTCACAGATAAACAGTACAGAGAACTGTCCTTGCTTGCAAAGGATCCAGGATGAGGAGCCTAAATGACAGGATCAGGATCAGGATCAGGTCTGGCAACAGAATCCATATTCTGTGCAATGACAATGAAGTCTGCCATAATCTGTATTTTCTTATAATTGGGGGTGGAGGGTGGGAGAGAGGGGGAAAAGGGGTGAGGTGTGTGTTATTGTTTATTTTTAAATGTATTTTAAACCAAATTTCATTTTAATAATTTATTGTTTAATTATGTATATGTGGTGGGTTGACCCTGGCTGGACATCAGGTGCCCACCAAAGCTGCTCTATCACTGCCCTCCTCAGCTGGGCAGGGGAAGAAGATATAACAAAAGAGACATTGGTTGAGACCCCTGGGCAGGGAGAGATCACTCACCAATTACTGTCACAGGCAAAATAGACTCAGCTTGGGGAAATTAATTTAATTTATTAAAATCAAATCAGAGTAGGGTAATGAAAAATAAAAAAGTCTTAAAACACATTTTCTCCCATCCACCTCCTTTTTTCCCCAGCTCAACTTCCCTCCTGATTTTTCTGCTTCTTCCCCCCAAGTGGCTCAGAGGGGCAGGGACTGGTGGTTGTGGTCAGTTCATAACACTCTGTCTCTATTGCTGCTCCACTCTCACATTCTTCCCCTGCTCCAGAGTGGGTTTCCTCTCACAGGAGGCAGTCCTCCATGAATTTCTCCAATGTGACCCTTCCTACAGGCGACAGTTCTTTACAAACTGCTCCAGCATGGAGCAGGGTGCAGTCCTTCAGGAACAGCCTGCTGCAGCAGTCTGCAAGGTCCCAGGTCCTGCCAGCAAATCTGCTTGTCTCTCCACGGGGCTACAAGTCCTGCCAGGACGTTGCTCCAGTGCGGACTTCCCACAAGGTCACTGTCTCCTTCAGGCTTCCACAGTCTCCAGCACAGGGTCTTTCACAGTGTGCAGAGGGATGCCTGTTTCACGGTGGTCCTCCATGGGCTGCAGGGGCACAGCTGCCTCACAATGGTCTTCTCCCTGGGTAGCAGGGGAATCATGGCTCCAGTGCCTGGACCACCTCCTCCCCCCCCTTCTCCACTGACTTTGGTGTCTGCAGAGTTGTTCCTCTCACATAGTCTCACTCTGCTCTCTGGCTGATGTTGGGCAGCTGTTTTTCCCCTTAAATCTCTTATCCCAGAGGCACTACCATCATTGCTGATGGGCTCAGCCTTGGCCAGAGTCAGGTTCAACTTAGAGCTGGCTGGAATTGGCTTTGACAGACACAGGGAAAGCTTCTGGCTGCTTCTCACAGAAGCCACCCCTGTAGCCTGCCCTGCTACCAAAACCTGTCCATGCGAATCCAATACAGCACAGTATGAAAAGAGAAGACAATACTCCAAACAGAGAAGGACAAAATGATAACAAACTTATCCAAGCACCACTATTCTGGAAACCATCTTTATAATCTTAGTTTCACTGAGTTTATGGGTATTAGGGATCCACAGAATTACAGTGTGGAACTTCTGCACTAACGGTGAGTCGGTGAGTTAATATCATTGTTTTAGTAAGAGCGACCTGGTAAAATATATCCGTATCCTAAAATTCTGTAGTACAGAATCACAACTGTTTCAAAATTCAGGTTTCCCTTTGTAGATAATTGTATTTAGTTGGTCCTGTGGTTCTGAGTAATGCCAAGAGAATCTGAAATAAAATAAATTCTGAAATGATGGTACTTAAGATTTTATTTGATCTTGCAAAATTACAATTCTTAGTTATAGCTTTCTTATAAAAAGAAGAAAAAAATGCAAATAGAGCAAATCGAACGACATCATGTCGAAGTTCTGCAATTTCTTTATTTTTCACAGAATCTTAGCATTTAGCATTAACATTAGCTACAAGTAATATTTTCTTTATTTTTAATTTGAAGAATTTATGTTCCATTTGCATACTTATAGAATTCCAAAGACCATTTAAGAATATATGAAGCTATTACTTCCAACATGGAAGAGTAGCAATTCATGAGCCTGAGAGTTTCTTAACCTTCTTTGCAAATATGAAGCTACAATAAAATCTAAAATAGAATCTTCCCTGAGTCCATAGGACTAAGGAGTATCTTCACTGCAAATGAGATTCAGAATATCATGCTCCACTCATTGCTGCAGGAAATTTCTACTTTTAGAAATCCCAGACCTTAAGAGAATAATTTCAGAGAAGTTTTTAAGAAAAAATATATATCTGCCAAATGAACAAATATTTCCCTCGATCTTTTTACACATGAAACTCTGAATCATCTCATTGCTTTTTCCTTCCTATTTTTTTACTGCCATTTTCTCCCAACTCTTTTCTATTAATCAATAAATATTTTTAGCAGAATCAACTCTGCAAGGAGTGTAATCAGTCTTGATAACAGCATCATTTACTGTGCCAGTATCTAATAAAAACAAGCAGACATTGCAATACTGCTATTCAAAACAATGTCTGAATTATGATGTCCTTTTATTTTTTGAGGGATTTCAGAAAACTTTTAATAATTATTAAGCTAGTAGTATGTTATGTAGTGCTTTGAAATGCCATGTTAAACTTTTTTGAACTGATGTAGAATGCTGTGAAAAATTCTGAACAGCTGAGTCTACTACTAGTCTACAGCTATCAGATTTTCATTTGACATACATATATCATATTTCAATGCAACAACGGAATGAAATTAAGTTTGCTGCAGAGTGCTAAGTCTCATGATCTATTATAAGAACAGCAATTGAGAACAAATTAGGAACCTCATGACTAGGAACAGGAAAAATCTAGAAAATGAAGACCTTTACAAAATGTAAAGTTTTCTCTGAAATGGTGGGACCTCTTTACATGGTGTTATATCCTAGAGATCCCTACTGATATTTACTGGTTGTCTGTGACTTTTAATATAATCCTTGTACAATTCAGTATACCTCCTAATTCCTTAAATGTAACTATTATGATTTTTTCTCCATCTTCTTTCATGATACTAATTTCACTGTGTTATAATTGTCATTAAAAAAGGAAAATATAAACATATATATACATATATATGTAAGATCTTACGGACATGCAGAAGCAGACAATTTTTTATGTATATATGTGGAACTGTTTTACCAAAGAAACAAATACTGCTGAGATGACAGTTTTGCTTCTTTCCAGTCCTAAAGAGGGAGACTTTTCTTAAAACAAAACAAACAAAAAAATCAAATAAAGGCAGAGGGAGGATATTCCAAACTTGTATTTTTGTAACATAGAGCCTAAATATTGCAACCATTTGGATGGGTCACTTACAGCTCACTTACCTGTAGAAACATGGAACAGTTTGGGTTGGATGGTACCATAGATATAATCTAGTTCCACCTGTCCCATCATGGGTAAAGATAACACTCGCAAGACCAGGTTCCTCAAAGCCCCGTCCAACCTGGACTTGAACAATTCCAGGGACGGGCCATCCACAACTTCTCTGGACAATCTGTTCTAGTGCCTCACCTCCCTCACAGTAAAGAATTTCTTCTTAAACTCCAATCTAAATTTTTCCTCTTACAGTTTAAAACCATACCCTCTTGTCTTATCACAAGCTCCCCATGTAAAAAACCATCCCCTCTCTTTTATAAGCTCCTTTCAAGCACTAGAAGGCTATAAGATGTCCCCAGAGCCTTCTCTTTTCCAGGATGAACAATCAAGACTGCCTCAGCCTGTCTCCATAGGAGAGGTGCTCCAACCCTCTGATCATCTTTGTGGCCCTTCTCTGGACTTGTTCCAACAGGTCCACATCTTTCTCATGCTGAAGACCCAGACCTGGGTGCAATACTCCAGGTGAAATCTCACAAGTAGAAGGGGTAATCACATCTCTCAACCTGCTGGCCATTCATCTCTTGATGGATCCCAGGATGAAGTTGGCTTTCTGGAGTGTGAGTTGGCATGCTTTCTGGCGTGCTGTTGGCTCATGTTCAGCTTTTCATCCATGAGAACCCTTAAATCCTTAAAGCTGCTACCAATGAGTTCTTTCCCCAGCCTGTGCTCATATCTGGGATTGCCCTGAAGCAGGTGCAGCACATCCCACTTGGACTTCTTGAACTTCATGAAGTTCCCATGAGGCCATTTATCAAGTTTGTCCAGGTCCCTCTGAATGGCATCCTTTCCTTCTACTGTGTCAAGTGCACCACTCAGCTTTGGGTCATCTGCAAATCTGCTGAATGTACACTTGATCTCACTGTCTATGTTGTTGATAATGATATTAAAGAGCACCAGCCCAAAGACAGAGCCCAGGGGAACACCACTTGTCACCAGCCTCCACCTAGATATAGAGCCATTGACCACAAATCACCAGCTGTGTCCATCCAGTCAAGTTCTTATCCACCAAATAGTCCACCTGTCCAATGTATGTCTCTCCAATCTGGAGATAAGAATGTGAAGTGGGACCATGTTGAAGGCCTTACAGAATTTTAGGTTGTTCTTCTCTTGTCAAACATTGCAGTTGCTACATCATGGAAGGCAACAGACTGGTCAGGCACAATTTTCCCTTGATATAGCCATGCTGGCTGTCTCAGATCAGCTCCTTGTCTTGGATACGCTTTAGCATTGTTTCCATGAGGATCTACTCCATGATCTTAACAGGCACAGATGTGAGGCTCACTGATCTGTAGCTCCCTGGATCTTCCTTTCTCCCTGTTTCAAAAACAGGAGTTATGTTACCCTTTTTCCAGTCCCTGGGGACATTATCTTACTGCCACAACTTTTAAAATATGATGTTTGGCAACAATATCAGCCAGTTCCATCAGGACCCTTGGATACATGCATGCCATCAAGCCCCATAGACTTGTGGTTGTTCAATCCCATTAGTCTCAAACCTGTTCTTCCCTTACAGTGGTACATAGTACCAGTGTGTGAGGCAAGAGTTTAACTAAATGCCAACATTAGTGCAACTATCAAATATGGCATCGGTTAGTAGTGTTTTCATGTTTTGCACTAGAATTCTAAATCAGAAGAGAGTAGCTACAGGAAGTCGGAGAGAATTTCAATACTATATATCCAAGTAGCATAACTGTTCTGGGCTATATCCAAAATTTGCTAGTAAAATAGGGTTTAGATGTTTTGGGGTAATGATATTACAATAAAGATACAATGTTTTATCAATAAAAGAGATGCTATCTAGTTATTTTTTATTGTATTGTAAAATATGATTGTATTTTCTATCATTGCCTGAAAATATTCCATAAATTTTAAGCTATTTGATATCATGGCTTGATAATGATATCTTGCAGGGAAAAAAAAGTAGATTCATTGTAAGCTTTATGAGCTTATGCAGGCAGAGAATAACAATTATAAATAAGCTTTGTTGCTACAAGTGAAAAACATCTGCTAATTTCTTCAAGGATAAAAGAAACATTTGTGGTTAAAAGTGTGATATATCTGTCCTAGTTAATGAAAAAATAAATGTTTACACATTTTTTCTACTATGCTGGTGTTATCTAATTCAAATATACTTGAATATTAACAGAAACTAAATATATTTCTTATACAAAGCCTTCAGTTCTAGAAAAGATAGAACTATAAGAAGAAAATAAGAAGAAACAATGTTCATTGTTTCTGCTTATTCCAGTGAAAAATTTAGAACTTTGTCTCACTACCCTCTTAAGTCATGGGAAGAATCCCTACAGAATCAAAAAGATTTGAGGTGTCTTCTTTTACTGAAATAGAGGTATTCCACTCAGATACGAAGGTTTTTGACAACTCTGATGAACACAAAATTTATTCTGATGAACTTTCTGAAAAGAAACTTTGGGAAAGTGGATTTTTTCTGTGTAAGGAACAGAACAATGCAAAATATTCAACGGAAAATAAAATTCTGCATTTAAAAAGCTTTTTTTCCCCCTCACAATTTAGCTTGGAATATTTCATTTTACCTCAACCTATGAAAGGAACCAAAAAAATAATTTTGTAATATACTAATGACACCCTCAGACACTCCCTGCAGCTGGGCACTCTCTGTAGATGGAGATTTAGATAGCTGCATGTTTGTGTGGGAGTTCTCTCTGGGTTGCCACATTCCTTCTGATGACAGCTTTTCACCAGGTGAAAATAAAGCTAGGTCTGTTCTAGCTGGGTGGGTAATGACTACTCGTTGAGCTCGCCTCTGAGGCTGGGAGGATGCCTGTCCTCTCCTGTGAGAACTGCCGCGCAGCACCTTGTTTGCCTGTCCTGTTCACAATGCTCCCAGGAGCCACTTGAATCTCAGGCAGTTGTCCCTGACAATGCCCTCACCACATCAGCCTCGCTTGCCAGCACTGCTGACTCTTGGTGGGTTCTCCACTCAGGTGCCCCAAATTGCAGGAACCCAGTGCCCAACCCATTCTAGAGTTCAGTCCCCAGAACCTACTGTAGCTGCTGCTGCTGCTCACCTTGCTAACTTTTCATAAAGTCCATTCATCACTTAGTGTGATCATTTCAAAGGCACTTTTTTTTCTGGTAGTCTAGTGATCTTTTCCCACATGTGTATTTTTATAATTGAGTTATCTATACAAATTTCATTATAAAATATTAATTACAATTTTTTGGGTGTTATTAATTAATTTAATGAGCTTCCTTTTCCATGAAACTTGAATTCTGTCTGTGTAAAGCTATTACAAAACGTACTGAAAATGTATTTTACTTTAAATTTTGAAGTGTGAGCAACAGGAAAGACAGAGTGATGTCTATTGATGAATGTAGAATCTGAAGTCTTGAGTCCAAGTGAACCACATTCATGAATAAAAAAACAAGAAGAAAACCGGCATCCTCCCTCCTTCTCCTAAGTACTTTGGAGTGTTTTTTCAATAGATAATCAATGCATATGTCAAAGGTAGATAAAAGTTCTTTAATTACTGTGATTTTTATCCCTTAAATTGTCAATGATTTCACAATTACTTTGGTTTATTTACACTAAAGGTAATCTTTATCACTCTAACCTGTATCTAGTGAAGCATGAAAACTCCAGGCATCCATTCATTGTCTCGTTTATTCTTCAAATTCAAGATTATTAAATTGGCCTTTTCCTTTAATTAAAAATGGACTCTCGAAATAAGTTTAGAATAAAATTCAAACCATTAAATAACAATTATTTCTAGATACGACTGAACTTTTTTTAAACCAACACTAAAACTAATCCTGTACATCTAGTCCAAACGAGTAATATTTCAATGTTGATCTCATTTAAAATAGATGAGGATTTGACTAGACAGGTTGCTTTTCTTACTTTATCTCTAGAATAGCTAATTATGTATTTTATAGTTTGTGTGGTGTTTATTCTAATATATTCTTCATTTTGATTATTCCCTACAGGCACCCAAACAGAGATATCTTTATCACTCTTATTTCTTTCTAACTTTACACAACATATTTAATTCATGTCTTTTTCAATTCTGCCACAGTTAAATGATAGGCAATTTCATGAATATCAGTTTCCAAAGAATATCAGTTTCTAGGCAATTTCATGAATATCAGTTTCTAAGGAAAACAACAGCAGTTTATAAAGAGTTCCTATCACGGGAACACAATTATAGGACTCCATAAATAATTTGGGCTTTAGTTTGGTTTTTTTTACTACATCAAAATATGATGACAGATCAATAAGAAACCTGCACCTAAAGAAATCCCTCAAGGCTATTTTACTTTGAATGAAATTTGACTTCCAGAGAGTTTTCACTTCAATCTACTTCTCTTATTACAACCTCAAACAAAATGGATAAATCAAGGGTCTGGAATCAGAGCATGTATAGCACCTATTATTCAGGCATTGATGAGAGGATGTGGAATCTCCATCTGTGGGGATATTGAAAACCCAACTGAACTTGCTCTTCACCAGCTTGTGCTAGCTGACCATTTCTGGGAGTCCAAACTAGAAGGTTTACCTTTCTGCCTCAAAAAAGGTCCCTTTCTATCTAAAAAATTCTCTAATATCTTGATTCTATGATCTTATAAAATGATCTAACATGATCATAATTAATTTTGATAGGTCAAAGTAATTTTCTATTAAATTTAATTTACCAAAAATAATTTTAAACTCTAATTTTTATTCTTAATATCTATGATACTCTTTGAAGTGTTAAAACTTTGCATCAGTTTTCAAGGATTTAAGGAGGATATTTAATTCATAAATTTAACAGAACTTCTGTTGAACCTTCTTTCTGGGGGAAAAATCTCAAAATGCATACATTTTTTAATAATTCTGTATGGTTTTTAAAAATAACATGTTCTCATGCTGTACTGCTTTTCAGTACTGATGTAAATTGAAATTGAGTAATTTAGATCAAGCCTCTAAATATAATTTCCTAAACAGACATCTTTTTTTTTCCTCCCCATTTATTCCACAATTGACTTTGAGCTTAAGGTAGGGCTCATATGTCGTCCTAGAATACCACAGAGTACCTGAACGTGTGCAGTACTAACAGACTCTCTTTATAGTTCTAAAATCTTTCTAATGTCATTGTCATACAAACTTTCCTCTGATATAATTTCATCCATCTAAGTGAATACCAAAGAAAACCATATTTGGATAGTTTGGACCCACCTTCACACAGCACATAAAATGAAAGTTTCCATACAATTTATACACATAGGAAGCTAACCTGGTTCTCATGCTATCACAGCAGCTGATCTGGATAGTTCTCGTATCTATATAGTACAACATACTCATTTTGTTGTCTGCTGTCTACTACTTGATGTACATCTGAAATTGTAGATGTGACCCACGAGCTGCATCCAAGTAAGCAAAAGATGCAAAACCCTAGTATTTTCTGCTACTTTGAAAATCTGCAAACAAATGTCCTTAACTATTACCTCCAAGTCATGAAAGGAAACTTTTCTGCTAGGAAAATATTCTTTCATAATAGTCACTTCCACAGTCTTGTAAAATGTCCTTTAAAAGCATACAAGCATGGGCTTTCAGGAACATACCCACCTAATTCATACTTCTAATTGTGGCCAAATTTCTATTGAAAGTCATTTAAAAATCTGTTAAAATTAAGTTGGTTTTGGCTTTTGAGATATAGAGTTTTCAAAATTTTTACTTAGATATTTTATTCACCAATCTAACATACTTATGCAATTAAATCTGTTCTTTTTGCAGTATATTTACGTATTTATTTCTCATTTAACTGAAGATTCGTCACAGAGTTAATAAGTATTACTTTATAATTTCCATATTCCCTAACACTGGCAATTGAGCTTTGAGCTGTTAAGATGTTTCGTGGTTATCAAAAAAAAAAAAAAAAAAAAAAAAAAAAANAAAAAAAATATCAGTGAGTGGCTTTGAATCTTTTGGTAATGCTGCAGGAAGAATTCCAGCCCAGCATTTGCCCTCTTCCTCTTTCTCATCCCATTATTTTATGTCATAATGCATCATTACAGAGTGATGTTTGCTTCTGTACAAGTCAGCAAAAAAGAAATTGCATAGCCCACTTTGGCTTCTTTTCTTTGCATTAACTATGTCAGTTTTGATTTGTTATTTTTCAGAATATTTCAAGCGCTGCCAACTTGAAGTATTTTATCCTTATAGAATTTTTTTTTTTAATTTGGAAAGGCATATTAAATTTTTTCTATTACTTCTGCACAAGTGAGAAAAGCAGATTAATATTGCAATATTTATATTTATTGAAAATGCTTAATGCAAGATACTGTGAGAAATCATGTCTTTTGTTTGGGGTTTTTCATGAATATTTAGCTTTTCATATTATTAACAGATCTGTTGAAGACCAGTGGTTCTCAGTTTGTTTACAAATAAATATTGGAATTTAGTGACATGGCATGTTAGCTGACAGAAATGCATATAGTAAAAAAACCCCTTAACATGTATTGTATGCATATATGACATATTTTTTTTCAGTAACATTAATAAAACTATCTGTGATAAATTTCTTTGTTTTAGCTTGTGTAGTTTTTGGGGTTTTTTAATTCTCTGTGCTTCAAACAGTGTTGGTAGCGCAATGTTGTATAAAGTTTCTTGTCACTAAAGATGTACTACCTGAATGTACTTCAATACACTTTTTCAAGGTTTTATCCTTTCTACATTGAAAATCATCACTCAGGGAACCTCTTCTATGCATTTTGGCATTGTTAAACAGTGAGAAAAGTTTTGGTGAGTGAAGCATCTTCCAGCAGCAGATAGAAGTGATTGAAACTCCTGATTATACCTCTAAGTTGATCTAGATGTCTATTTGTTCTTTGATTTTGGGGCACCATAACAGTATTTGAGTAAGTTGTTCAACAAACTTGCTCAGTGAATTTTGCTCAGTTTTTCTGACAATCCTGTCTTCTGATGTAGATAGAAATGGTACCTCTGTAACTGTGTAAGGCTTTTCAGTCTTGCAATTTGGTGGCTTACATCAAAAGAAATTCAATCACTTTATTATTCATAGCTGAAGTTGAATGGAAAATTTTATTTCTTGATGTCAGTTCACTCATTTCATGCTTGAAGTACTCTATACTTTTATCTTTGAAATGAAGGTGGCAGACTTGGAGGAAACAACACAAGCTTAGTGGTTTTAAACTCACTAGTTAAGACTTGTTTATGCATATACTCAAAACTGTTAGTTCTTACGTAATGCAGTATAAGAGAAGTCCATCTGGATGTAAATCAGATATAAACGCTGTTACAAGATTTACTTTGTGTTTCCAGCCAGATGGACAGGCTTACACAGTCACTTTTCACCAACTGCTTCTGCTCAGCTCATTTTGAGACTGTCTGTTCATTCAAATGAACAATTTTGTAAGATAATAAGTTTGAACTGAGACTTTGTGTTTCCTATATAAAGCCATTGACCCATGGGTGAACAGAGAACAAACAAGTTCCTCTGTAAGTTAGAAAGGGAGTAGCAAGTGTAATTGTAACAATGCTTTTCTTACCTTTGTGATGATTAACCTAGTAAGCAAGAATCACTGCCACAGGGATACAATGATTTGTGTCAAATTGCCAAGAAAAAGTGAAATTCATTAGAAATAAAAGAAAAATCGGTTGGATCTTACAGAAGTTAATCATTTTAATGATAGTGATACTCCACTGTGCATTCTGTAACTGCCAGTAAAAAAGACAGAGACTGAAAATCAATGCCTACAGCCCAGCACAGATAAAGAATAAATACTGCTCTTGCTTATTTTACTCCCTCACCTTTTTGAGATTTGAAAGAAATAGTCTACTGACCTTAGAGGATTATAGATAAAATGCTGAAAATGCTGGCCTCACTGGTCACTTGGCCACCAGCCGCCAATCCAAATAACATAAAACCAGCTGAAACCAAGGCAGGCCCAGACCAACCCTAACAACCTGCACTGTCAGGTCAGTAAAATGAGAGAGGTCTCCTTTGTTTTGATTTACAGCTAAGTTGTCCATCCATTGCCTTTTTTCATTTGTTTTAGTTTTGATTTCCTTCACAGAATTGCAGCAGTATTGTTTGGAAGAAATCTCTGGAAGTTGTTTGATCCAACATCCAGCCTCTAACAGAATTGTTGTAAATATGAGATCTTGTCACTGTGACTTTGGCTAGCTGAGTCTTAAAAACCTCAAAGAATGCAGATTCTACACTCCCCTGTGTCATGTGCTGTACTACCACCCCAGTAAAAATGCATCTTTTCCTTTGAGGTAACCTGAGCTCCCAAACTGTAACCTGTGGATATTGCCCCTTGCTTAAAACCACGTTCTGCTTGTAATTTCTCCTCGCATTCTGTAAACAGTGTACCCCTTAACCTCATCTCCTTCTGACTGATCAAAGCCCACGGGTTCAGTTTCTAGTTCTAAATTATGGCCTGAAAGCCCTGACCATGTATGACCAGATATGACCTTTACATTGTTTTCTTCCTTTTTTTGGTGCCTTTTGTGGCCTTGACAAATGTTTCTTTCATGTATATTGTGGTCACTGTTTCAAGCAGCTCTAGAACTCTCAACGCTTTGAATGAGACCCGAGCACTAGGGAGGAGTTTCTTCCCTCAGGGGCTCTCTAGCATATCTCACTTGGAGTTATGACATCCAGAACTTCAGTCTTTGTATTTTTCTCCAGTATATCTGCCCAGCCTGTCATATTGCCTATCAGTTTAGAGATTTTAGGCAAAATAACTAAACAAAATACTATTTATTAAGTCTCTTAATAATTAGACTCAAAATCGATCTCAGACTATAGGTATTCCTATTCCTGATTTTCCAAATGGAATTTAACACTGCGGCTTTGAATGTTGTACTTAATTCCCCATTTCACTGTGGTGAATGGAGCGTAACCTCACAATGATTGTTCAGATCATTAAGAATCAAATTATACAAGCTGTAGGAGAGTGTACATTTTAAAAATAAAAGCTAGTTTGCTTCAAAAACATCAATTTTCTGCCTTTCAGAACCATTTCAAATGCTTTTTATTTTGAATTGGCTACTTACACTGCATACCATTTCTGACCAAATTTAAGAAATTTTGCAATTTGAATAATATGTAATTAACTGTAACCCTCCTAATCTTTTCAGACTGAAAAAATGTAACTGGCTTTTAAAAAATAATACATATTGAAAAATGATCCAGTAAAATTCAATTTTTTTTACAAATATATGCCCAAGTGTTCTAGTAATTGTTTTGATATATGACATAGAAAATATTTTCAGATATATTGTCTTCGTTGTAACACAAATGGAAAAATTTAATTTTGTGTAAGTCCCGCTAAAATAGCTTTTCTTACCTTGCTGCTATAACACTATAGCTGTCAAAATAAATTACGTATCAAAGCCTTACACTTCTGAGCATAGCTTTTTTTTTCTGTCTACACAAAAGCCGAAATGGAATAACATACTTTAATGAACTCTATCTTAAATGACTGCCCTAAGCAAAATGCAATTTAAGTACAAAGAATAAAATGAAACTCTAATATGTGTCACTAATCAAAAATGTACAAATGAATCGTGATTTTTGACAAGAGTTTACAAACAGCCTGTTGCCTCAGGAAGATATCACTCTAACCTAAATTTTTATAGATAATTCTAGTATCAGCAGCATGTGTATTTTATATTGTATGCATTTTCCTTCTGAACTCTAGAGGCTCAATTCAATACTTATGCTCTTGTACTCTCTATTTTTCCTCTCTAGATTACGGAAGAAAAAAAAAGAAAGGAAACCTTATACTCAAGTAGCCTTGCATGTGTTTATTATTACTTCTACCCTCTCAGTGTACTGCAGGTTTTTGTATCCTTTTTTATGGAAAAAAGAGAAAACTTCAGACTCCTTCTAATTTAATGATAAAGATAAAACCAGACTAGCCTTGCTTTTGCAATACAGCATTTCCAAATTAACCACCATGTGAATCAGTACTTAATTACTGACGAACTGATTATCAATTTTCCAGTATCTATTGGGCTTTCACATCCAGACAGTTGGTGGTAAAACATTTTATTTTCCTTTTATTCTAAATATCTTGAGTTCCAAGAATTTCAACCAATTAATGCAAGGCTAAGAGTAAAACTTTATTAATATTCCATATTTCATATAGTCTGTCAACAAAACATAGTAGTTTTTTTCCCCCCTAGGATAAAATACATTATGCCTTATTGTCTTATTAAAATGAGTAATTAATCAGTTTTTTGTTAAAATCCATATAAATTAAGGTTTATACTTTTTTTCACTCTCTTACTTTCCAAAATTTTTCATATTCTTCTGATTTAAAAGATGCTTTAGTACTATGAATACCTCATTAAATGATTTTCTTTTAGAGAGAAAGTCTTACATGACTTATTTTTTATACATCAGAATTTAAGCATCAGTGATTATGCAAGAAATTCGAACATTCTTTTCATGAAAGGAAGAATTCTGTTGCTGCAATGCCAGATAATTATCTGCAAGTGAGATTTGTTGCCTAATTATATTCTACAAATAGAGTTACTGTTGCTCTTAGAGAACCAGATGATGGCCCAGCCTTTTTACCTCTCTCATGTCTTTAGAGCTGGAGTGGAAGCAGAGATATTACAATGTGCAGATTTTTTACTTCACTTACTCAGTTTACTAGAAAGTATGAGCGACACACTTTAAAAGCATGAGACACGTACTTGCAGCTTGGAGGGAATGGTGATGGAAAATGCTCCTTCCTGGCCAAAAAATTGCTAATTAGAGGGTGTATTTTTGTGAACATTTAAGTAACAGACCATACATAGCAAAACTGCTTCATGGTAAACTTACAGTTGGACTCAGATTCAAAACAGAACTTTATAAATTTAAACTCATATCTTGCTGAGTTATATTTTAAGAAATTTAGTGGGATTGTTCAGTTTTCCATGTTATGGTTTCTATTTGTCACTAATAGGAAAACAATTGAAAAAAATTCTGAAAAAATAATATTATTTATGGATTTTTTAATATTTTCAACTATAGGATCATATTCTTTTTAAGCAATTCTACATGTTTTACTTCTCAAACTGAGTAGCCTAAAAGTAATATCCTGCACATTAAAGTGGTAAAATTTAACAGAAGACTTTAAAATGTATCAACAAGAATAAATGTAAAAAGCGAGTCCCAACCACATGAATGTGTCCTTTAGGTTAAAAGGATTCATGATTTAATTACTCTTGAAATCTGAGTATTACAGAAGTTTAGGTGTCTTAGTCTTATGAATTATAAGATGTAGCCTATATGTGCTTAAATCTTCAACTTGTCTTGTTCTTCCATGCTTATACCCTATGTATGCTATACTTTTGTTTATTAACAGGCCTAAATATCATCATTTCTTACAAAATTTGAACAAAATTCCTAAATTAACTATAGCTTTTATTGGAAGAGGTACAAACTTTACCATAGAGTTCATAATTATGATCATTAATCCTAAAAAAGACTGCTATCTGCTTTCAGTCTGTGCATACAGCTCTGTTTGATGTCAATGAGAGTTCCACTACAGTCTGGAGCCAGGTAATATGTCAAAAGTATTTGGAATGATAACAGCAACATACATTAAATGAGCTGTCATTTTTCTTAAAAATGATAATAGAGTTAAAACAAAAATCTCTAAAAGCCAGTGTCCCTGATATAGGCTTTGTCTAAGACTTATCCAGACATATAAGCCTAAGTTTTTGAATAGACTGGTTTAAAAACAGTTGAAGACTAAAGGGAGATACCACAGGGCAAGATCAAAAGCTTGGTGAGGGTAGTAAGATCACTGGATTTAGTGAAGAATGTTTATATTCTCTGAAAAAGAAACGCAAGTGAGAGTAAAGAGGCCTGAGAGGCCTAAACTGGAGTCTTTTTCAAGAGCCCTGTCTCTGCAGAAAAAGACTTTAAAGAAGTGAAATCTTAGCTAGCATCAAGTTGCAAAGCCCAGCACTTAGTAATTTTGTTTCTGGATTTTGTCTAAGAAAAGCTGTTTGAAGACACTGATGGCTGGCATTTGAAAACAAATCAGGACTTTGGTTTTGAGAGAATATTGTTAATTTCATAGATTCCACCTTACTGCTAAGAAAACAAAAAGGAGGGAGAGAGGGAGAGAGGGAGGGAAGGCAGGAAGGTGGGAAGGCGGGAGGGAAGGAAGGAAGGAAGGCAGGAAGGTGGGAAGGCGGGAGGGAAGGAAGGAAGGAAGGAAGGAAGGAAGGAAGGAAGGAAGGAAGGAAGGAAGGATATGATTCTTTCCCTAACAGCACAGAAGAGAAGGAGATGCACTACTGTATCCAGCCATATTAATTGAAGAGATATTGCCACTACATTATATTAGCAAAAATGATATTGTTTTGTTATGTTTATAATCTTCATGATCCTCTTTAAACATCTCCTTGACACTACAGAATAGTTCTAATCTTGAATAAATACCCAAAAGGTCACAAATAATATGAGCACCTTACGCTTAATTAAAATATTTAAAACCCAAGAAAATTGTGTTGACACAGACCAAATACATCATGTAACATGTCAACAAGGCCTACCAGTTAATTTTGTCTAAAAATATCTTTCTGCCAGTTCATCTAATGATTATTTCTCTCATGCTTGTTCATAGAGAGAAATCATCTGAAAGTGAGACTGAACATTTTTCAATTTCTACAAATAATTCTCAATCATCATTTTTGGTTAAGAAGATCATTATGGTCAAATTACTGACACATATTTAACTTTGGAACAGGAATATCTTTCATGAGTACCACAACAAATTATTATTTGCAACATAATCTCTTTAAAATACTTGCTTCCACACTTCAGTTTGATTGTTTTAAAGAAAAGTAAGATATAATACTACAAAAAGATCCACAAAATGTAGTTCAGAATCCTTTTTCCAGAGACAATGTATCATTCTATGGAAGTAATATAAAGGAGACATTGCCTATGTTCTGATAATGTATATACAGAATTCCACAAAGGTACACACAAAAATATGGGATGGATTAATCCTTTGAAAGAGTATAGGAATGGAGATGAAAATCTAGAAAGCATTTGAAGAGAAACATCTGAATATTGTTGGGAATATATTGAAGACAAGTTATCAGTATGCCCCGGCAGACAGAAAGGCCAATCACATAAAAATCTGTTTTACAAAGAGTGTATTCATCTCCTCACTCGTGTGCAGCGTGCTGTGTCCAGTTTTGGCCTCCCCAGTATAAAAAAGCCACCAACATCCCTGAGAAACTTCATTGAAGGACCATCAAAGTCATCCTGGAACATGAGAAAAACTGGGTTGATTAAAGGAAAGATTGTACTTTGGTAATGGTCAGACATGGGGACATGTTTCCTGAAGTGATTGTGAATCTCTAACCTTGGAGATTTTCAGAAGTCAACATTGCTGTGAGTAACCCATTCTAACTGGGTCTGCTTCACGTTGAAGGTAACTGCTAGTTACTAGCAGTTAGTTACTGCTAGGTAACTGCTGGTTTTCCTTGCTAAAGAGCACGGATCGGTCATTCTATATGGTAGGAATTAAACCTGGAAGGTCGGATTTATCCCTGTCGTCACTGCTCTTACAAAATCATTGAAGTTAACTTAGAAGTGTTTCAGTACATTGCAGGCTTACACTAATTTTAAGTGCTAGCTAGATGCAACCTCCAAATGTGGTCTTATCAGGTAAGACTCTCCCACCCCATGGGGACTTTAATTTCTTCTGTTACTTACTTTATTGGTTCTCTTGCTTTCTTTAGAAGAGACACAATGAGGGAAAACTGTTTTGTAGGTATTGCATTTACTAATTTGGTATGTTTAAAGAAACCTTGTGGAAACTGAAAGACTTTAATAGTTAATTTACAAAATTTGTGGTAGGTGAAATGGATGAGAATATCCTTACGCTAAAATGAAATAGCTTTCAATATGCTGCAGGTAACTTCTAGAAAAAAAAAAATCTCCCAGCAGAATGATGTTTTCTTAGATCTAAAAGGAATAACATTCAATGATCTTACTAGCCTTAGGCACCGCAGAACTTAATCACCAGTTAGACTTCAAATTAATTTTTCTTAATACTTCACACAATAATTATCCTCACTATTTTTCCCTATCTTTTCACAAATAGCTGTGTTGCTGGAGGTTAGATTTTGCAATGGCCCTGTCAGAAGAGTGAAGAAATATATTAATGTCAGTCAGGTCATACTGTGGACCAGGGCTCAGGTACAGCAGAGACTCATTAAATCACAGAATCACAGAATATGCTGAACTGAAGTGACCCACAAGGATCATTGAGTCCAGCTCCTGGCCATGCACAGGACCATCCCCAAGAATCACACCATGTGACCCAGAGTATTGCTCAAATACTTCACACATGCCCGCAAAACATTAGGTCCTACTTTCCAGCAGCCAAAATGCATCTCACACGAAGGCTTGTTCTTGGGCTTTTACAGTTGCCACCAGCCAGTATCCTCAATATCTAATGTTTGTAATGTTCCAGAGAGAGTAATTTACCTTGCAAAATAATGTATTTGTGGTGTCTCTTGAATTACATAAGGAAAAGAAACAAAAAAGTATTCATCTGAAATTTCAGTTTGTGTCAGCTTATTGAATCTACTCAGAGGCAAGATACTGTGAGTGATGTTGGCCAGAGAGTCTTGAAATTATTGTCTTAAACTTACAAGGTTAATGACCCAAATAAATACACTCAATGCATCTATTTAGGTGAAAACCAATTAAAAGTTTCTAATTAGAACCAGTTAGAGTATTAGCTCTTATTTTCCTTTAGTACCAGCCAGAAGAAAAGTAAATGAGTCACTTTGTGGGGATATCCAGTGTATTTTCACTCATTTTTCTATTCTTTTGGAGGTTAGAAATGTCTTTATACTGGAATGCAAAATTACTGTGTTATGTACTACAATGGCTGAAGACTTAAAAATAATTAAAATTCTTACATTTAAATACTCTTTTTAATCAATTTAATTTAAGGGCAGGACGAGAAAGTACCATGTCATTTTAATTCAGGAAGATTGTATTTAATTATTTATAAAAAAAAATAGATAAAAATTACAGTTACAACAATATATATTGTAAAAACAGATTTTGTTATAATGTACCTAGTATATCATTCTGAAAATAATTCTACAGGCTAAATAATTTCTCTGCCAGCCAGAAGAACAGCTGAAAGTACCGTAAGATATTTAAGATCCAGTTATGATTTTGGGAGTGAAGGGAGAACAGAGCTGATATATATCAAGAAATACATGAAAAAAAAAAAAAGATAAAGAATAGAAGGAATGTAGGACGTAGAAAAAGATAAAATTGTTTACTAATTTAAAGTAATACCACAAGTTTTAATTTTGAAAAAGCAATTATGAGATACTATTTAAAAGAATTATATGCACATGTTGTGATAGAATCCCAAAAGGGTAAAGACGTGAGATAAAAAACAGTTTTCTTCTTGCCACCTATGTGGGTAATTTCGTTCTGGAAAAGCAAAGTCAATTACTTCCCTTCATGAATAATCATAGGCATAAAGAAATAGTTTTCATGTCTTTTCATAATATTAAAAGATGTTCTTCTGGTCTAAATTTTATGAAGTTATTAATGGTTTACAATTCCTCATATTTTCAGCTGTATTTATGGATTTCAAACTAGCCTTCTCGTTTGAAAAGGCTATCTTAAATAGAGATTAATTTTGAGATTGTAACTATGTGTGGCAGAAGACTACATTTCATACCACGAATGTCTGTTTATCTCTCAGTACTTTTATTATACATTTCTCTACATGATCAGAGAATGAATTTATAGACACATTCCTTTATCAGGATGCAAGCTGTTAAAGCTAGACAAAATATTTGTGTAGAAATGTGTATTCTTTGCTGTTTTTAAAAAGACAGTGTATTTAAATGTCTTTTTCAATAAGCAATGCATCTAAGATTAGAGACCACATACATAGACTAGTCAATATATCAACATAAAAAAAGTGATGAACCTGTTTCAACAAGAGTAATTTCTAATTTGATAAGAAATTACTTTGGTTTACTGCTTGATACATGGTATCTGTCTCAATATGAAATCTTCCTTATTTGCAGATTTGAGTAGATGACGCATGTATGCAGTGTGATAGCATATAGGTTTCAATAAGAAATATAACTGATTCAAGTACAACACATCTGACTCAAGAGGAAGACCATCTCATGGGATGAATAATTTATAAATGTCTTTCAAAAGCTCTATCTATGACCTGTATCAAATTTACTGAACATTGCTTTTTTTCAGTGTGGTTTGCAAGATTTCTTGATGTCAGTAATTCATGATTTATATTCCTGCTGATATTCTAACATATTCATATCACTTGGACTTTTGCAAGAGAACAAAAAATAGATGTCAAAAGAAGCAAAACCACACATTACATTTGCAATAAATTCAATCTCAACTACATTTCCAAATCAAATGTGATGCTCCAATCTGTCAATTAACACCACAGCATTGTATTACCTGAGTAAAAGCCTTATTCATATCTTTTCATGTTAAACATTTTTCAAAATTTTGACTAGATATTTAAGGCAATGTTTACATTAAATAATTCAGAAAAAACAAGGGTAAATAATGTTGCTAAAAATATACACATTAAATCTACCCAATTCAACATGCTTTTGTTCATGTTTTTAAAATAGCTTTAGGCAGCCTTAATCTTTCTTCTACCTGAAACTTGAACTTCCACAAGGTTATAATCTATTTGATCTTTTTTTTGAGGTTGCAAAATTGAAATTAATTATTCCCTCTCTTCTGTATATTTGCATATCTACATATACATTATTACTTCTCTCTTTTCTGTCATTTTCTGTAGGCTTCTCAGGAAAGCTTATCTGAGTTTGTGTTACTTAGCTACAGTAAATAAATCCTCATTTTCATATTAATTTTAGCTGATGTATTGCAGCCAATTAAAATAGTAGGTTTGTGGGGCTTTTTTAGAAACTTTAATTTTCTTTTTCTTTGTAATAATGATATAAAATGTAATAATGATATAAAACCATTAGCAATTCTTTTAAATTATGCTTCTGTAATATTTTAATTTTAATTTGAAAAGAAATACATAGAGTAATATTATGTAAAAGTAACTTCTCATTATTATTTGAGTAAGTATGTATGATACATCCTATTCATATTAGGAAGAACGTTTCAACTATTGCAGTGGAGATAAGGATGGTAAAGTATGGCTTCATGCTTATATAAGCAATGGCTTGATGTTTAATGAGCTCTAAAACCATTTGGCCAATTTAGTCTATAGGTCAACTCATTGATTGCACTACAGTCTGCAGGATTTTCATTTTTAGTCATATAGCATGGGAAGAACCATGCAAAAAAATGGAAATGTAATATAATGTCTCAAACATGTTGTACTTCTTGCCTGTTATTCTGCCTGTGATGGTAGCAGACACTTTTCAGGAAGAACATGCCATCCCGTTCCCTAAGAGGTCTGTTACCTTCATTACCACTCCCCTTCCACTCCCTTCCCAGACAGTACACAACAGCTGAATTAGGGCAAATTCTCTTTCCTGTCTTCTTCCTTTCTTTCCTGTCTTTTGTCTATGAAATTTTTCAAATCCCTTTCTGTCCTTGCAGATGCTATCTACTTTCATAGTCTTCTGCAGAAAAGGATTCAAAAAATTCACTAACAGCTGTGTAAAACAGTAGTATTTTAACTATTTTAAATGGATCTTGTATTACTTTAAATGACTATCTCCTAGTTTCAGTATTGTGAGATTTTGTTCTAAACTCAGCTTGTCTTTGATTCCATTCACCTCAATCATATCCTCACCTTACCCGTCTCCTCCACTGAGTAGTCAGTCACAAGACTTAGTCAAAAGCTCCTTACAGAGCAGCTAGCACATCCACTTTTTCAATTGCCTTTTTCTGTACAATCTCAAATTCTACTACTTCTTTCAGATGCAAAGAACAAAATTTTTTATAGTAATTGAGGATGTTTTCTACAGAAAAGAGTGCTTTTTCTTTTTCTCAGTTTCTTTCATGATGGTGCTCAATATTTTTTTTCTTTTTTCTGTCTCTTTTCAGGGACAGAATTGATGTTTTTAGACATATGTCAACAATGATACAAAGATTTATTTCCTAATCTGTTTCTGCCAGTTCCCAGTTCAGTATTACATGTAAGGGAATTTTACTACTTTTCCTGGATGCATTAAGTTACATGTATCTACTTTGAAGCTGACTTGCCATCATTCTGCCCACTGATTCAACACAAACAAGTTTTTAGAGACTTTCTTACAATTGGCATCATGTTTGACCATTCAAAAAAGTTCCTAATATGGGTCATATAAACTTTTGACATAATTTCTCAATACTATTTAAAGAAAAAAAAGAAGATAAAATTAAATATTTAATGTGCAGTAAATTCATATTATTTGCCTTACTGTGAATTTAGTTGTTAAGTCTTAAAGACAATCATTATAGCATAGTATGGTATTGGTTCAGTCACCACAACAAATATCTTCATCTATTGTGATTATTGAAATAATTTTGGGAATTTGAATCTCACATTCACAACATTGGAAAGTGATATAAAGAGCTTTTTGCTTTTTTTAATGTCTGTTTTGATTTAGTAGAGAAGAAATTATAGTTTGTAAAATAGTTTCATAAAACAATGAAAGTTCTAACTTTTATTAGAGAAGAAATCAAATCCCTGAGTATCAATATGAAAATTAGAAATATGAGATCTCACTTCCAATTGGAAATGTGCTTGCTGAGCCTTTTTTTTTTGACTGCCTCATTTTTCTGAGAATAACAATATAGATAATTTTACTGAATTACAAATTATAGTTACAACTTCTAATCCAAATTTTCTTTGTGTTTTTGAAGCTTGTTTTAATATCAAGAAGAGATTTTTTGAAAATGCAACTCATATTAATATCTTCATCAGCAGTTTAGAAATCACATCTACTCAAACTTGTGCCCATAGAGTACTTTTAAAACTCATCCTCTTTCATTATTATTCAGTTTATTGATTCAGCTATATAAGAACAGTTGAGGGCCAATTTGTATTTTTTAAGTGGTGAATGAGTGGTTTAAGATGAATGGTTTAAAAAGTAATTTTGATTGTTAATGAAATGAGTATTTAAAGAAAGTTTTTTTGTAAAGGAAATTATTTGTTACCAGGGTAAAAATACAAAATTGCAATAGCATACAAGTGAAAAGCAATTATTTGGAACATTTAAGCAAGCAATACATGTTTTCCTGGAAATGTAGGAAGGAAGAAAAAACACAAACAGAATGAACTAAAAATAAAAAATAAACTTCAGTATGAAATGGGTGTTGTTATTGTAAAAGTTCTTATTTGTAAATGAATATCTAATCATTAGCAAGGAGGAAAGAAATCACATCCTCCCCAAATGTTCTGCAACTGTGGTCTTTAACAGTCTCTCAGCTAGCTAATAAAACCAAACCAAAACAAAACACTAGAGATAACACAATTATAACGTCGTTTACAAATGCTCGTACATTAGACAAAGCACTGTAACTGAATCTGAAGGTAACATATAATCGGCCTCATTGAGATATGATTTTTTGATCAATTATAATCAGGAATAATCAGATGATTTTCATGGAGGTAAAAGCATTAATTGGGGTGATAGAAACTAGGTAAAAACTACTGAAAGAACAAAGCAGAGAATTACTTGTTAGAGAAGGCCCTCTTCCATACATATTGATTCACAGCACACACACCTGCAGCAAGCAAGATCTTGCTGGAGATTTTTGGAAATAATTGAAGAATCCTCTCCAAACCACTAAATAATTGGTGTTCTTGGAAGAAAATTATTTTTTCCTTTGAAAAGTATCAACTTTATCTGAAATATTTCATAGACTCAGAATGGTTTGAGTTGGATGGGTCCTTAAAAATCATCTAATTCCAACCTCCCTGCCATGTGCAGGAAGCCTTCCACTAGTCCTGTTCAGCCAAAGTTCCATCCAGCCTTACCTTGAACACTTCCAGGAATGGGGCAGCCACAGCTTCTCTGGGAAACCTGTTCCAGTGTAGCACCACTACCAGAGTAAAAAAATGCTTCCTAATGAATTCTAAAATATCTAATCTAAACCTGAACTCCTCTCAGTTTAAGCCATTTCCCCTTGTACTAACACTACATACTCTTGTGAAAAGTCCCTCTCCGTCTTTCTCGTTGCTGCCTTCATGTACTGGAAGGGTGCTCCAAGGTCTCCCCAGAGCCTTCTCTTTTCCAGGCCAAACAACCTCTACTGTCTCAGCCTGTCTTTGTAGGAAAGGTGCTCCATTCCTATGATCCTCTTCATGGCCCTCCCCTCAACTTGCCCCAACAGGTCCACATTCTTCTCATGCTGGGGACTCAGACCTGAACACACTACTTCAGGTGGGGTCTCATCAGAGCAGAGCAGAGGGGCAGAATCACCTCCCTTGACCTGCTGGCCGTGCTGCTTTTGATGCAGCCCAGGGCACAGTTGGCATTTGAGGCTGCAAGCACACGTTGCTGGGTCATGTTGAGCTTCTCATCCAGCATCACTCCCAAGTCCTGCTTCTCAGGGCTGCTCTCAATCCATTCTCTACCCAGACTGTATTTGTGCTTTGGATTGCCCTTACCCAGGCTCAAGACCTTACACTTGGCTTCAATAAGTACTCAACAACACAGGGAAAGAAAATAAGAAAGGAAGCAAATGTGTCAAAATAAACATGGAGATCATTTATCAATTGCCACCACAGGCTAAACAGACTCAGCTTGGGGAAAGTAAGTTTAATTTATTGACAATTAAAAACAAACTAGAATGGTGAGGTACAAAGGCAGAAACTTCAACACCTTTCCACTAGCAACCCTTCATCAACTCAACTTCACTTCTTCATTCCTAACTCTTCTGCGTCCTCCCCCTACCTCAAGCAGCTCAGGGGAAAGGACTCTGATGGGTTGCAATCAGTACAGAACAGTAGAGGCCAAATATTTCTCTGCTGGGTTTCCAAGGCTGGAAGATGGCTGAGGAGGATAACACGGTGCTGTAGCATCGTGAAGGTACAGTGATATCTGATCCTCTTGTCATGGACTACAGCAGCAACATATTGCTACTGTATAAACATATGCTGTGTCTGAGATCGCTTGGGCATCATGAAACTGTTGTGCTGTCACAGGCAGCTTTACATGATGTGACTGGTATCAGAAAAAAACCAAAAACATCCTGTTATGAGTATCACCAGTATTTAGTACCAGGAAGTGTGTGGGGAAGAAATAATCACTATTATAAAACAAAACAAAGAGGACTCAAATGCAGAAGTGCCCATTTCTGTCTATGCCTTTTCTCAATGTATGCTAAACACTAAATAAATAGTCTAGACTTCTTGAGACTGAATATAGACTCTGGAACAAAAGACAAAAAATCATTTTGATATAGGAAAAAATAAAACAAAGGAAAAGAAATAATGCCAATCAAAGGTTTTGCATAAAATAGCAACTAAATTAGCAGAAATAGCAGAAATCCTGCTATTGCTGTACTGACTACATAAGAAATCCTATCCATGGACAATTTCAGATTTTAAATCAGATTTCATAATTAATCTTGTATCAGCAAGAGCTTACCAGCCAAGGAAGAAAAATAACAAATTGAAGAGGTAAAGGCTTTTCTACAATATTTCCTTCACAAAGCAAAAGAGAGAAAATTGATGAAGGTATTTTCTTTGCTCATCTAGGCTTCTTTTTTCTCTGTGATTGTTCTATTTCGTTTGAACAAAACAAAATGTTGTTTCTGAAAAATTGCCCGTCCTGTATCTTAACAGCTACAATGAACAAATTTTGGGTTTTTGGTTAAATAGCTTGTCTCTTGTCTCCCAAATCACTTTTTATACAACCTCTCTACATTAACTGCATTTACATAAGGTGTTTCTGCCAGCACTGCTACATCAATGGAAAATGCAGGTATTTAAAATCACAATCACCAGAACTATGCTGCAGAGTAAACCTGAGTGTATGTTCACTGTCACCTCTGATGAATGGAATTACAATTGTTTTGATAGATTGAATTAACTACTTGTTTATGCATACACACAAAACCTGTCTTGCATTTTTTCTCATAAATTATGCAGGATTATCCTCTTGAAATGACTTTGCCAGTCTGACACACCCAACCTTTAATCTTCCTCAAATGCATGGCATTGACTCAGACTTCACACATCCAAAGTAAAAAGATCACTCTACTTTTCCATTCAGGATTCCAATTTCTTGTAATAGTAAAAAATGTATCACTCAAAAAAACCCCAAACTCAAACCCAAAACCAAAAACAAAAAAAGGAAAAACCAAAAAACCCTCAAGCCCCCCCAAAAACCCCAAACCACAAAGGGAAATAGAATACATGACTCCAGGCAACAGAATCTATACTTCTCTAAAAACACTGTAAATGAGTGGAAATACTCAATTTTGGTCTGTAAAGTCCTAAAAAAAATCCAAGATGTTCTGAAGTGACAAAACAGGAATCTGAAGTTCTTGGTCATGTAGTTAAAAAGGGATATGTACTGCTGAAGAAAAAGAAGTTAGGGTTGCAATCATTTTTTTCAGTTTCAGTAAAAGGCAGTTTATGTGCCTTTTACCTCTGGCAAAAATAAAAAAAAATCTAGGGAGTTAAGTTACAAAAGATTAGCTTTTTCAAAATTAATCGTGCAGTCTATAGTCTTCATAAACAGCAAGATACATTAATGAAACAAAAGCAATTACCTGGTCCATACATGAGAAATTTGGAAAAAGTAAAAAAAAAAAAACAAATCAGCTATAAACACTTGCAAAAAAAAAGATTGTAAATGGACATATATCACAAATGATGTTTCAGTGTGCAGCCTGAACACATTTCAAGGGGTACATTTTTCTTTGAAAAATTTTTTAATGGACAATTCAAATTGCATTGCAACATATCTAGCTGTCTTTTATACTTCTCTTGGAAGGAAATACTTTACAATTTTATCTGTGCAATATGTAATTTAGATGCTCCTCTTTAACAGGCAACAATGCAATTTGGGATTAAATCTGTATTAGTGACAATACCTTTATTAAAGTATTATTTTAAATCTTTGGTAAAGTTATTTGAGAGGAGGGAGAGGTGGAGCCTTCTGATCCAATATGTCTGGTCTAGCATTTTAAATTAATATAATCTTTTGGCATCTTCTAATGACCTTCTAGGTACGAAATGTATGAAAAATCAATAGAAGTGTCACAAAAACATTTAATCTGGAAACAGTCTTTTTGTTTGTCTCTCTACCAATAAAGGTATCCTAAAAAAAAAAAAATCTTTATTGTGAGGCATGTTCATTGGACTGTGCTTCCCACATCAGAGCTTGTGTCTACTATGATTATAGTCTTTGGAGCTTTTTGGATAATTGCTGCCAAAACCTCCCTTGTCCCTGCTACTGACAATCACTATGATACCATATGGTATTTGACCTTTCCACTGATGTCACCCACAATAGTCGTTACAGATTAACTATTAAAAAGAATCCCAAGCTCCACAACGCAGTATGTTTACGTGGAAATGAAACATAAATCTCTAAGTTCCTGTTGTTAGATGCAGATGCTTTAAAAGTCCATACAAAACTTCTGCTTTTCATGTGGAAAGCTCTTGTGCATATTTGCTCACTCAGCATGGAAGAACTAATGAAAGGAATTTATTGCATGGAATGCTTTCAGATGTGAAAAGCTCTTGTGGAAAAGGAAGGCAGTGTCCTGAATAATAGCTAGGTGACCAAATTACTCATAGTTTAGCCAGATCAGAATAGATGAGGACAATTCTGTTTTCAAGGTATTAAGGTCCTAATGGCACTAGCAGAATGAAATGAGGTATTTTAAAGTTTCCAAGTAGAGAACTATATAGATGTGGTTTCTTGGCATTCTGTCTCTAAATGCCACCCAGGAATTTTCAAACTAACTGAACATTCTGTCATTTAAATGATAAGAAAAAGAATCAGTAAGAAAACCATATAATTTTTGAGGTACCATGTATTTTGAGCTTGGACAAAATAAAACTCTTTTACTGGTTTTAGAATTGTATATTGTTGTAAACAATTTCCATGATATAATTTTTGAAGGCTCAGAAATATAGCTTTGCAACTAACTGAGTTTAGTTCTTCTTCAAGGTTTCTCTCAGTGAATTCTTTACATGCTTAACAACAAGGATAGTCTTCTTGGTCATGAACATGTAAAAATACTGTGTTTGTTTGTTTGTCCTTACATTTAAATTATTTTAAGGATGGAATGTTCCACATGGTAAGGAGACACGATCAACTTTCAGCCAGCAATGTACCCAGGTGGCAAAGAAGTCTGAAGGCATCCTGGCTTATATCAAAGACGGTGTGGACAGCAGGACCTGGGCAGTGATTATCTCCCTGCACTCATCACTGGTGAGGCCACACCTTGAGAGCTCTGTCCAGTGCCCAGTTCTGGGCCCCTCACTTCGAGAAAGACATTGAGGTGCTGGAGCATTTCCAGAGAAGAGCAGTGAAGCTGGTGAAGGCTGTAGAGAGTGAGTCATATGAGGAGCGGCTGAGGGAGCCGTGGTTGTTCAGCCTGAAGAAAAGGAGGCTCAGGAGAGACCTTATACCTCTCTACAACTGCCTGAAGGGAGGGTGTAGGAAGGTGGCAGTCAGCCTCTTCTCCCAAGCAACCAGTGATAGGACAAGAGGAAATGACCTCGAGCTGCACCAGGGGAGGTTCAGGTTGGACATCAGGAAGAATTTCTTTACTGAAATTATTGCAAGCATTGGAATGGACTTCCCAGGGAAGTGGTGGAGTCACCATACCTAAAAGTGTTAAAGAATTGACTGATGTGACACTTAGCACTATAATTTGGTTGACAGGATGGTTTTGGTTGAAAGTTGTACTCAATTATCTTGGAGGTCTTTTCCAAACTATTACTAAGAGATATCTACTTTGCATTTTTGTTCACTCATCATGGAAGAACTGAGGAAAGGAATGTATTGCATAGAGTTCTTTCAAAGAATTGCAATGATACAGAGACAATGCATGACACAATTTTCTCTAACAATTTACAATTAATAATGTGGACGTTTCTAATAATTTATTGTGGAGCTTTGCACCAAAACAATCTAGGGACAATTTTGAAGCTGCAGGATATAAAGAGTTGTTAATTAAAAATTCAGGTAATATAAGTTAAAAAAAAAAAAAACAGAATGAAATATTTAATGATAGACTATAGGTGCAGAATTTGAACGGATGTTCTTAAGAGGTCAAAGCAATTGATAAAAAAGGATTAGTAAATAACAAGTTTTGCTTTTAACCACTAAGAATTTTTTTCTCCAAAGTTCAAGTTCCTATTGAGTCAAAGACAATCTCTTCCTATTTGCACATTTAGACATGATTTCAATCATAGATTGTGAAGAAAGAAATACTCTCTTTTAGCTTAGTTATTTGTATTCATATGTTAAATTCTGGATTCCAGGATATAAAGTGAAGTAAGTTCCATGCATAAATGTGTGGTGGAAAAGTTTCAAAACACAAACTCCCTAAATATGCCTGTGTTTTTTTGTTGTTTTGCCTTGTTGTTTTGTTTTGGGGTTTTTTGTCCTTGAAGCAGATTAAAACAAAAAAGGCTCAAATACAACAAAAGCCCCATGAAGAGATATTTCAATATCTTTTCCTGGCAAGTTCTTAACATTTACTTCTCAGAAGAATTTTTTTCTCTTTCTGCTCAGGATTATAAGTAAGAAAGCACAGAGAGTTAATGTGCTTTCATGCTCCAGGCTGTATACATTTTAATGCAGGTAAAGAAGGCAACAAAGAAAGGGAGAGAGAGAGAAAAAGAAAGAGAGAAAGAAAGAAAGAAGGAAAGAAAGAAAGAAAGAAAGAAAGAAAGAAAGAAGAAAGAGAAAGTAAAAGAAAGGGAGAAAGAAAGAAAGTAAAAGAAAGGGAGCAAGAAAAAGAAAGGAAGGAAGGAACTGTGCTTTCTGTTTTGTTTTGTGGTGGTTTTTTGTTTGTTTGTTTTGTTTGTTTGGATTTGTTTTTTGGTTTTGGTTTGTTTTGGGGGTTTTTTTTGGTCTTGGGGGTGGAAGAATGCTGATTGTTAGGGTTCTTTTGCTTAGAAAATTTACTTAACATGCCATTCAAAATACTACATATTAGAAAGTGACATCCTTTCAAAATGAAGATTTAATAGCATAGATTTAAAGAAATGCTTAAAAGTTACAGCTCTAAACCAATGGTTTTCAGATAAAAGCTCTGCCAATTTTCACTCAAAGTTCATGCAAAATTTATACTTCTATAAATCAAACTCTAAATTGAAGCCTAACAAGCAAGCACCAAAATGAAGACTACACTGTTAAAAATGTCTTGAGTGTCTCAACTAACACAATGAGTTTTTGTAAGAACTTCCAGGATAAAATCTAATCCTTCAGGTATAAAGGGAAAGAAATAGTCCAATAAAGACTATTAGAACAAGGCTGAAAACTTTCACTTGACAATAGCTTTTTTTTCCGTCAACATTGTGATCCTGAATATGATGCATTTGTGATTAATTTGACTGTGTCATAGAAATCAAGTCTGTAACACTTAACTTACTCTCATTCCCCTTTCCACAGAGCTAGTTTCATAGATTTAATTAACAGTGAACAAGTAAACAGAGATAAAAATTAATTTTTTTTTACCAGTGAAAAATACCAGAATAATTTCTCATTCAAGAGAATCAGAGTTAATATTATATAGATGAGATCAATAACTTAACAATAGTGGTTTCCAAAAAAAATTGATTTTTGAAAGTCACATTGTCCAGACAACATACAACCTCTATCTTAAGATGCCTTATTATATATAGCTTGAAAATATTTTAACCCCATAAAACAGTAAAGTTTGAATACAGAACATTTCTAAACCATTTCACTGTTTAAAGCAGATCCTTTCCGCCTAGTATGCAATACCCTAAGGTTTTGTTGCTTTCTTGTTTGGTTGGGGTTTTTTTATTTATTTCATCAATAGAAGACTATAAGTATGCAAGAATAACAAAGCATGTATGCAGTACCACTATTAGAAGACTAAAAGAATCTCTTTCACCCTTTTTTCAAGTAAAGTAAAATTAACAGAAGTCCTACACATGGCAAAAAATTAGATCACAATATTGCATATAATTAATTCTATATTTTCCATTCTTATTTTACACTGCTTCTAATTTTGAATGTCAGGTATTTCAGTCTATAATGCCATCAAGAGCTCTTGCAGAAATATTTTAGAAAATATAGCCATTGAGAAGTGTTCTACCTCTTTATTCACTGAACCTCTCAAAGAAATAAATGTATATGGAAAATATTTTAACTGAAGTTTCTTTCTCTATCTATTTTGTCTATTTTACTATGGTCAGTGAAGTTTCACATAGCTATGTGTATGAAAACTTTAAGCTGCTTTGCTTAGTGAGGTTTCCATTGTTTTGAAAACCAGCAATAAAAAAATTAATATGGCATCTTTATGCTTGATTGTTTTGTTTGCCTTTTCTTTGCATTGTATTTTTTGTGCATCTCTGTTCTGGATGTCCATTGACTACAATAGTTTTCTGATATTCTGCTAAAACTATTGAGAAGTAAGTTTAAATTAGCAGTATATATGGGTTTATGCATCCCTTTCTTATTATCAGTTGCTGACATTCTTCTACCTTTTACTTACAGTAGAATTTCACATGCATTTTAAATTTTGGAAAGATGAAGAAAAACAAAACAGAACCAACACAGTTTGCTCTTATGAGACTAGCAGCAAACACTGATTCTTTTTTTTCTGGCTTTCATATAAATGTTGGCCTGAATAAAACAGAAACCCTACATGAAGCTTGGACCACTCAGAACTCTGCAAAAGTCCTGTGTTTAGCTCCAAAGAAAATAAATGCAGTCCACTGTTCTTGAATGTCTCCTGCCAGATAGACTCCAAGATGAGAAAATGAGCATCATTACAGGAAAATAACTGATAATTTATTGAGAGTGAAACTAACTCTTTGGATCTTTATAATGCTTAAATTGAAAGTACTTTTTAATAAGTCTCAGCTGATCTCATGTCAGGTTAATTTACACTTCTTGCAAGACAAAGAGAGTATTAAACTCACATGAACTATATTATGTTTTCAAGGATGGGAAATAGACACGCTTTAGCTGTGTTTAGTTTGGGATAGATTTTTGTCAGAAGTAGAACTCATTATATACTATTTCAGATGTGATTATATAATTTTTTTGAAAACCTGTTACATGCTAGAGTGAGAATGGAAAACAGAACTTAGAGAACTCCATGCAACAGTGAAGCAAGTCAGTGCTTTCCAATGTTAAACATCTGTTTTTCTCTTAAATAGATACTGTGAATTAACAAAAGAAATTTTCTTCACTGAGGGGCTAGAGAAGTGTTCAGATTTTGACTGGTGTAGAGTTAATTTCCTTCACAGTGTCTAGTATGGGGCTGTGTTTTGGATTTGTGCTGAACACAGGGCTGATAATATAGAGATGTTTTTGTTATTGCTGAGCAGGGCTTACACAGAGCCAAGGCCTTTTCTGCTTTTCACAGTGCCATGCTGGTGAGGAAGCTGGGGTGTGCATGGTAGGCTGGGAGGAGACACGGCCAGGACAGGTGACTCAAACGGCCCAAAGGGATTTTCCAGACCATGTGACATCACGCTCAGCTTATAAAGTGTGGGGAAGAAGGAATAAGGGGGGGGGACATTTGGAGTGATGGTGTTTGTCTTCCCAAGTCACTATTACACAGGATGGGGATCTGCTCTCCTGGAGATGGCTGAACACCTGCCTCCCATGGGAAGCAGTGAATTAATTCCTTAGTTTGCTTTGCTTGTGCACAGCCTGTGCTTTCCCTATTAAACTGTCTTCATCTGAACCCACAAGTTTTCTAGTTTTTACTCTTCCAATTCTCTTACCAGTCCTGCTGGTGAGGGGAAAATGAGTGGTTGTACGGGGCTTGGTTGCTGGCTGAGGTTAAACCACAAGAAGATTTTTGTGTGGGGTGGCAAAGAAGAATTTTTGTTTGTTTTAAAATAGCTAAGGTCTGTTTACTTTCTTATCATTAAATCATTAAATCAATTCAATCATTTTTGTTAGTATTTCTATTCTATTTCAACCGGGCCTTTTGCTACAAAGAAAGATACCCCCACAGCAGCTAATCTTGAAGTCCAAAGAGCTTCCAAATTGCTTAGTTAGTAGCATCCTTCAGATCACCAGATCAGCTCTGGTGTCCCATGGCCTTCGTTGAATCAAAGATCAATTTGCCAGTTTTCCTGTTAACTCATAGGGGCCATCATCAGCCGACAGAACTATTGAACAGTTAAAGAACAATTCATCAATAATTATTATTTCGGAACTACATATTCATTTTTGATTTTAATATTTTAGCTGTGTGCTCTGAAATTTGTTTTTAAAAATTCTCAGGGATGTATTCTGTTGGTTGGCTTCTGGCCAGCACTCCTGAAGAAGAAATCTGTATATATTTGAGCCAGATATATTATTATTAATTGTAGGAAAGACCATGCTTATTTAAAGACTGTCTCTTCAAGTTCTCTCAGAGCTCACCATTTTGACAATTAAATGATAACATTTTTGTTTTGCTAGGGCTGTCATAGGGGGATCCAGCACAGTGTAGGTCACTGATGCTTTGGATTTCATCTTGTGTACTTTATAAAGCTCTAAATCTGCCTGTCAAGAGAAAGAACAGAAAGGTAACAACTGCTAGTTAAATCAAATCGCTTCCACAATTTGAGCAAATTTGGTTTGCATGTGGTGTGCCTTAGCCCAGGTCCATGTCAGCAAGAATGATTGTGTTCAGTCAAGGCTAAACTTCTGGGTGAACAAAACGCAGTCCAAGAATACCATAGAACATGCTGTCTGCAAGGACATCTTCGTATGGACAGAAGGATATTAATCAGACTTGTGTACAGATATGGCTGGAAACAAGTGCTAAGATTTTCATGATAATCAGTCTTAAGGAAGAGTCTAAGCCTAATAAATTAAAATAAATTTATGGTTATTTTAGGGATGAATTTTGGATTTTCAATATGTCCAGCTTTAATTTATACATCCAAGATATTTTAATCTTCTTTGAAAATAAGCTGTAATAGTAGCAGGAACACCCATTGCAGCAGGATCTAGGAATCAAAGATCAGTTGTTTTTAATATAGACTTTCAGTAAAAAACATTGCCTTTAACAGTACTTCTAATTTTATGAGATTTTATGAGTACTATAAGTCTTGTAACTAAGTGATGTATTGCCCACACTGAAAGAAGGATGTCGCACTCTGAGACATGATCTGTTTAACAGACCTGTCATGCTTCACATCATTTTCCTATGGGCACTGGAAAGAAACGAATGTAATACATTTAACTCATATTATTAGGGAAAAGTAGATATTTAAGTTTATCCGGTTTAATAATTTCGATATAAATTTAATTCACACATGTTTTGGGGTTTTTTTTCAGACTAAGGTCTTCTGGGCCTTAACCTTGCTCTGTCTTGCCTTTCTGTTTTGAGAGTACACAACCTTATGACAAGCCTCATTTATGATGTTTAGTGAGACACAAGTCCTCCTACATGAGATAAATAAGACTGTTAGCAGTCAGAAATACAGTTTTAATGCTAAAAAGTTAACATTTTCATCTATGCAATATGGCTAGTATGGCAAGCTTTATGTCCTAGGATCAACTAATATGGAAATACATTCCTGCTGAATGTTAGAGGACCAAGATTATCATACATTTAATCTTTCCATCTTATTCATCTATGGGAACTTGCATGAGGTAACATTACAAAAAAGGTTTATAAATTAACAAATCAGGAAAGGATCATGCATTTTCCACACCAAAAGAAGCATACTAATGAGTAGGTTGCAATGAGTTCACGCAGTCTAAGGCTTGAGGATTTAATACTCTTGTAGAGTTAATACTCTTGTTAGAAACTGAAAGAGAAATAAACTTTACCAGATCCTTTACCATTCCTAAAATCCTACAGCATTTCTAACACCGTCGAACTTTTGCCCCATTTTCTAACAGGGAAGCTTCTCACATGTATTAATGATGGCTTTAAGTGTCTTCTCTCCAAGACCACAGTTCAGCTACCTTCTAGATTATTGGTCTAACAGAAAGGTGGCAGCCAGCTAGCAATTTTTGTAAGATCACAATTTTGGTATCTATGTGGGTTAGGAAGAATACAATCTTTCCCAGTGACCTAAGTAACCTGATACATATTTTGGGAAAAAGGTAGCGTACATTTGGAAGTGTGTAGAAGACAGACCACTGGCTGTTTAAACCAGCAGCTAAAGAAAATCCAATATCCAATCAACCAAGAATCTTATAAAATGTCACAGAAAACTGCAGTAGCAATTATAGAAAACAAGCCTAGTTTTAATTTAGAGTATGAAATTGCATATTGGGTGTCCAAGGTGGTAGGGGCTGGAGGGCAGCCTCTGTGAGGAGAGGCTGGGCTTGCCCCATGCCAGGCACAGCTGGTTCCAGTTGGCTCCAGCTGGCCTCAAGGAGACCCACAGCAGGACACAGATGAGCCCCTCAACCAGGCTGGTGGTGGCTCTGTGAAAACATGTTGCTAAGAAATCAAATATTTACTAATAAATCAAAAATCCATTAAAAACAAAGTTTCAAGAATTGCCCTATTAGCAATTCTTGAGCAATCAATAAAGAGTATGTTTTGCTTTTAACTCGCTGTCCTATTTTGGAACTTTCAACACGGAGGCAGCAGAGATATTTCTCAGATGACCTCAGAGAACCTAGCTTGTATAAGACTAGGTCCGTGACATGCTGGATTTTTTCTATGAACTGCTTGAGGAAACTGGTTACTTCTGAAACCCCTCTCTCTCTAGTAATACTTCCTTCCCCTGTTCCTTTATTTTGAAGAAATTAGATGCAGAAAACCTAAGTAATGGCCAGTTTGCTTGAAATTTTTAGTTGATAATTGATAATAAATAAAGTATCTATGCTGAAATAAACCAAACACTTGTTAAGCTGGAGAAAAAGAAATAAGACCTGGCCCTTAAGTGAATGCACCCACAGACATTTGGCATACAAAAACAATAAAAATGACATGCTGACCTTTGGAGAGATTTTTATTATATTTTCAAACTAGCTACAATGCTGCAACCTTTCAAAGAAAACAAACGTTCATATAAATATTTAAATATAAATAGGTTAGAAGTTTTCCAATACTAAAAAATAATATTTCCTGAATCGTTGGTGGAGCAGCTAACACATATATCACTGCATTAATTATAATTTTACCAATTTCTAAACATTGAAGAAGCTGTACATATAGTAGGTGTTATTTCAAATTATATTTTTAGATGCAGATTCAGCTATTCAAGTAAGAGCATATCACAATGACATTGATTGATATTTGTGCACCAACTTTAATCTTTGAAAGCCTTTTTTTGCTTTCCCCTTTGGTATAAACAATGGAACTTAATAAGGCAGAAATAAAATACTTCTATATAAAGCCAATACATCCTGGTACACTCAAAGAGTATAGAATTGAAATAATTTGAAACTTAGTCTTTCCTTCCTATGTAGTTTTCTCCAAGGTTCAAGGAGAATGTCTTGTAAGGTATTATCCATATGACTGACATGGGCTAAAAAGCACTGTGACCCCCACAGAAGAGAACAGGTAAACTACTATTTTCATATGACATTTTTCAAAGGGTCTATCTCTCAAAGAAAATCTCTATGCCTTTTAAACAGTATGGTTTTTGTTTTAAAATTTGTCATAGTGAGTTAGGAACATGCTCTTGAGGAGAGCTATAACCAATACCTGTATTTCTTCTTTGTACATACTCCAACAAAATTAATAAACTGTTTTATATTTTATGAGAGGAAACAAGGAGAGAGAATAATTCCTTGCTGATGTTATGCTAAGAGCAAAGCACAACATAAAAACATTTAGAAGTACAGTTGAAAGAAAGAAAAAATACAAAGACATTCTGTTAGACTCTAGATATCAAATAAATCCTGTATTTTATGCCAATTTACAAAGGATAAGAATAAAACTTTCCATCTCTACATGAAGTATTTTAGTTACCACTTAGCCTTGCATAAACCTATAAACCAAACAGAACCATAAAATCCCCACAAATTTTATACCAAGAGTGTTCTAGGGATAACAGATGCTATTCAATACAGAAGTTAAATGCACCTATATTTAAGGGTGTTACAAACATATCCAATTTATTTTGTAAAAACTGTAATTTGGGGATAGTTGAAAAGTTTGGATAAAACATACATACGGTTTTGTCTTTCACTGAACATCTTCCTTATTTTGTTTGCTTTGCTGCAATATTGAGATCTTAATGTTTTCCAGATAGGTAGCACTGTTTGAGGCAAAGGTTAGTGTAACTCAAGCACTTCAATTTAATATGAAAAACGAATTATCAAGATCTATTTCAGGCTATTATTTCAAATATAACAAAAGTTGTTCCCTTTCTACACCTTCTGTTTTAATTTCATTGTTTTTCCTTAAGTTTTTGTTATCTTTTTACTCATTGATGTAGCTCTCTTTTACCATATCTAAAACTATTCTTCTCTATCTATTTAACAATAAAATAGTGCTATAAAAAGCAATAAATTTTTCATATAAGGACAGGCTGCCATCTGACAAAAAGGTAGTTGGCCTTTTCCTTTTAAAAATTATCTGAAGGCAAATTGATCAAAACAACCTGATATATGCCAGCAATTACTTTGTAGACATTCTCAGGAGAGGACTCTATGCTATGAATTCTAAATGGACGGGAGTTTGCCACCTCGGTGCTTCAGGGCACATTAGCACAGTATAACTGTGGTCAGTGCAACTCGAAGCTTACAGTAACAAGCCCAACTGAGAGACAGTGTAGTTGCACGGACTTACTACCAGCTTTATATGCAGACACGGTTTGCTTTGGAAGCCTGGACTGACTTTTTTCTGCCAGCAAAATAACTCATAGAGCTACCTTAAATGGAAAATCCTCAATCTTCAGAAGCTAACTTGACTTTACATGCCTCATTGTGTGGCTGCCCACTGTCACGTGTACTGGATGCTGTGTGTTTCTACCATGAATTCCTTAACTCTCCCCAAATCTAGTCCAAACGATCCAGACATTTTTCTCCCACTCATTGAGCATTTTAAACACCATAAACCGTCATAGAATAGAGTACCAGCTCAAAAATGTGGAAACTAGATAGGGCAAGAGCAGAAGGGAACCTTCTCCATAAGATTGAGGGTAAAAACAAAAGAAACTCAGAAGAAATAAAGTAAGTAATGAAAAGAAATAATTACAATAGTTTTTGCAATAAAAAACCACCAAAACCTAGATCTACCTTTAAAAATTTTCATTAAAAATTAGTTTTGTTATTTTACCTTGTTTCTTGTGTACAGCATTCACAGTGTGCAGCATTATGGTTCTTGTGCTAAACCCATGTAAAGATAAATATTATTTTAAAAATAGTTTTGGTTTAATGTTTTCTCTATAAATAAAATTCTTTATGAAGACATTTTTAATGTTGATCAGCTGACTTATTAGCTAATTTACTAATAGCTTCTCAGCACAGTATTGATTTTTTATACACAAAAAAAGTGTATAAGTTTAAATGCCTGTTTCTTGTACAAGGAAAATTGGAAGCTCTCTTAAATTTTGTGTCGTTAGAACTCACTGTCTTTTTTCCATCTTTTTTTTTCTCTCCCCCAAAGCCACCTCTGCATTATCACTTTATAAATACTGAAACACAACACTGAAGGAAGTTTAGCAAATGTTCCCTAACCACGGAGTCTGTCAAACATTTCTGATCACAGTTCTTGCTGGCAGTAAGCCTTCAGCTGTTTTAAGGAAGTGTGACACACAATTTTCCACTCGTCTTTGTAAAATCACATAACTTTTCAAGGTTAAGTTTGTAAGAGAATTATAAAAATTATTTGAAGATGATCCAGTCAGTTTTTTTCATGTAACTAGCCCCCCCATAGTCTTGCAAGACCAAAGCCTAAGAACAGTGCTCTCTAAAGATGAAATAACTGCTATATGTGTGTCCAAGGAAATTTCAGAAGATGCTGTCTCTTTTTAAGAAGTTGTGGTCACAGTTCTTTCTGATTATTAGAAAAATTAGTTAGATTCTTTTCTTCAGTATAAGGTTTAAATTATAGACTTTTTCTTTGGTGGAGAAACAAGACTTTCAAATCACATTTGATGATATAAGTCAATGTCTTCATTGAACTGCATCTTAAAAGAGAGTAAGAATTAAGTATGTTAATAAAAAACACTTAGATTTTTCAGCTATTATTTTAAAGTTTGCTTAAGTTAATGAATATTAACCACCTTCAGAAAATCAGTTATTGGTGTAAGCGGAGTATTTTTAAAAAATGTAAATTCCTTTAAAATGCATGTCTTTTAATATTAAAATATTTTTAAAAATGTGCTTCTTGCCCTTTTATGTGTCCTCTCTGAATATTCAATGATTAAATTTTATTGAAATGAAATGAAATAATTTTCTTATTTCCAGTTTGACAGGCTGAGGAAAAAATTGTTTCATACTTTCAGTCTTATGACTTAAAACAATGACTTTTTGTTGAGAAATAAACTGCAGTGACCATGAGAAATTAAGATTGTTTTTTATTCTTTGTTGCTTGTTTCTTTTTTTTTTAAAGGCTTTGCTTAAAACAAGGAATATCTAATTACAGTCAAATTTGAATTAGCATTTCTTAATTGCAATGTTTCATTTGCTCCTGACTACCTTTAATATTGCTATTATTTACTCTAATCTAAAAACTAATGTAAAATTACAGAAAAAAAAAAGATGTTGGTAATATTAATGTCTAATCATTTAATAATATTGTTTTCTCATAATAGCGTACAAGCATAGAAAAATTTGTGCTGTTATGTGTATGTTTTATTCTTTATGTACAACTATGGTTTTGACCTTTTTGTCCATATTCACTTAGACAAATACACGTTGAGATGTTTGGTTTTTTCTGTAGCCATATTACCAGATCTGAGGGGCTTTAAGAGGAAAAAAAAGCAAATTTGATAAGCTAGTGAGCATTTATGCAGGACCTGAGAGGGAATATTTAATCACAGAACCACTTAGGTTGACAAAGGCCTCTAAGACCATTGAGTTCAGCCAGTAACCTAACATTGCCAAGTCCACCACTAAACCATGTCCCTAGAGCCACATCTACACACCTTTTAAATACCTTCAGGGATGGTAACTCAGCCACTTCCCAATCACTCTGTTCCAATGCTTTATAAACCTCTGGTGATGAATTTTTTTCTAAAATCTAATCCTATATTGAGAAGCCCATATGTTTGCATGAGTAACTGATGTTTATGTCCATGTATGCAGCTCTGGAACATGCTGGAATACCCTGATGCCTAAAGATTTTTAGCCTGTTTCTTATTTGTAGCTTTATAGATTCCTAATATATAGTAATATAACTTCCAGTACTTGTCCTACCTTTTTTCATAGTTTAGCTAATTTCTTATTAACACATTCCTGATTTCTGTTTAGTCTTATTTTCAAGAACAGAACCTCTAATAAGAACATTTTTTTTACAATCAGAATCTGAGAAGACATAACAAGAAATAAGGCAAAGAAGCTCCTGGAACTATTCCAAGGGGCAGACCCAAGGAGGTAACTGAATCTCCTCTTGGATGTACCTGCTAGATATAATAATTAATTAACCTTATAAAAATTATATTAATCTGATTCTGTGCATGTGCAATGCCTTATTTTGTGCACCTGAAAGCTTTCATTAAAGAATTTCTTTTTTATCCTACCACTTTAACTCTGTTGTGAGGATTTTTCCTTTTGTTACTAGGCAACAACCCCATAGTGGATGGACTGCACTGCACTCTAGTGGATAGCATGAAAGAGCAAGCATTCCTACCTGTCAGTAGAAGACACATGGCTTGGTTTGCTACACAAGATCACAGCGCGGGAGAGACAAAGAACCTTGCCATGGATAGGGTATGTACAGTGTATCATGGGAATTCATTTGGATTCTGTCTGATGCTGGGAAACAATGGGGCACTCAGCAATTGATGGCATGCGATTTACTCACTATCTATATTTTTCTTCCAGCTTCCAATTCTACTTCACTATTTATTGCCCAGTTTTTCTTACTGTGGTCTGAAAAAAACCCTACACTCTGCCCAACTCCCTGATGCAGCACACAAATCCACAATCAGAAATCATTTCACCCATTCATTAAGTCAATCATTGGAAAGGGAACTCCCTTCCAAATATACTGGGATTTTAAACCTTCAAGGTGCCCAAACCTATCAGAAATAGATAATTAAGCAGTAGGGTAATACAGTGTATTAACATGTTTCTCAAAATGTTAATTGCTCACACAGCTGCTTAACAACTGTAGCAGAAGAATAAGAAAATCAGAACTCTAATTTCATTTTCGAACTGTAATTTAAAAACATAATTTTTTTAAAAATCTGAGTCATTCAGAGAAAAATGGAACATTGTTAACACATGCCTTTAAATGTGCCAATGTAGACTAGTATAAAAATTAGGTTCAATATATTTTTCAATGTTATTTTGTGTTCCCTGCATCAAAAGTATAATGTTAACTACCTTTTACTATTGCTACAAATGGATATTTGGAAATAACATGTGTGTGGAATATCTAATATTTCTGTAAATAATAAGTCAGTATAGGTATATTTATATGTATTTGCATTTTAAAATGTTAAATTAAACTTGATAAAAAGAAGAAGTGGGGTTTGATATCTTGAATAAGTTTAGTCTCTGAATAATTTGTCAATCTGGGATACTGCTACCTTACATCAGAATCAAGTGCTCAATTTTATGGCAAGGTTCCTGCAGGCTCAGCTCTGTTGCCCTGGACATCTGGCACATATGATGAACAACATGAATGCCTTAAGCCTTTTCTTCGTGCCCACTGAATGCGTGGTGAATGGCTGACAGGTAGGCCATTGAAGTCTTGTAAGGACATGCTCAGGGCAGATCCTCCACTGTGGTACCAGGTCCACAAAGTGTGAAACCACAGCTAAAGACCATCTGTTATAACAAGGATTGGGCACCACTGCCTTGAGTCTTTGAGGAAACCTGGAACAACAGTGACTCTGTGCTGTGCTACTGCTCTGTAGAAATAAAGGCACAGTGCTCTTAAGAAAAAACAACCGTGGCATGTGTGACTGCTAACGTACTGTGGCAATCTGACTGATTTTTGATCAGCCAAGCTACAAAACAGGGAAACTTCAGCTATTAAAAAAAAAAAATCAATAGATATTTTTACAAATATTTTCCCATTCTAAGCAGGTTAAATTACCAGCCTCCATGTTTAAATAGAATCCCAAATAGCAATCTTGCAAGCCTAACTCTTAGGATTTCAAGCGAGTTCTACTAATCAATTCAACCCTGAATGCAAACTGAAAGAGATGAGGTTTAAATAACAATGGGAAACAAAAGTATTACACTTAAGATCTTCAGCTAGCCAAGATGTACAGTGGTTTATGTTTACAGTGGAATTCCATGGCAGTTTATACTTTAAAGTGTGTTTTCCGATAGCGTTATTATTTTTACTGTTGATTTCACTTATATAAGTTGCATTTCAAACAACTGAATATTCATTGACATCAGTTTAAAAATGTTTAAAATTTTGAGCATCTTAAAACTAGATTTTGTCTAAAGGAAGAGGGGCCGATTTATTTAATTTTATCTGATTTCTGTAGCTCTTTCCTACATTAAATATTTTTCAGGAAAATCCAGGAGAGTGAGTAACCATGGCAAGAGCAATATTTTCTTTACATTTAGGTTTAAATTTTCAGTGCTTTAGATCCCAGTGAGTAAAATAGATGAAATTTCCTCTTTATGGAGTCAATCATTGTAGTATGAAAACAGGAGAGAAAGAGGGAAGATGATAATTGCTACCATTCAAAATGGGATGTAAATGTAGGGTGGAAAACTAATCCTTGAGCACTGATTTTAATGTGACGCCTTTTCAGAAAAAGAATGTGAGGCTAGTTGAGAAAATATCTTAGTGTAAAATTCCAGTAACCCTTTTTAACACTGGTGTATTTTTCAGTCAGAAAGGTTCCAAAAAATACCTTTCACACCTTATTCATATCTCCTACTTAAAAATGGTCAAGATTCTCATTTAAGATTGAAATTTGACAGGAAAGTCTGTCGGCTTAGTTCCTGGAATGTATTTCATTAGATTACTGAAACTGATTCTCAGACTCTAAATGCTTGGATTTGGTTGATGTGTTTTATTTCAATCAGGTATTAACCATTAGAAGCGTATTTTGCTTTCAAACAATGATTTCCTGGGGTGTTGTGGCAGCTGAGGGGATACATATAAATTTTGAAGTAAATTAATAGAATTAAAATACTTGCTTAAGTAATTGAAATGTAGTATTTAGATTTTAAAAAGTTAATTTTCCTGTGAAAAGTGACATATTTCCACCCCTTTACCCACCCAAAAAAATTAAGTGCTGTCTCACTAATAGTAATGGGTATGTAAAGAGGGTGTAAAGAGGCAACGGGTAAGATTTTATAGGAAAATATTTACAAGAGAGTAGTTGGGCACTGGAACAGTGTCACAACATCGGCCTGACAGAGTTCAAGAAGCACTTGGACAATTCTCTCAGGCTCATGCTGTAACTCTTGGGGATGGTGTTGTGCAGGGCCAGGAGCTGGACTTGATGATCCCTGTAGGCCCCTTCCAAAGCAGCTTATTTGGTGATTCTGTGATCTTGTGACTGCAGCATCCTTTGTATTGGGTCTGCACGGCCACTTTTTGTCAGCAGGGGGGAACAGGCTTGGCTGCTTTGAGAAGTTTCCCCCATGCCTGGCAGAGCCAGTGCCAGCTGGCCCCAAGGCAGACGTGCTGCTGGCCAAGGCTGAGCCAAGTAAAAGTGGTGGTAATAACTATGTGATAACGTATTCAGGAAGGAAAAAAAGAAAGTTATTGTGCAGATGTAATTGCAGACAGAGAAGAGCGGGGTGAGCACATGTGAGAGGAACAACTCTGCGGACACCAAGGTCAGTGGAAAAGGAGGGGGACGGGGTGCTCCAGGCACTGGTGCTGAGATTCCCCTGCAGCCCCTGGTGCAGCCCATGGTGAGGCAGCTGTGCCCCTGCAGCCCATGGAGGACCACGGGAATGCAGAGATCCGGCCCGCAGATGAGACCCATGTCAGAGCAGGTGGATGCCTGAGAGGAGGCTGTGACCCCATGGGATGCCCATGCCAGAGCAGGCTCCTGGCAGGGACCTGCAGACCCACAGAGAGAGAAGCCCACATTGGATCAGGTTTCCTGGCAGGACTTGTGACCCCTTGGCGGACCCACACTGGAACAGCCTGTCCTTGAAGGACTGCACCTTTTAAAAATTGTCCCGCATTGCATCAGTTCGTAGAGAACTGTTGCCCATGGGATGGACTCACATTGTAGAAGTTCCTGGAGAAGTTTCTCCCATGGGAAGGACCCCATGATGGAACAGGGGAAGGACTTCTGTCCCTGAGCAGTGACAGAAACAATGAGTAATGAATTTACCATAACCCCCATTACCTGTCTTCCTATGCCACTGGGGGGAGAGGAGGTAGAGTTGTGAAGGATGGAGGGGTGAGGGGAAGGCGTTTTTAAGGTCTTATTTTACTTGTCAATATCCTGCTCTGATTTCATTAGTAATAAATTCAATTAATATGTCATAATTTGAGCCTGCTTTGCCCATGATGGCATTTGGTAAGAGATGTCCCTGGTCCTTATCTCAACTCATGTGCCATTTGTTATATTTTTTCTTCTCTGTCCAAATGGGGAGGGGAGTGAGAGAGAGGCTTTGGTGGGTGCCTGGCATCCAGCTAGGGTCAACCCAGTACAGCATCTGTGATGTGCCATGGAACAGTTCACCAAGCAGTATAGTTTTGAGCTGTTTTGGGGTGTTTTTTCTATTTTTTATTTCCCCTGTGATTTTTGTGGCTCAAAGAAGGAAGCTAACCACTGCTTACAAAACCACAGCTACTCTGGGTACGCCTATTTATTCCAAGTCAGTGTTAGACCAGGTAATTTCCACAGCACTTAATTTCTTTCAGCTTGTTTGTCACTATCCTCAAATTAGATTGATTCTTCTTGTAGAAAGCAAAGTTTTTACACATTGCAGATCTCATCCCCTGAGTTAAAGCTCAAATGTTTTCTACAGAAGCAAAATGCTTTGGTAGGCTTCTTCCCCATAGAGAATCAGTGTGCTCCAAGAGTAGCACTCCAGACAAGGAATTTACTTATATAAACCTTATAAATAAAGCAGAAATAGAGGAAAATATCTTAAAAAACCCCCAACCTTACAATGTGTCTTCCTTTACAGCACCCTAGTTGGCTTATTTTATTTCTTGCAGAAGATCTACAAACTGTTGCAGTTGGCTATCTGTGGAAGGTCCTCAAGCTGTTTACGAAAAATTTAGGTTAGTAAAATTACAAGTTTTTTCCTCTCCTTCTCAGTGGTAGAGGTACAAGTTAAGATGTTTCCACAGATTTACCTAACCACCCCTGCATATTTTAAAAATAATTTTTGGTGGGCTTAGCTGTTTATAAGTGGTCTTCTCCATAAGAACACAAAGTTGTGTTTTAGATTCATCTATCAATTAAATCATATTCATGCATAAACATGTTTTCAGAAAAAGTAACATGCAAGTTTTTATTAAGAATAAGCAAAATACCTTTAAGTATGTAGTTCTAATAGCAATCAGAATAATTTCATACTGCTGCTATTTGGTTGGTGTCAAATATACATCCTGATCCCATATGGTAGAAGAGGAGGCATTTTTGTTTATTTCCAATTTAAGTTCATGAGTGAAAAGACAAGAATTTGGAAAAAAGTATAAATCATTTCAATTATTTGGCTAACGAGAGACTGGAATGAAACAAATTTGATCAAAGCTTACATTCCATATACAGGCTAGGTTGGTAATGATGAGTACAGATATACTAAAGATGCACTTGTGATAGTCCTTGACAGATTCATTGAAATCTGTTCTTAGTGATTTGAAAAGAACATATAAACCAGATTAATAGCAGGTTGACAGACTTACATTTAGTGATAGTGATTAATATGGAATCACATCTAAATAGGATACTTCAAGCAGAGTTCTGAGTGAATCAACAGTTAAGAATTATCTAGGAAAAATGTTTTTGATGTAATCCTACTTTATAATAGTATTTTGAATGTCAGACCCCTAAAGACCCACAAAAATTGACTTATCAGCTTTAAAAAAAGCATAAGAAGGATAAAAAAAAGATCTTAAATTAATGTAATTGATAATTGATAAGAAATCAATTAATGCAGTAAAATAACCCTATATTGGATATGAACAGGGTCTTTAAATACCTTTTGCTTCTTAAAGAACCTTGTAACATGTCAACCACTGTATGAAGGGAGGATCCAAACTAAATTTCGCATAAAACATGTCACAGACTTTAAGTACTGAACAATGAAAATAAAGTTAAATGAAATATAAATATAGTAACACCTTATTTGCTCCATATATTCAAAGAAAACATGAGGATTTTTCTAGAGCTTCACTGTCACAAAATATACTTTATTGAGCCCGGTACCAGTTGGAGAAATGCAATATCTTGTGATATGACCTCTTCATATTGTGTGACCCAGTGCGATATTGTAGCTTTCAATTTTTAATGAAAATAATGGCTTGGATATAGAAGAAAAGAAAGTGATGCATGATATTTTAAAAATGACAACAAACAAACAATCATAAAACAAAACAAAAAGGAAACCCCACAACAAAAAACAAACCAACCCCCTAAACAAGAAAGACAGTACACATTGAGGACTAAGAATGTTGTTCACCATGCATGCAGTGACATTACTTTGGTTGTTGGTTTTCTTGCCTATTCAGATTCGTCCAAGGTAGATAAATACCATTGATTAATTTACTTTCCTCTCAGTGAAAATAATGAGAATACATATCTCCATAAATATGCCAAATAATTAAATATAAAATATTGGTCTTTAAAGATAAACAGTAAAATCCTTGAATTTTCAAGAAAAGAGAAAATTCATGAACTCAATTTGCACAAGACCTTTAAACCTTAGAAATGTGCAAATAATCCTTTTGGACAAAGAATCTGATACATAAAGAAATCTCTCTCAAACATCTGGTGCAAAGTCAGTGTTTATCAATGTGCTAATAAATAATTGAAGTTGCTAAGAGATTTGGTATTGTAAGTAATATTGTAGGATTGGATTTTTAATTTTCAATATCTCCTTTATCATAGAAAATATGTAGGGCATTTCTGCTGAAGATTTGTTGCTGATATGTTAGAAAAGTGCTAATTTTTAATTTAGAGAAAAATGCAAAGTTTATTTTTTTAATCTTTAATTGTTTAGCAAATTTGTATATCAGTGTCATTGGCTATAAAACTTTAGCCATATATTGAGCCATATGCACTGTATCACTCTTAGCTCCCATCTAACTTTCAAGTTAGATGCTGTTGATTGAAATCTTGCCTATACCACTCCAGTCAAGCATTTATGAAGTCCGTGGAGAGAGATCATAAGGGCAGAGTTACATCTCCAGAATCCTGAAATTTTACAGACTGAGACAAAATAAAGATTTGTATACAACTTTTTGACAGAAATATGGAAAAAATTAATTTAAAGTACCTATCAGTTTCAGCTAACTAAATGTTTTTTTCATGCAGAGTAGAATTATAGCTGATTTGCAGTTTGGCTGTCTTCTTCTGCTCAATATTTCAGCATTAACATTTACTTGTTTAGAAACCAGGCTAAAGTGTTCATCAGACTATAAAAATTACGGGTTTTCTACTATGGGTTGGTTGGTTGGTTGGTTGGTTGGTTGGTTGGTGTGTTGGTTTGGTTTTAGTGCTTTGAGGTTTGTTTTGGTTTGGTTTTGGTTTCGTTTGTTTGTTTGTTTGCTTGCTTGCTTTTTATGTGTGTGTGTGTTTTTATTGGTTGGTTTTGTTTTTTTTTTTTAATTTTTATGGATTGGGATGCCCAAAGATTATTCTGAGCAGATGGAATTAATTTGCCAAGCAATTCAGAGACAGTTACAGCAACATTGACTGCATTAATGACAATATTTTGAATGGTTTTCCATTCTCTCTCCTGATCAACCTGACGGAAAACCTAATTCAAAATTTCCCAGGAACATGTCTCAAAGATCAAGTAATTTCTGCTTCAAAAAGTACACTGTATAATGGTTACCACATTGTCTAAAGTTAAGGATACCTCACAGTCACAGAGGTTTTAGACTGGTTTCAGCAAGGGACTTACATTATCAAGTCAATATCTATCACTTTTGTACTTATTTTTTTCAATCTCTCTTTCCCCTTCTCCCAAGTTCCATTTGTGTTTTATTTCTATATATTTCCCTAGACAACTTTCTGTTGCTGATACAGCAATACATCTGCAACCAAGGGACTAAAATATAGATCAATATCTTAAAAAAGTAGCTCCATCATATTACCCATTAAGTCAGAAGGGGAAAAACAATACAGAACACAAGCACTTGAACCGAACAGGCTTATGTTAGAAGGCATCAATCCAGTCAGCCTTCAGCACAACACAGTAGGTGGTAGTAGTAGGATTAACTGTGCTTGGCAGGGAATTGGTTGATGTATTCTGAGGCTGCTCTTGGCCATCTTTGAATGATCATTCAAGTGTGAGAGGTGCCTCAAGTGAGAACTGGGTATACTGGGTTTGTGTCCAAGGTTTTTGAGTGGAAGGTGAGGTAGCTACAGAGGTGGCTTCTGTGCGAAGGTGCCAGAAGCTTCCTCTGAGTCCAAAAGAGCCAATGCCAGACAGCAAGTGTAGAGTATGAAGAGAAAGGAGCAGCAGAGACAAAGATGAATGGACTACAGTCCCCATTCCTCATCCCCCCATCTCACTTAGGCATAAGAGATGGAGAAGCTAGGAGTGCAGCTGAACCCAGGAGATCAAGATCTTTTAGGGTTTGTCTTTCCATTATCCTACTCTGACTTTAAAATGGCAATAAATTAAATTAATATCCCTCAAGGTGTGCCTGTTTTGCCCATTACAGCAACTGGTGAGTGATCTTTCCCTATCCTTATCTTGATCCAGGAGCCTTTTATAATACTTTCTCTTTCCTGTCCAGCTGAGAAGGGGGAGTGTTAGACTGGCTTAGTAGACACCTGGTGGCCAGCCAAGGTTAGCCACAACTTAGAGGAATGCAAAAGCCACTCCTATTTTCAAGAAGGGCAATAAGAAAGACCCATGGGAAATACAGATCAATCAGCCTCACCTCAGTCCCTGTGAAAATGATGTAGTAGCTAATCCTGGAAAACAATTCCATGCATGTGAAGGAGAAAACCATGATAGTAGTCAGCATGGATCCAAAAAGCAAGTCATACTTGACCAACCTGGTAATATACAATGAAAAAATTGGCTTGTTAGATGAGGGAGAGCAAAGAAAATTGTTTACCTTGATTTCAGTAAAGCTTTCCGCACTGCATTTCATAATATTTTCATAGAGAAACTGATAAAGGATGGGCTGGGTGAGCAAACAAGCAACGAGTATCAAAAGCTGGCTGAATGGCCACATCTAGACGGTGGGGATCAGTGATGTGAAGTCTAGTTGGAGGCCAGTAACTATCAGCATACCTCAGAGTTAAACTTTGGCTCCACTCCCATTCGATGCCTTCATTAATGGCCTGGATAATGAAGAAGAATGTAACCTGATCAAGTTTCCTGAAGACAAAAAACTGTGATAAGTGGCTGATACACTAGATGGCTGTGCTACCATCCAGAGGCAGGTTGGAGAAATGGGCTGACAGGAACCTCATGAAGTTATTGTGCATGGGAAGCTAAGTCCTGCTCTTGTGGAGAAAAACACTATGCACCAATATATGCTGGGGACAGATTGGCTGGAAAGCAGCTTTTTAGGAAAGGACAGGGAGATTCTAGAGAACACAAAGTTGAACACAGGCTAGCAGTGTGCCCGTGCTGCAGAGGTGTCAGATGGTATCCTGGGCTGCACCAAGAAGAGTGTTGCCAGCAGGTCAAGAGAGATGACCCTTCTCCTCCAGTCAGCACTAGTAAGCACCTGCGGTGCTGTGCTCAGTTCTGAGCTCTCCGGAACAAGAGACACATGGCCATACTGGAGTCCAGCAAAAGGCCACTCAGATGATGAAGGGCCTGAAGCACCTGTTAAGTGAAGAGAGGCTGTGAGAGCTGGGACCATTTAGCCTAGAGAAGAGAAAGCTCAGGGTAGATCTCATCAATGGATTCAAGACCCTGACAGGAGGAAGTAAAGAAAATGGATCTAGGCTCTTTTCAGTGGTGCCCAGTGACAAGGTGAGCAGCAATGGGGCCAAACTGAAACACAGGAGGTTCCATCTGAACATCAGGAGACACTCTTTTATCATGAGATTTACTGAGCACTGGCACATGTTTCCAGAGAGGTTGTGGACTCTTCCATGGCCACTATAAAATTGAAGGGACTTAATTATATTCAGTCAAGTTGCTAATTTCTACTTCTTTGGATTAGCTCACATATTTGAGGAAAAGTATTTAGGGATGAAATACAAATGTATCTATAATCTTTAGTAGTGATTATAGATGGCTTTTCTAGACTTTTGCATAAAACATATTGGATAGTTTCTTTACCTGAAAACAGATAAAGAAACTTTAAAACTCTCATTGTTTTAAGCTTATTATTTACTTTCTGTTTCACCTTTCTAGAAAGTACTTTCAGTTCTTATCGTACTGATTTATTAAAGGTTTGCTTTAGAGGCTTGCAGCAAACCTTGACAGAACATTCAATTTAAGCTCACTTGAACCCTGTCATACTTCCATGGCTTTCAATATTTCATCATTGTCAATGAATATGTGATTTATTTCAGAAAAGTTGTTTTGGTGCATTAGAAATTTTAAAAACTTTTTTTAAAAAATATTTTTTTTAGATACCTGGTAATGAAAGATTGAACTCAATAAAACATCATCAAAACAGGTAGAAAGTGACTTTTTTATGATTTAAAAATTTTTAAAAAGCAGTAAAACCCACAAATAATTACAAAAGAAAAAGAAAACAGAACAAAAACAAATGAGAAATTTTTAAATCAATCAAATTTAATAAGTAAAATAGTTACTGAATAGCAAATTTTGTGGCCATTCACCATATTTATTCTCAGTGTTGGGCAGGAGCTAACAATGAGCTATATAGATTAGTGGTTAGGGTGTTTTGGTAGATTGGGAAGCCCTGGATTTCCTCTCATTCTAACCTTTCACTCTCCTAGGCATGTCTTTTGATTATATTTACAAAGCAGGTAAATTAATTCTACAGTTATTGGACATTGCTGAAGGTAATATATTGTAATAGCTTTTCAACCAGCTTTCTAAAATAATTATTACCTCTGTCTTGTTTTCTTTTCTAAATTGCCCTGGTAATTCCTTCTTATGAAGTCTCATTCCTGTTTTAATTTTAATTTTTAATTTGGAGTCTTTCATCTAATGGCAAAAAGAAGAACAACTTGTATTGCTCTGTAAAAGATTTTGACCTTTATTATTCTGTCTTGTCATCTAAGGATAAAGACAACTTCTGCAACAGCTCAACACTTCAAGGGGCTGTTATGGGCTATTTTGTCAATGATTCACAAATGAAAGACTCCGCTAGAAGTCTTTGACATCATAAGATATAACAGGTATAATAGAGATATTACAGGCAATCATGTCAGCTAAGAGCGGTGCTCCACTGGAATTCCACTGGGTAAAAATCCAGGAGTGAATAAAATGAAATCATACATTTGATTAAGAGCAAATAAAATAAGAACTCATTTCTAGCTTCACAGGATATGCTTGTCCTAATATCCTACACTAAATAAAAAACATCTGAAATTTCATCATGTAACTTTGCAATTTCTGCTCAACATGTGAATAGGTTTTGGGACTGGCTATGCAAAATCTCTCTGTGAAGAGTAACTGCAGCTAGTAATGAATACTCTGGAAAATCTGTGTCCCAAATTCTTTATTTATAAACCTGGACTTCTGCCTTTCATTTATATGTTCTTATAGATAGATAATCAGTTCACCCCAAACTGAATTCTTTCCTCAGTGAAGAAGAGAGCAAACAGACAAAACTAAACCAGCACTTCCTTCTTGTATGTAACTGAAATGCACAGCTCCTTTACACAGGGATGAGTAGCTTTTATTGAAGGACATAAGCATTGGCTCTTTAGAATGACTTAGACTATAAAACTGTTCTCTGCAACCTAGCCTAGGAAATATGAGTCAGTGTGTAAGCAGCACCTTTCTGCTTGCTTTCGTCACATGCCACTTTGTAATCAGCACATTCCAACAAAGTCCTCACTTGTGCAGCTGGTCTTTGAAGTGTTAAATATTTGATCAATCTTTTAAGATATTTTTATTTGAGACACACAAAAATATCTTCTTCTACACGTGTAGAAGAGGCTTGTGCTTATATACACACATTCATTGCAAAACAGTAAATAATGCTTGTTCTGGATATGTGGGAATTTTGACAGCAACGTGTTTTCTTAATTTGTGGCAGGGAGGAGCAAAAATGTCTTAGGACAAAGGGAAAAGAGGTACTGGAATAAACAGTTTTCCAACATATGTTAGTCACATTAAATAGTTGATTTTAAAAGGTCCCAGCAGCAGCCAAGAATTTTATCAACTCTTTGCAGTATTTGTAAGCATGTGTGAAGAGTGAGGATATTGGAGGATGGCTTCTAGAAAAAAAAAAAGGTTTGTGAATTCTATAATTTTCCCAAAGCTTTTGCTGTTTGATAGATCCAGGCTCTTTTCAGTGGTGCCCAGAAACACAACTTCTTTTTATTCTACAGAAATAATTGTCTGTTCCCAGAAATGAAAAATTCTGAGTTTTTCTTCATAACACTGATCTATGATTTTCTCATTTTTAAAATAATTCCATGGGAAAGTTGAAAATAAAAGGCCTTTTCTTTAGAAGGATTCATTAAGTGAATAATTTACTCTGTTGTATTATCAATTTGCAATTGTTAGATCTATCAGGATATTAGATATTAGATGTATATTAAAGTTTCCATAAGATACTTTCAAATTGCACACATTTTTTAGGTAAATACCCTAAGTATCTTTTTGGAAAACTGTGACAATTTTTTGTTTTATCAAGTTTGTGAGACACCTAACAGTCCCTTTACTTTCCTTACTATCTACCATCTTTAAGATTGTATTGGGTTTTCATGGCCCAGCTTTGGTAGTGTGGGAAAAAAGGGTGGAGTAGAATCTAACAGAAGCTTCCCCCATGTCCATCAGAGCCAGTGCCAGCAGGCTCCAGGATGGATGTGCTGCTGGCTACGGCTGGGCCAGTCAGAAATGATGGTAATGACTATGTGATAGGATATTTAAAAAGGAGGGAAGAAGTTACTCTGCATGTGTAGTTGCTGCCAGAGGAGACCAGAGCGAGCACATGTGAGAGGAGCAACTCTGCAGACACCCAGGTCAGTGGAGAAGGAGGAACGGGAGCTGCTTCAGGCACCGCAGCTGAGATTCCCCTGCAGCCTGTGGTGAAGAACATGGTGAAACAGCTCTGCCCCTGCAGCCCATGGAGGACCATGGGGGCGGTGGGGGTTTTTACCTATGCAAAAAATCTGTATTATAACCTTCCATAGCTGTGAAGAACCCATGAAATAGATAAATTGACTTCTGAAGTAAATGAGACTTCAACGTAAAGGCTTTTTCTACGGTCCTACATGCTCTAGTATATTAAGAAGCAAAGCAAAAAACAAAGCTATTGTATACTTCTCAGTACTCCAATGCAACAGCAATGAGTCCTTCTGCTTTATCCATTTTTTGTCTAATGTGCATCCTAACATCACAAAGCAAGAAGGTTCTTTGGGATTAAACCTTTCAAATAATACACACAGATGTTCAAATTGCCTCCTACGATAACACCAGGTTCCATATGCTACAAAATACTAATTACAGCCCAGAGGAATAATTCTTTAAAAATTGACATCATAAATTTTTCTTAAGGGTTCAAAACTAACAATCCTTTGTAGTTTATGATTAACTGTATGCATAAATGAATAGTAATAAAAAGGTTACATATTTTCTGAGGCCTACTAACATTGCCACATAAAGAATAATGCATTATTCATCACTTCTACTCTGAAAACACAGGGACACTTAGGATAAAAAGTTTTACTACAGTACCTATATTTTAAAGGAATAACATGTATTGTTTAGAATTCTTCTACAACGCACACAGAAAATTTTTGAGATTTTTTTTATTCTTTTCGGAATAAATGCATATTAGAAGAAAGAAGATGATATGACCATTATATTCAAATTTTAAATATTTTTCTGTTTTAAATTCCTGGTTTTGAGAGGAATGCAGATTCACAGCAATACATTCTATTATAGCATTTATAATTTTAAAAAAAATCCCAAACATGAAGTAAAACCTTTCTGGTACCAAACATGTATTTCCTAAAAGACTGAAAGATGTCATTTCTGGAGTCAAGAGAAAATTCTGCTAAAGCAAATGTCCACTTTCTGCAAAACTTACAAGAAGCAATGTTGTTATACAGAAAAGAGAAAATTGATTTAACTAAATTCACAAAGAGCAAAGCAGAATCCCCACAAAATCTGTGCTTGAATCATAGCTGGCCACATTTGAAATGAAGTAGTTTTTTTCTATAATATTCTATGAATCAGCAAGAGTTCTTTTCAGCAATAAGAAAATTTAGCTTATATTATACTTTACTAATAAAATAAAATTACATTTGATAGTTTTAACCAGATATTAATAATTATTATTTTATTAATTTTAATTTTAAATCTTTATTATATTAAATAGGGGATATGTAAAGGAGCTAAATGAACTTCAAGATGGGCAGGCAAAGCTGCAAAGTAACATTTTCTATTGTCTCCATTGGTAATACAATAATGCTACTATTTTAACAGGAAAAATAGTGACAGAAAAATGTATTTAAATATAAAAATAATTTTAAATTTCATTCTAGAACAACATTCTGACACCATAGACATCCAGACCCTGCACAGTTGGATTCTATATGCTTTGTAAGAATAAGCAAAAATTTCCCAGTGTGAAAGTGTTTGTGAAAATAAAATCAGGTAGTATTAGAAGAGTGACTACTTTATTGCATTTGCTAAATTTGAATATGTCAAGTTCAATAGTGGAAGTGTAGTTGTCAAAGTGATGCATCTCTTTACTTAGAGATCTCATTTCTAGACACTAATAAATACAGGCCATTTAAATTTTTGTTTTAGTTATGCCAAATGTCATGGAAAAAAATCATCACTTTATTTTTCAAGTTCCATTTTGATTACATTTTGTCTGACCTCCAAGTCCCTGAAATTTACAACTGTACAGTCAGACCAATTCAGGTATCACAATTTTAGAACAAGATATGTCACAATAAATTAAGGAATGGAAAGATAAATTATAACAGCATGTGAATATAAGAGAAAATAATCTAAATACAGATATTGTAGTTTAAAAAATCCTGAGGAGAAAGGAGATCTTTAAGTCCAAACATCCCAAACTTAAACAACCCAGATCACAACACAATTGTTATATCATAGCTGTGGGGTTTCATCCAGGTATTGAGACTCATTTTCCCTACCATTCAGCTTCTTATAATTAGAAGTAGGGGTAATACTCTTTTAAGCTTTAACCATTGATAATTATTTTGTCTTTTCTTTCCTTCCACAATCTTGAAGCTACTGTCAGTCATGTATTTCAATATATATTTCATTGTGTTTTACCCTTCAGATAATGAGGATTCCACATTGTCCACAGAAAACTGTTTGGCTGTGAAATTCATCTAATCACAGAATCATTTGGGTTGGAAATGGCTTTAAAGATCCTCTAGTTCCTGTCCCACTGCCATAGGCAGGGACACCTTCCACTAGACCCGGTTGCTCAGAGCCCCATCCAACCTGGCCTTCAAAACTTCCAGGGATTAGGCATCCATAACTTCTCTGGGCAACCTGTTCCACAGTCTCACCACCTCCATAGTAAGCAAGTTCCTCCTTACAGCTAATCTAAACCTATCCTCTTTCAGTGCACAGCCAGTACTCCTTGTCCTATCACTGCACGCCCTTCATGAGGACCAATTTAGGTACTGGGAGTTGGCTTATGATAAAAGTAATATTCATTAAAATGCAGTTAAGGAAAAAGGCAAAAAGGATGTGAATGATTACGATTGATAACTTCAACAATATAATTTGTGTAGTAAGGTAATTTATTAAGAGTACTTAGGTATACAACAGTGAGGGAGAAGGGGAGAGATGGAGAGAGACATTGTTAAGAATGCTTATGTTAAGTTCCTGCTTTGTTCAAATGATTAAAATGGGCTTGTTTGGAAACTTTTTCTCCTAACTCAAGCATATAACTTAGGCATCTGGAATTATGTGGTAAAAATATTCATGAATATATTCATCATGTAAATATGTCATCCTGCATATTTGTATTTTTGGAATAAATTATTTGTAAACATTAGAGAAAACAAAATGGGTAATGTATTACACTAATAGAAGTCTCAAAAAACACCCTGAGTTTTGTAACTTAGAGATACTACACGCCCACTCATGAAAATGGTAACAGATCAGTGCCTTGATATAACATCAAGCGGTAAAAATACAGCAAAAAAAAACCCCCAACCATCTCTTCAAGAAGGAATGGAAATCAGAGTAAAGAAATATACTAAATAAACATACTAAATATATATCAAGAAATATACTAAAGAAATATTTTAAAGTGTAGAATGGTGGTAGAGATTGAATGCGCTTTCTTCCTTTTTCTTGGACTCAAAGAGAAAAAAAAAATACTGTTCCTTTTAGTGCTTGCTGGCACAGAAAAGAGCTTTATTTTGACATGTATTTTAGAGGAAGGGGGAATGTCACTCTTTGTGTGTTCAACTGTTCTATTTCACTAAAATTGTGTAGTTCAACCAGTTTTGACTAGTGTTGCCAATTTCTAGGCATACATGAAAATTTTCCTGTGATAAAATTTGAGAGAACTGTCCTTTTTCTTGCACTTGTCCTTCCTGTACTCCTTACACATATATTCAATTAAACTTTTGTTACTACCTCTTTCTTATCTCATAAATTGTTTTTAATATATGCAAGAAAACTTTTAACAGTGAAAGAAGCACTTGGTGTTTCAGATTAAAACATCAAAGAAGATATGCTGATAAACATATTTCTTCCTCCAGGAAATTAGCTTTTATACTTGACCTAGCAACAGGACACCAAATTAATTGTTTTCCATAAGGGCTATTAATCACAATTGTGACAATTTCCCATAATATGCTACCACAGTAACTGAATATTGCCATTCACTTTGGGTACAATTTTAGTCACAGAGCAAAGTTAAATGCTGCAGACAGAAAAGTGTGTAAGTTTTTGAAGATGATCCATGCACTAATTGCTACGCTATGATGGCATTTTCATTTATTATAGGCTGCTCAACCATTAATTGTGTGTGGTGATATAGATCAGTGGTTTTTCTCATTGAACAATTTACAAAGGTTAACTGAACCTGAGTTTAAAAAGAATCAAGTTAAGAATAAATAAATTACACAATAATATGATTTTAACTCATTGACAAACTGTACTTATCATAAAAACCCCCAAAGATTACTAAGAAGTCTCTATAACTGGTTCAATTTTTTAAAATAAAGGTTTAGTATATCAGGCCACAAACAGGGAATAAATAAAGCTGATCGTTTGTATCTGATGTATTTAAAACTTTTGGTGATAAAAAGGATTTCTTTCACAAGTTAGTGCTCAGAACAAAGCCACAGCTAGTCTTGAGATGTCCTTTAGTGAGCTACTGGACTTAAATGTACTACCTTGCTATATGCAATATATTTTCCTGGCTAATATTTTTCATTAAACATAATAACATCATAAAATCATATCCATCTCCTGAACTGCAGATACTTGAGGTACTCTTATACATTGGTATACTTTGAAATACTGAGCATCCTGTGATAGGCCCAGCATTCTAGTTTTAAGAATGATTAGAGATAGCTGCTTTTCAAATAATTTAATCTGTTTAATATTGGACATCTTTTAATGCTGACATATGCTATTGTTTGAAATTCATGATGTAGTCCATTTGTAAGAGTGGAACAAAATTTCGAAAGCATAGCTACTGGTTTTATTCATGAATAGTTGAGTAAATACAACTTTGAGGGAATCAAATTACAAAAGTGAACAGAAGTACTGGAATATTACTGTTTTACTAAATGAAGTTATATAGGTTTTTTTTTTGTAAAAATATGAATTTCAAAAGCTTCTTAAAACACGATCTGGAATACATTTTATTCTGAAAGAAAATATGCATTTTTTTAAAAAGTCTAAGGTGATCATGTATCTTCAAACCTATTGATTTTAAAGAAATACATCTAGAGAATTCATAAATACAGAGAAGCAAAACTGAAAATAAATTGTATGCTGAAATGAATGTCTGTATCTGAAATTTAGACCAAAAGTAACAATGTGAAGACAAACATGACTAAAGCATTAGAAATATTTCAAAATATATTTCAGTTTCAACTTTGCAAATATTGCTTTAATCTATTGACTTTACAAGTTTTGTACATCTGTGTTTGTATAACCAGCATCATAATGTGAGGATGATTTTTTTTCTTAAATCTTTTAATAGCAAACAACATTTGGATGTTAATATGTGACATATTCCTAAATCCTATATTTTGTCATTTCCCCTGTTATCCACAATAGTCTACTATATTGAACCTGTCTCTTGAATCCACTGACCTGAGCCATCACGCCTCTGCTGCCTTGTCATTGAAGCTGATCTCTGCTCACCTTCATTTCAGTCTAAGGGCTGTTATTTGAAAGCTCCTTGTAAAGCCTGCAGTGTACAACTGTATACCAGCTTGTTCCACCAACCAAAGCAAAAATCACAGCATGCCAGGAGCCATGGCTATGAAAACACAACCTCAGGACAATCACAAAACTCAGGAATCTGGTGACAGCTGTTGCGACAAGTTCATCCTGCTTGATGAGAAAGTTCTTTTTCACCTTTTTTTTTTAAATGCTATTTACACATAGATAGCTTTGAGTCTGTTATATATAGTATCTGTCATGAACTTTTGTGTGATGGGAATAAAATTAATTCTTATCACCCTATATGTAGTACTGCCGTTGATACGCAAATCTAATGTGTTCTTCACCCATTGATTATGGGCCGTTTCATGTCTAGTAGTCACTTGCAGAAGATGCCTGATTGATACTTTAGCCCTGCCTATCCTAGCAACCTTAAATCCAGGATTACCTGCCTGCTGAGCAAAATGTTTTGAAGATGCTGCCCATTACAGCAAGACTTTGAAAAGCAGGCTGTAACCGCATAAAATTTATCATCACAGAAACATCGGGTACTAAGTATGTGAAGAAATGGGTCTACATCTGGCAAATCTGTATTCAAAAAGGAATAACATCCATTTTCCAACTCAATTTTTTATTACGTATTATCATCTCTTACTATAAACATCCCTATGATTTGCAGGAGGTCAGATTACTAAATCATAACAAATCTTCAGGTTTTATCAAATAAGCTATAAAATATCTATATTTAGGCACACAATTGTGAGGAATCTGTTTTCATTGGGGAAAAATCAAATAACAAATGAAGCCAAGAAAAAATTGACTGTAACCTGTAGGCACATAACATTTATGATCAGTTTGTTCCTCACCCCACAGAAGTAATTTTACTTCATGACCTTGAAAGTATACTTTGTGTGTTGTTGTACAGTAAAGCCACTTTATTGTTACAAAAAAGCAAGATACTGTAGAGACCTTTGCAACTTGTGTTGAGTTATATGACTAATGCTAATAAAATTTGCCTTGCTTATGTGCAATTTTTTTTTTTTCATCTTTGTTACATTGTTCCACAGGGTCTACTTTTGTCAGATCAAGTATTTCTATAGAAATGAATGGGAAGGAGAGGGGAGAGAGTTGTGTTTTGCTTTTACAGAAATGATTCATATTGGAATAAAATAAAACCATTCCAGCATTTAGCTCCAGTGAAATTAAAGGAAGACATGCAGTTACATTCAGCATGAATAATATTTCATTAGAAAATCCTTATCAATAATGGAATTATAGAATAATTCAGTTGAAAGGGAGCTGAGATTGGAAAAGAATTCAGGACATCTTTTTTTCCAACCTCTAGCATAAAGTAGGACCAGCTCTGATATAACAAAATATTGCTCAGTACTTGATCCAATTGGCTCTCCAATATCCCCCAAGGATGGAGATCGAACAACCTCTTTGAACAGTATGGTCAACTGCTTGCTCGTTCTCTTGAGAACCGTGTTTTTCTTTCTATCCAGCTGGACCATTTCCTTGTTTCAATTTATGCAAATTTCTTACATCCTTTTGCTACCACTGCAAAGGAGCCTGCTTCTGTCTTTTGGATGGCCCTTCCATAGGTGCTGTCAGGTTTCTGTAGGGACCCCTCAAAGCTTTCTCTTTTTCAGGCCAAACAATCCCATCTTTCTCAGCCTCTCCTGACAACCTTCCACTGCATTCACCCAGTCTGTCAATATCGTTACTAGGCACAGGACTTTAGATGCAGCCTGCAGTTCTATGAGGAAAGTGGGTAATCACTACTCTTAACCTCCTGGCTGAGTTCCTAGTGACAGCCCAGGACCCTTCTGGCCTTTGATGCCAGAGTACACGAGATCCTTCTCCATAGAGCTGCTGCCCAGCCAGTCAGGCCTCAGCTTGTGATGTTGCAAGGGAATTTCTGCCTACCCAGCAGCAGGATTTCGTATCAGTGAATTTCATGAGCTTACTAACTGGCAGCCCATTCTTTCAGCCTCTCTAGGCCCCCCTACATGGCAGCCTTGCCACAGGGAGTATTAACTGCTTCCCCTCCTTCTTTTTACCCCTTGCCTGCCAATTTGGTGTCATCTGGAAATGACGAGTACACATTGTTACCTTTTCCACTTCCTTGGTAAAGACAGACCTCTCCAGTTTTTGGTGACCACTAGGTAGAAAAAGACTTTTTAACCATTATCCTCCAAGACAGGTCCTCCCAGCTATGTTTTATCTGTTCAGAACGCTGTCTGCTCATCCAGACCATAATTTTCTAACTTGGATACAGAATTATCCATGATATAAGAATAATGACTTCTTTAAGCTAAATACTTATCAACTGAAGCTAGCTAAAACTGCAGAAAAGATTAGCACAACAGAATCATGACAGGGAAAGAATGCTAGGAAAAAAAATTAATTTCCTATATGAAAATCTAGAATTATATTATCATAACAACTACCTAAAATCAGACCTAATGGCTCTGAAGTGCTTCAGGTTATCAATACAATTATATATATTGTATTATTATTTATGGATATGTATTTTATAGAGAAGTTTTTTGTTAGTAAACCATGGATTGTAATATATTTATTAAAACATAACCTTTATCAGACCAAGGAAAGTGCTCATTGATGACATGTAGAGTAAGTAAGATGGTCACTTTCCTGTGTTTCCTGTGTCCCAGTGTCTATCTAAACCATACTGGGCTTTCGAGTTCAGCAGAAAATTGCTTAGGAACCTGAACCACTTTTTTCCATGTTACTGGAAAGAACAGAATATAGCTGTTACTGCTGTAGGATCAGTGGCATTCCAGCATCTCCTCTTTCTCCTGGTATTGTGCATACAACTGACACCATATTCATTAGATGCTAACTTTCTCTTTGCAGACATTTTGTTACAAAAATCTCCTTGCTGAATGTTCATTACATATTTTCTGAATCTGTGTTATTCTTACAGGGTTATTCTTTGAAGGACATGTTTGTGGCCTTTAAAGTGCCACTGCAAACATACAGAAATGCAAACATTTGGAAACATACTCTTAGATCAGTTTGCAGTATGATATGTAATTTGGATTTACATAGGGATTTACTGAATTTCATTGCTATTAGCATGTAGTTACTTCCAGTTTTGAAATAAAGCCAGATGATCTGTGGTTGCAGAAAAACATCAGGCAAGCTTCACAGTTTTGCAATGCAAACAAATGAAATCAATGATTTTGATTGATTTTCATTTTGCATTTTTTACTTTTCTCTGATCCAGAAACTCAAAGTGACCCTTGAAGAAATAGTGGGACAGGAGGTACCAACCAACATGGATCAGACCTGAGGAAAATATTCACACCAACATCTGTGAAAGAAAACTGTGAAGTTTCACATGCAGCTGTCTGTCTGCAGAATACATTTTGTCAGGACACTGAAGCATCAAATTTTTTTATGGACCACATTTACAGTCTTTGTATTGTCTTTGTACATTTCCTGTTAACCATTGCAGAAAGGCAGACTCAGAGGATCCTTGATGTAGTTTTGAGGACCCTCTTTTATGAAAAGCAAAATAATTATGAATGATCAAGTTCACTCTGCATCTTTTAATGAAAACTTGGATAAAAACTAATAATTGCAATATATTTTTGAAATTCAGATGACATAATTGTATTTTTCATTCACTAAATCCTTTCTCTAATATAGAAATATTGAAAGGCTCCAGTGATTAGTCACTTACTTTTGGTGACTTGCTATTTGATTTGATCTATTCAATAAAATTTTATTTAGAGAAATTGTGATTGAAAATAATGCAAGATTCTTGAGTTGAGAATCATTCCATATTCTGTAAATGAATAAAGCATAAAAACTTTCCTGTTTAGCAGTAAATTGAGATTTTTATTCCTTTTCCTTAGTAATGCTATAATCTATGCACTCTCTTTGTCATTATATTGTTTCCATTTTATTTATCAAAGTACCAGAACTTAGATCCACTTTGAAATGATAAACAAGTAAAAAATGACACTTTAATTGTTCCAATGTCACTGTACTTCATACATGACAAGAATGTGATGAGTTTCACCACAGGTGTTGCCCCTTGTTGCAGACATTTACAGTAAATATTTTACAGTCTATTTCGTTTTTTCTCCTGTTTTAGCAGCTTATTACATGCACATATACAGACATACATACATACACACATATATATATATACACACACATATATAAATATTTTCTTAACAAATACTACATGCAGGAACCAAGTAAACTCAATATGCTCTTGGCAATAGTCTGCAAGTTTAGAACATCTCTTTATGGGACTCAAACTTCTTCTTAAAGTTCAATTAGTTGGATTTTTTTTTTCTAATTGATCAAATCCAATCAAAAAGGGGATTTATGTGTCATAATCCTGAGCCCTGAAATATTTATCTTTTAGAATAGTACACAGATTTGAGTAAAATCTTTAACAAGGCCTTATCAAAGCCTAGTGCCAAAGTTTGGACTTGAGAAACAAACAAGACCCAACAAACACTAAGACGAGCCACACAAGCTGTCTTCATGTAAAAAGTAATCATGTAAATAATGAGTTGCCTAAGTATTCACTAGGAAGGCAATGTGAAATACCGTGGTTTAGATCTTACTTCTATCCTTGTTTTAACCTATCTGTATGGGAAAGTTGCTACCATTTACTCATTGTCATCAGAAGTTAAAGAGAAAGAGGGAGCCTCTCAGGACTAGAGACATGTGTTGTTTTCTTTCTGAAAGGATTATATCCACCACTTGTCATTTGCAAATTACTGTATTAAAAAGAATTCTAGGTTAATTTGTTAAGTAAGCCTGAGACCAAAGATCATCTTCACGCTTAGTAACTGGATCTTTGGTCAGCAGCATGAGGACAATAGTACTCTAACCCATAGACTACTCTGCATTTTACTTTGAAATAGCATTAAATTAATTGAATACAGGTATTCAGAACTGGAATTGTCATAATTATCTTCTCTTTCAGAGTAATTTTAAAAGAACTTGAAAGCTACCATTGCATTTTTCATGGGTCCACCTCATTAGGCTACCCTGAACACTCATCACATCAAATGTTTTAGAAAATAGAGAACTACTTGTTTCAAGAATTCTAGGAATATTTTACATGAATAAAGCACTATGTTTGCTGAAGTGTCTGTAAGAAAAGCATAAAAGAGTCCCTAGGCTCTATGTCTATTTCTGTGAATAAGGCAATCACCATTTAAAAGTGGTAGTTCTTGCCTTGAGTCTACCAAGGACTGTAAAGAAAGAAAATCATTCGAGTTTGAAATCTACAAAGGTCACTAAATAAATTAAACCTAGGTTTTTTCTCTTTGAGTAAACTAAGAGAGGAGCATTCCGATCACAGCTCTCTCCTAAAACTAATGCTAATTTAGGTGAATTATCCCTGAGAGATTCAAAGGAAAGTGATTTCACAAACTTTAGAACTAATGGGATGCATTCTTAATGCTGATATAAATGTACCATCTTCCTGGTTCAGCTTTGTCCTTTTGCGATACAAAGGTCCTTTTATCACCTTTTGGTCTCATAATCCCAAATCATGTTGAACACTTAAACTATTCCATTAATTCTTCCTGCTCTTTAAAAACCTAAAATTGCTGATTCCTAGTGTCCTTCAAACTCTTTACTAAAAAATTAGAAGGGAACTAGGATGATTTGCTATTTTAAATGTTGGATGGGGTTTTTTTTGTGCCAGAGTTTTTGTTTTGTTTTGTTGTGGTTTTGTTACCGTTGTTGATTATTGGTTGGCTATATCATTTACTTAAATTTTCTGGCTGACAAAGTTGTAGATCTCCCTTCACTTTGTCAATTAAAAACATAAATTCTCAGAAGGTATTGTTGACTATTCAGCCAATAAAAAGTAAAAACTAAATATATAGAACACTTTCACTGCAAAATAGGAATTAATAAAAATTAGGAGATCTTGAAGTTATACCAATTCCTTGGTGAAAAAACGTGAATTGTGTAAAAAAAAGGTATTTCTTCACTGGGTTAAAAGGAAAGCAGACTCAGATTCTGTATCAAACCTAGTTAAATCAACACTCATTAAACATATGGGTGATATAAACTGCTCTGATCTAACCTTCATAATTTCTCACAAAATCAGTGTTTTCTAAATGAAATATTTCATTATTAATCCCTAAAAAAGAAGGTAGATTTTTTTTTTTAATTTCAGAATTATTTATTTTTAATGATTGAAATTTTAAGAAATTCAGTGAATACATGCTCATTACACAGGCTGAAATACTGTGGTAAATTTCAGCAAGATTGAAATTTTATGGAAGTATTAAAAGTCCTCTCATGATAGAGTTTTATAATGACAGTACTGACAGTTCCTGAATTATTATGGTGCTTTTTGGGTCATAATTAATGTATTCTGGAAACTAAGTAATAACAAATATAGTAGGTAATGGAAGTTTCTATGAATACTATGGTACTGAATAGCTGTTAGTACAATGAAACTTAGATTACGAAATATACTTAATCAGTTTTTAAAAAAATCTTAGCAACCAACCACAGAATTGAGCACATTAAATATATGACATATACTTTTTCAGAGATAATATCTGAGAGTACTGTAGCCAGTGACCTAGGAATTTTCTGAGCTTAAGATTTCACAGCTGCTAAATGAGATATTGTCATTTATGTTTTTATAATTATCTATGATGAGTAGTTCCCAGTTCAGAATATTTCTTTATTTTAAAATTTGTTTCTAACCTAATTCCTGATAACTTCACTGAACAGAAATGTTTTTTAACTAGTTCTGGACAGATATTTTTGATTCACCTCCTTTGCATAGTTTTATGCTCTCCTGGAATATCTGGTTTTATTTATCCTTTTCACAATGTGAAGAGTTAGAATTTACTTAGTTTCTCTGATATGGAAGCCATTCCTGTGGGAATACTTTATAGAAACCTGTATTCTTAGTTGCATTGTAATTTTTTATTATTATTTCAAAGCTTGCTGACTGAATCACACATAAAAAAGTAAAATCTATCATGGATTTATATTTTCCCTCCCACTTTTCTTAATAATGTTGTTTTCCAGATAACTATTTAAAAGTATTTATTTTTTTATCCACTGTTTCCTCTTTGACCTTTGGTTCATTTTTTGAGAATCTCTTGTAGCATCAGTGAGGATACAATAGGTCCCACTTTCACACCCCATTCCCTAACACATTTCAGAATGGGAATTGAAAAGGCAAAGTATCCAATTCACTGAGTACAGTAAATTAGAACTGAAATTTCATTTACAATGAAACTCTTCCTGAGATGACCAAAAAATGGAAATGGTAATTTTGTTGTATTAAAAATATCAGTGCATTAAATGAATGAAAGCAATGCTGGAATGATCATGCAAGCTGTTCAAACACAAACAAAACAAACAAACAAAAACAGAAAAAAGAGCTAAATGTATCATGATTCTTTCTTTATTCTCCTTTTGCATGGGCAGTTTACAAAGATGCAGTCATAATGCAAAGAGGACAATTATTTTTAAGTTTAAATATACTGTCTGGCAATTTTTTAAAAAATAGTAAACTTAAATTAAAACAGAATAGATGCCAGAATGCTGCAATTAAATTAATAACTTTAAATTATGTTCATTAATCCACAGCCTTGATTTAGACTGGGATAATCCCAGGTTTTGTACTTAAACCCAAATAGGCTTTGGAGATTCATATTAACCTTCTGAAGGGCATTTCACAAGATCAGAGCTCTGTCACAAAATTAATATTTATGTAAGTGGAAGCTGCGGAATGAAACATTGCTCCCCACTGATTTCTTGAGAGCACCACTTAAAGGAGGACTTTTGGGAAAAGATGGCAAATAGTTGTCAGTGCACAGCAGGAGCTACAGGCTCCCTGGGAGCTATGGGAGGTGCTCGAAAGGATGGCAGGGCAGGGCCTCACAGCCAGGGCTGGTCCCACAGCCTCAGCCAGGAGCAGACCCGGCCTCCATGGGCAGGGTTTAGTCCTGACCACAGCCTCACACTCTGGGCACCTGGGAGCCTCTCCCCTCAGCAGTCAGCAGAACTGGACTCTCCATGGACATGCTGGTACTGAGCTGCCTCCAGAAGAAGAGATCTCAAGACCCTTACAATAATAAATTTTTACATAAACTGCCTCATCCTACATCAAAAATGATGCGTAGGAAAATTTGTCACAGAGACTAAGAAAGAGCTTGCTGTCCCCTCTACAGCTTCAATGGATGTTAGTGGTTCTTTCATAGACAACATCCTGCACATCAGAAGTAGGGAAACATCAAAAACTGAGATCTCTGGCAAAAGTAAAAGATAAACCTGTAATCATTATTCTGGCACTATTCTAGTATATGCAACATCCCCTTAGGTAAATGTTGCTATTATTTTATCACTGGAAGTTTCCTGTCATCAAGAACTTGTCAAAAAAATTTGAGTTGTGTAGGTATTTAAGTGAATGCTAAAACATTCAGAAAAAACTGCTTATAAACTTGGGTTGTGAGTATTCAAAACCTCCTATTTAAATCTACAGAAAACATTTGTACAGTCTTTGTGTCGTCAGTTATCTGGCACTCATTTGACAAAATACTTGTAAATATCTAGAAACTTGCTGAACACAACTGTGGAAATTCACGAAGTTTGACAGTAGTCTTGAAAATTGAGCAGTGTTAACACACCCAAAAGTGAAATCCCGACAATGCATGTATTTTAAGACTGTTGCAGGGCTAGACTTCTTACAGAAAAAAAAAAAGTACACTGAAGCAAAACAACAAAGTACATTTTTCTACTAGCAGGTTGTTAAACCTCCATAATTTTAAATTGGCTGAACTTTTGATCTTAACTTCTTTTCCAGTGTCCTGCCCCGCTGAAAAGAGGAGTCGGGGAAGATTCTTTTCGACAGATTTCTCTGATGAAAATAAAGAGCAAATGCAGCAATATTATATCT